>JALDNG010000186.1:317500-787500 GCA_024349245.1 Neodontobutis hainanensis
TTCACAAACTTTTCTTAATCACACACTCTGTTACCTACTTAGAACATAGCCTAGCACAACCTGACGTGAGATCTCTTAATTCTTTATACAGGAACTGGTGAAGCATCATAAACTAATGAATCCCTTTGGTAGTTTTCATACCGATCAATCACATTCAAATGCTGGTGGAGTGTTGCCTTATGTCACATAAGTCAAACCAAGTCCCTAGTTCAAAACAAGATGACACGCAGGACTGACAAGAGTTTGTTTTCCTCGGCTCGTCAATGTAAAATCACTTTCAAATAATCAAGACAACTTTACGTGTTTAAAGTAAACAGTTTCTTCAAGCTTGCATGCCATGTTGGATTGACACAATGCACTGCATGTGCTCTACCTCTGTTTGTTTACTTCTTTGTAGACTGTTTTGAGTTAGCCATTACCGCCTGATAAAACATCTGCAGCAGTTCATTGTTTACAACAATAATACCTGAGCTTTCTTAGAAAATATACATAAGTGTATATATTTTCTCTGAAGTGCATGTGTATTTATGGACCAATCCAGCTTGTTGTCCAGATGCACTCCCAGGTATTATATAATAATAATAAAAATAATCTTTATTTTTATATAGTACTTTTCCACCTACTGTAGTAGGCCCTCAAAGCACTTTACATACATTAAACTATTTACCAGTGTTACAGAACATCACTGGAGGCAATGTAGGTTCAGTGTCTTGCCCAAGGACACAACAGTATGTGGGGGAGAGCGGGATGTTATGTTTTAAGCAGTTATTAGGTTTTGAACTGGGGGGTGTATCTCGCATGAAGTCAATAACCATCTCTTTAGGTTTGGAGGTGTTTAGAAGAAGACAGTTTTCTTGCATTCATCTACAAAAGCTATGTAAAGCTCATGTTCCTATTCCTGTCCATCTTTAATACACACTTGTGTGGAAAAAACACAACACAACAAGTACACCTGGGTTTATTCAAACATATAATGAGGGGTGCACGTGGCAGAGTGGTTAGCACTCCTGCCTCAAAGCATGAAGGTTGTGAGGCGTCTTCATGTCCTCCACGTGTTACCCGTGGGTTCTCTCCGGGTAAAGACATGCATGTATAGGTTAATTCTAAAGTGTCCCCAGGCCCAAAGCTGCCAAATGTTATGAGAATTTTACCTTACAGATTAAATGAGCAGACGTTATCAACATTACTAGTTAGGCCAGACATTTGAATGTGGTGTATTAGGCTACATGCTAATAAACTAAAGCAAAATCTGCAAATTTTACCATAGATTAACATCAAAACATCCAGTTTAAATCTCACCATGTACCTCTATAGGCAGGGTCTTGACAAAAACACATACTTTTATCAGCTTCAGTTCTCACCATAAACCTAGCAGGGTCTCGATTTAAACTATTTTCTTGTTTAATTCTCACCATTTACCAAGCAGGGTCTCGAATTTCAGCGTTAAGGACCTCCTACGTTTGCCAACTTCATGGAAACACATCAGTTAGGTTGATGTAAATACACGCAGCCCACTAAGCGTCCGCAAGCATCCCAAACTACTACTTCCGGAAGTTTTTTAGTTCACAGTCACACAAAAAAATTTAACAGCTGTTTTACCTGACTTTAGTCGAATGGTCCAGTCTTTCCACAGCCAGAATTCTGTTCCGTCTCTCATCGTCTCTCTGCTCTTTTCTCTTTTTTAGTTCAGATATCGTCACTGCGTCTCACATACAGAGAGTGAAGGTCTGGCCCGTAATGATGGAACAGCGCATCTTAGGACTTATAAAGAAATGCTTGTTTGTGCATTTCTTCCGTGCACGTTAGTTTCACTTTCTGCACGAGAAACAGCAGATGTTGATATTCCGGACGAGCCCCCAAACTACTACTTCTGTTATGACAATTTTACTTTACAGATTAAATGAGCAGACGATGAAGACTGTATATGATTTGAAAATAATAGACAGGTTTAATCTTTGCAAAGAGAAACAAAACAGACACACGGTAACAATGGTACGCGGAAGGTTTTGCTTAAAGATGTAAACAATACATGAAGCTTTTATAGGTTTACATTATGCCAGCCCCCCAGCTCCAGGGTCGTGGATGGACATGTATTGAGCTGACGTGTCAGTCATAGATGTGTGTCACTAATGGAACAGGACAGTGTCCCTGGACAATGATTAGATGTAATGCAAAGTGATGTCTTTGTATTGTTTGGATTAGCCTGGCACCAAATAGGAGATATAGCTGAAGACATTAAGTCATACTTGTGTGTGGATAAGCATATTATCTGGAGCAAGAGTGAGAGCATAATATATAATATTATTGGAGATGTACAATTCCCATAACATATCCCACCGTTTATGCTGATACTAATTAGCATAAACAATCTACTAGCTTGAGTGTGAGTTGTTTACTTTTGACAAAGCGAAAACTCAGCAGGGCATCTGACCTAGCCTAAGTACACTTGACCATTTGACCTAACGCTGGGAAAAACTCTTTTGTCCACCCCTTGCCCCAAGGCGGCGTCAATACACAGACATCAAGCATCAACTTGATGTAATCACTTCAACTGAATCTCAAACACATTTAAAATCAAAGACAAAAAGGATTACCGTAATTTCCGGACTATAAGCCGCACCTGAATATAAGCCGCACCCACTGAATTTTAAAAAAATTATTATTTTGAACATTAAATAAGCCGCACATGTCTATAAGCCGCAGGTGCCTACCGGTACATTGAAACAAATGAACTTTACACAGGCTTTAACGAAACACGGCTTGTAACAAAAATAAATTGGCTTTAAAAAAAAAAAAATTTGCAGTAAACAGTAGTCTACCAAGAAAGTCATTGGTCACTATCTTCCTCCTCCTGTGCACTGAAACCACTGAAGTCATCTCCTTTGGTGTCGGAGTTGAATAGCCTCAGAATTGCTTCATCCGATATTGGATCATTTTTATTGTCGCTCTTGTCACTTTCCGGAGGCAAATCCCCCGCTGAGCCCTCTTCAAGCTTCATTCCGCCAAAAAACTGAGCACGTCACAGAAGGTGTTTAAAAAAAAAATAATAATAATTTGAAAGCGGGAAAAATCCATATATTAGCCGCATCGTTGTTTAAGCCGCGAGGTTCAAAGCGTGGGAAAAAGTTGCGGCTTATAGTCCGGAAATTACGGTATACAGGGATATATTTACAATCAAATGGGACTCCACAGAGTCATGCACTGATTCTTCAAAATCAAATACGTAAAAGTCCAGAAATCAAAGCACAGTGTCACTCCAAAATAAAGTAGAAAAATATGCCAGAGTTTAAGCTGGTCGCCCCATCGGACTCAAGATCTCCGGCCTGTCCCTGCCTGTCCATTTCTGTCCCTGTAACGAAAAAGAAAAACAACACGGAGTGAGACATATGCACATTCTTAATGATTAAAACCAGTTCTCTTAAGCATAATAACTTCAATGAACCATACGGCCCTTAGGACTGTAGTATGATCCGTCCTGGAGCTGTTGTCCCGTTGGTGTTCATGCAAACGTTAACGTCCCTCAGATATCAAAGTGTTCATCTGAGGTCAAAGCCTCGACCACAGTCGTTGGGCAGGTGCATGTCCAGGAATGTTGACCCAGCAATGGCCACATCCATCAATCTCACCAACAAGCTCCGAATACATGGAAATCAACACAAACAAAAGTTATAAGACATGGAAGTGCCACACAAGTACATCTCAATACAGATTTAAAATCCTAGTCACTTTTCCAAATATTTTTATAGAACCAGGTCAAAATCAAGCTTTAGTTCTGCTGTAACTAGACCTGAGTTACCTTGGATGAAATCCTGTTGTAGATCTCACCTTTTCAGCTCAAAGCAGCTCAGTGCTATTTGTTCTGTCCAGTCCTTGGACCAGTTTTAATTAATTTCCAGTTTTAATTCACAGTTACAGCATTTCTTGTACAATTCATAAACCTTTGTTGGTTATAAATCTATTTAATTTAATCCACATTTGCATCTCAAAGGTAAAATTCTAATTTCAATGCCAATTAAATTTTAGCCTTATATTCATTAAGGACACCTTGAAGGACCCCCCTGTCGTCGATGTAAATGGGGCTCTCAAATAAACCTGAAGGAACTGCTGTTTGGTTCCTAAGGTGTGAGTTTTTACTCACGTCACATTGTATGTGAACAAATAAACCGAGGATCCTTTAAGGACACATGTTTCTGGTCATGAGGCAATGCTGGTCTAATGGTCTTACTTTCACAAAACCTCCAGACTTCTGCTTTGCACTGCACCTGTCCCTGATCTCTCAGTTTGTCAACTTCAAAGTGCAGTGTTGGGAAAGTTCACTTTCTACAAGAACTAGTTCAAAGTTCAGTTCACAAATTTTAAAATAAACTAGTTCAGTTCATGGTTCAAACTTAAAAATTTTGAACTAAGTTCACAGTTCCAAAAATGAACTATTTCTTAGTTCTTTTTTTCCATATGTTGCTGCGAGCTATTATTTTTCAAAATTATTGCCACATATACAGTAGAATCACAGACAGCAATTATTTTATCAGTTTTAACAATGAAGCTATGTGTCAGATTTCATCTTCATATCCAATTTTGAATCTTTATCCAACCAGGGTTTACATTAGCATTGAGGGGACAGCATTTCCCCATTGTTGCTTTAATGCTGTCCATTCACTCCACACTGGCACCCTATTGAACGAAGTTAACCTAAGAGAGCGTGTCGTTCACAGACACCAGAATGAACGAGTTCACAGTTATGTTCATTAGGCAGTAATACAGCACGTTCAGTTCACATTCGCCCAAAATATGAACGCGTTCATGAACTATCGTTTAATGAACGCGTTCAGGCACAACACTGTCAGAGTGATGTTACAGGACGTCCTGGGACTGACCCTGCTCACTAGGTGTAAACCAAGATGAATATAAGTTCAAAGAACTATGTTAATATTAGCTCTTACTGGTGGCTATATTAATTGTAAAATCTTATTTTCAGAACTGGTACTTGTTGTAGTTGGCATCCATCAAAAATAAAAAACAAACAAACAAATCAGAACGTTATCTGACATTATTAGACCCATAGAAAGTGCCTCCAGGCTTTCGTCAAACAAAACCATAAAAGCTCCTAAAACTTAAACCATAAAAATTAAACAACAGATAAACCCCGTTTCCACAGATATGGTCTGCGGGAAATCTACTTTAATCTTCTCCACAACGGTCATGTCAACCTTCTTACTTTCTTTATTTTTGATTTAAACTCATCTTTTACTGAATTAAACACTGTTGTTATAGCCTCCATTATCACCTCCTCACTTTAATACAGTCTGATTTAAATCTTCTTCTCCCTCTCTTTTTTGAGACTTGGAAAAACCATGGCTCAAAACAAAAAATAAAAAAGAAATTATAAAAAAAAAAAAAAAAGAAAAGAAAAAAAAGTTACCCACAACCCCTGACAGGATTAAACAGTAGAAAGTGAATGAATAATGAAGTCTAAGAATGTATTCAGAGGAAAAAAGCTACTCAACAATTGAGTTAACTACTTTCAACTTATAGTACAAACTGCAAAATTACTATTTCACATAAATCCTCAAAACTGAGACTGGCTCTGAATCTGTGCTAGTCTATAAGAAACCCTCTTAGACCTGAAACATGGGATCATTGGGTCAATTGGTCAAGAAAAAATAGATTTAAATGTACAGGCTTAGGAATGTTCTTTAGGAAAATTTTGTGTTACGTGCCGCACAAAAACACCATTGCATAAAAAACAGACTGGCACACTGTTATGCTCTGTGCATTGCCTATGTCTAAATCCAATGTTGCTGCTTTCTGGAATGATTTTGTACATTTTTGTGATTGAAAGGGTGCCTCTCTGTTTAGAGCTACTGTGTAGGTTGATATTGTTTCTTCTTATGGTGGCATGTAGAGCCGTGTTTCTGACAGACTCTAATGAAGTTTGAACAGGAGCCGCCTTCCAAAGCAACATCAACGGCTGTGTGTGCTGGAGCCCACTTCCTCATAACTGTGACCGCACCGTGTTCCGAGGGAGCAAACTGGAGAGAGGTTAGGTTAGGACCAGCAAAGACATGCCGGGGACCAGTGGTGGGAAGGGTACTGAAAAATCATACTCAAGTAAAAGTACTATTACTTACCATCTGTTCCTGTTTCCATCTGTTTCTTTTGTTTTCTTAATGTTGTCTTTTGTTTTCTTGGAAAGCGCCTTGTGCACCTTTTGGCTGTTGTAAGGCGCTATATAAAAAATATTTGATTGATTGATTGATTGAAAAAAATGTAATATGAGTGGAGTAAAAGTACCTGTCCTAAATACCACTCAAAGCACGAGTAAAAAGTAGCCCCTTCAAAAGTACTCAAGAGTAGGGAGTAGTGAGTATTATGCTGTGACTTATTCCACCTTATACCCTTATTTGCCATTCATAAACTACAAATTTAAATCGCGTCTTCTCGAACACGTCCATACTGCTGCATTAATAAAATGACCGTGCCTTCACTCCAAGCTGGTTGCTAATCGCTAACGCAATTGTTTTTGGCCGAATAATTTCGGTTGCCTGAAACATTCGGTGCGTCCCTAATTCACATTGGCTCATAAAACCTAACACAGTTGTATTTATGCTCCCCACACTATATTTGTGACGTTTATTATTATACCATTTAACATAAATATTTAAGATATGATAATTAGCAAATATGAAATCTTACCTCGATGTTCTTTTTTAAATTAGAGGAAAAACTCTTGAATGCTGACATTTCAACTTGGGCAAGCAAAATAGGCATGACATAACGACACAATTGCCCTTCTTCGCCTTCATTGTAAAAAGCTCCTTCAGGTACGGCCAAGGATGCTGAAGTGCTGTATTTGAGTTTCTGCATGTTGAAGCATCCACCACACTCCCTTCCTCCTCCTCCTCCATGATTAAACTAAATTGGTGCCAGGTGTTTAAAAGTCTGTCTGATGCAAGTTTTCTATGCACGATGTGATTGGACGGGAATCACTGGACTGATTATTCTCCTTAGCCAATCATAATTGACAGGAAAAAAAATAATAAACAATGTAGCGACTGCAGGTTGAGGGAAAATAGTGCAGTAAAAGTACCGATACGGCACTAAAAAACGTACAAGTAAAAGTACACAGTTTTTAAACTACTTAATAAAGTACAATTCCTGAGAAAAAATACTCAATTACAGTAAGGAGAGTGTTTGTAATTTGTTACTTTACACCACTGCCGGGGACACACGTATCTGTGCCCTGTGCGTTGTAAACATTTACTGTAGATGTCCTGCTACACGGCGTCTCCCAGGAGGCCGTCTCCCCTAAGCTGCAGGTCAGTCTCTACAGCTTGTGCGTAACCACCCTTGTTTAGTGTGCACCTGAGCTGTGGTCAGCAGGAGTTCTCCTGCAGCAACCTACGAGACTGTGATAAGTAAACCTGGTTCAGACTGTGATAGTGCTGCTGAGGCGCTGAAGCAGTGCGCACAGCCGCACTAATTGATTAGATCTTTTTCTTTTTTATGACGTAGATCTCAGCCCTGACCTCAGAGACGGACCACTGCCCTTAACTATTAAGATTTCATACAAAGGCCTGTAAAGAGGGTAAAGCTGCAGCCTGTTGAGGAGGTTTGTCTGAAAACAAAGGCGAAACCAACCCTTTCTCATGGAACCTCTTAAAAAGGTCCTATATACCTCTGTCCACCAGAGGGCAGGCTCCAAAAGTGGAAATATAAGGAGAATCCACTGGCGACTTTACAAGTCTAAAAATTATGTTTACAGCCTGGTACAAAATATGGTTCCTGTATCAAGAGCTAAGTTTTTACTACGTGACAACTCTGGATTTTTGATTAATACATCCATTTATGCTATCTGCTATAGACCCCCCTGCTGTTCAGTCCCCCATACATGTATGTATATACAGGACTGAGTACTGTACCATTAAAATACTTGCTACTTCTGAAAGTTCTTCTTCTATTCTAACCTAATAAATTTATCACTGAGGAAATCCTTAATCCAGGAAAACATCCTACCACAAACACCTGCATTATGTAATTTAATCAACAGACCCTCTCTCCACATACAATCATAAGCTTTCTCAATGTCAATACATACAGCAACTACAACCTCTTTGTTCATTATAGCACACTTAATATCCGGATCAAGGACCGCAGAATCTATTGTATTCCTTCCCATTCTGAATCCATTTTGATAACTGTCAAAAAAAAACACCCACTTCTAAAAAATAAACAAGTCTATTGGTCACCATTCTCCCCATTACCTTACAAACACAGCACTGAAAGTAAAGCTATGGGTCTGTAAGTTGTTGGAGAAGAAGGATCCTTACCAGACTTTACAAATGGAATGACAATAGCACATTCCCATGCTATTGTCCACTCTTCCACAATTGTCTATTATCAAAGATCTCTTAAATGTGGAAACAACTGGAAATGATCACTAACATAAGTGTCATTCCACACTATCCATTCACATATCCTGGTCAAGGATGCACTGTGAAAAGGAAAAGGTTGAGAAAACTCAAAATTTCAAAGCAACTTACTGCACTGGATTTGTGAGATTTGAGGCCAAATTTCTAGGTTTTGGGGCCAATTCATATTCCTAAATATTGTAGCAAACAATACATAGTTCTTCCAACTAATTATCTTTAGCTAACTTAGTTTATTTTTCATGTGTCTAAAAACTCTAGATTATTTTTTATTCATTCATCCCTTCATTCATTCATTCATTCATTCATTCCTTCATTCAGAGAACACTTATTGGTCTACTTACTATTGTTCAGTTACTATATCTTTGATATAAATAAAAATTGTTGTGCTCTTGTACATTTTTATTTTAAACATGACAGTAACAAAACTGTAAAACCAACATATCAGATTAGTAGTCATATAATGCAGATAAACAGGTGAAAATAATTCATACACATATATAAATGAAGATATGCTGTAGCTTCAAAGGCATACTTGTGTTATTTTGGAGACTCCAAGGAACAGATCAACACAAAAGCAGGCAAAAACAGTGGGGAGGTCTCTTCCAACACGATGGCAATGACTGTAGGCAGCGAGGTAGTGAGGGATGGACACATTAACACCATTTGGTCAGCCTGTCTGCTGGATCTATGTCCTGTTGAAACAAAAATAGTGTACCAAATTAACACTGGCATGTATATGTTTTTTTTAAACCCTAAGACATAGGCCTACAAAGAGTAAAGAGAACATATTAAGTCAACTGCTAGATAAATCTTATTTTTGTTTTCTAATACTTTGCAGGTCTGACTTGTTAAAATGTTAAAGCAGATTTCTAACTGAAGAACTTAATGAGCTTAAAGAATATGTTTACAGGCTCCAAATGCAGGGATAAGCTCATATTGTACTCACCGGGCATGCCAGGAAGGAGTTGTGTCATTTTCACAGACAAATGTGAGTATAGCGCTTCAAAAGAAAAAAATTAAAAAGAATAAAACAAACTTAGTTTTACTGGTGATTTACAGACAATATTTATCACTCAACATTGAAAAGGTTAAAGCTAAAATCACCTGTACTAAGTTTTCAAGTGCAGATGTTTTGTCTCTAATTCCAAGACACTTTATCAATTCTGAGTTCAACTGGTAAGAGAGCTGAGCTTTATCTCTAGAGGGAGGAGTTAGACCAACTTGAATATAACTTTATATTCCTCAGACGGTTACACCATTTTCATTGTCCTGTCACATTCTTTCTCAAATAATCAGTCTCTGTCCTGTTTAACTGCATTTTTAACAACTTTATAATTTTCATCAATAATCTAGGTTCATCTGATGATGTGGATGACTGAGAACCTTCACAAGACCTCTTTCATCAATATAATTCTCCCCTTCCACCACCTCCCGAGGAAGAGGCCATCCAAACAGTTTATGAAACAACAATGTGTACTCCACAAGCAGACTAGAAGACGACAGATAAAACAATCATGACACAAACAGCCGAGAGAAGTAGGCTAATTGCTACCTGACCTATTCAGACCGTCGGTCGATTCCCCACACAATCCCCACTCAACACCTTACTGGTGATCAAGTCAATAATACCAGATCCAAGCCAAAAGCCAATTACGACAAAACCCAATCAAATACAGCAATCATTTGCTCCTCTCGCCCGCTCTCAATACTTTTGACTTCATTTTACTTCCATAGTGACCTGCTGGCGGTACCCCACACACACGTACCGCCAGCAGGTCACTTTTGACTTCATTTTACTTCCATAGTGACCTGCTGGCGGTACGTGTGTGTGGGGGCGTGTGCGTGTTGCTTTCCACAGCAGCTCAGCTCGAGTAATGACGGAACTGGAGCACAAATGGTTTCCTCTGGTTTGTTTTAGTTCGCTCTTGATAAGATGAACGGCTCAGTGAAACTGCAGTGATGTGAGGCTTATGGAATCCCGCTGCTTTGTCTGTTGTGAACCAAGGTATGACTACGCATCGTTCTATCGCTACAACTACACCTTCCCTCCTCCTCACTGGACACTAGCCCGGTCACCTAGTTCGGGAAATACTGGTAATATGGTTACCTCTGAATACTAAATTGGCATTTTAAACAGTTTACTAACGAACGAGTTAGGTGTGTATCAACCTGTAGTTTTTACAGAAGCGAAGAACGGCTAATTAGCCCAAAGCTAACACACAGCTAGCAGTGAGTGGCTAGTGCCGTTAAAGTACGTAGCTAACCTAACGCTACACTCCAGCAGCAGGACCTGACAAGTGCTTTCTGTTCATTCAAGAGTCTTTATGTGTTAACCCGCTTCACTGGGCCATTACACAAACCAACTATGATATAACGTATTTACAATCAACCAGTAAACTTTTTTTATATATATAAAATATATATTATTTTGAAAACTTTGAAAAACTATTTTGAAAGGTGTCAACGACCTTTGCTAAAACTGTTAAGTGTGGTAAATGAATGAAGAAATTCAAGAATGGACCAACTTTCTGTAATTAAGATACACTGCAGGCGTTTTAGCAACATAAGTTAAAAGTGCATTGTTGCAGCTTAGTACACTTGAACAAAATGTAACACATCAGTTAAAACCTATGCTTTCAAAAGAGTATTAGAATAATATTATTATTATTGTTATTATTATTATTATTATTATTATTATTATTATTATTATTACTTCCACAACTTATTTTCCTACAACTGACCAGAGGGACAAAATGTTTTTGATTTTTGTATAGTTGTTTAGTTGCTTTTTGATTTATTTGAACTGGTTTTGTTAAAAAAAAGAGAAGGATTAGGGACACACCAATGTAGGGTGTGTGTATGTTCACACTTGTAGTCCGTTTCGTCAGTTAAAGCCTCAGTCCACTGAGTGTGACCAAACGGAAAAACATACATTTTCTACGAAACACACTAGATGATACTGTTTCTTCACCACCTCTAACATGTCTAATCTTTAACTGCTACTGTGGTTATGTCTTTTTAAAGTTTTTGTGTTTCTAACTGGTGCAGTTATTATTTAACTTTTTAGTTCTATATAATTAATTTGTCATGGTCAGAAGCAATTGTTTCAGGACCATTCAATAAGAATGTTGTATCTTTTCAGATATGTTGTTTGAGAAGGAAGAGCATACTGCTGATGGCCTGGACAGCCCTGTTGGCTCATCTGAGCCAGAGCCCCAAACCCACAACATTTCTGAGAATGAGTTTTCCTGCCACTGCTGCTACGACATCCTGGTGAATCCCACCACTTTGACCTGTGGCCACAACTACTGCCGCCACTGCTTGGCTCTGTGGTGGGAATCGTCTCACAAGAACGAGTGCCCCGAGTGCCGAGAAAAATGGGAAGGCTTTCCCAAGATCAACACACTGTTGAGGTAGACAACATTAACTAGGCAGTGAGTCAATAAAGCTGAATCATTTGATTAAAAAATAGTGACTCTTTGACAGGAGCTTTACATTTCTCACTGTTCTAGAATAAAGTCAATTAGGAGTAAGTAAAAAATGTTTATCTTCATATTTCTTTTCAAAATATACATGTCTAGTTGAGGGATACATTTGTATAGTAACTATTAAACACTAAATACTGTTAGCATTTACCCAGAAGTACATTTGTTGCAGAGCATGACGGTTTTTGAAATCAGTCGTCTGGCAGCGCTCAGCATGACAAATAAAATAGATAACACAAGAAAATCACTTTCTGATGCACTATTATTTCTGGATTATTGAAAATTTGAACTGAAGATTGTTATCACAATAACTATATATAATCAATGCAATTTCTTCTAGTTTTTTTTTGATGACATAAATCGATATTGTTTCAGAGATGCCACTGACAAACTGTTCAGTGAGACTGTACAGCGTAGAAGAGCAGAGATCCAAACTAACCACAAAATCTCCCGGAGTCTGCTGGCTTTTCAAAGGTACTAACATCTGTGAGGCAACCTCAGATGTTAAAACTGATTTATAAATTTGTTTTATATATGTTTTTTATATGTTTTATAAATTTGGCCTGAGAGGGCCTCTGAATGCTTTATGCGACCTTATAGTTTTCTGTTGATTTCTGTATTTTTAGATATGGGGAAAACTTGGGCAGATCGAGGCCAAAACCCAACAAAGGAGCGGGCTTCTTCTTCTCCGGAGTCCTCACTGCACTCACCTTTGTGGCTGTAAGTCTTGACTGCTAATTACAGTTGCCCACAGCAGAATGTGGTGTTGAATTGCGGCAGGACAATAGTCAATTTTAAGTCAAACAATCCTTAGGACCTTAACAGGAGACTACTCTGATTTGTTTTGCTGTGTTTTCACTGTGATGCACTATTTGTTCATATCATGCAGGCAGTGTTTATTTTGGACAATGTTCCTTCCACGTGGCACAAAAAACATGATCGTGTTTTTGACCCCTGTTCATGGATACATTCTGTTAATGAGTTCTGTTAAATCTCTATGCTGGTGTATGTCTGTAAAGCAACCTACACAAAAATGCTTTACAATAAAATTTATTTGTTGGCTTGTATGCAGTTGGGCTTATAAGTTTACATATCCTGGCAGAAATTGTGTTTGTTTGGGCATTTTTTTTAGAAAATATGAATGATAACACAATAAACTTTTATTTTTGGGATTCTGTTGAAACCAAACCAAGGCCAGGTAGACCAACAAAAATTTCAGCCACAAAATTGTATTGGAGGCAAAGAAAAACCTTCAAATGACTAAAAAAGTGGCATGGCTGTTTTTAAGATGCACAATAAGGAGGCACTCGAAGAAAAATGGGCTTCATGGTGGAGTTGCTAGAAGAAAGCATTACTACACAAATGCCACAAAGCATTCCGCTTACAATACGCCAAACAGCTCAGAGACAAGCCTCAAATCTTCTGAAACAAAGTCATTTGGAGTGATGAGACCAAAATTTAACATTTTGGCCATAACCATAAATGTTACATTTGGAGAGGAGTCAACAAGGCCTATGATGAAAGGTACACTAGTCCTACTGTGAAACATGGAGGTGGATCACTTATGTTGTGGGGATGTGTGTGCTACAAAGGCACAAGAAAATATGAATGCAGCATGTTATCAGAAAATATTAGAGGAAAATTGGCACTCATCAGCCTGGAAGCTGCACATGGGATGTACTGGGGATCTAGGTAGATCTCAAATTTACAGTTCATGTAAGACAGCCCAAGAATTCACAGGAACTGGAGGCTTTTTGCCAGAAGAATGGCAGCTACCATCTGAGAAAATAAAGAGCCTCATCCACAACTACCACAAAAGACGGTCATTGATGTTCACCTAGCCACTAACTATGAGTGAAAACAATACAGTGCCCCCAAAAAGTGATAATACATTGGACCTATAGGAAACCACTTTTGTACAAACCCAGTTTTGAAAAAGTTAGGACACTGTAAAATGTTAATAAAACAAAATGCAAAGATTTGCAAATCTCATAAAAACATATTTTATTCTCAATAGAACATAAAAAACATAATGGCTTTTTTCATTTGATGCATCAAAAGTTGGGACAGGCAGGAAAAAGAAAGTGGGACTAAAAAACAACAGGATGAGCCACTGGTTTAAGACTGAGAATAAAAGCTGGACTGAGGTTTATGCTCACCAATCTTTGATAAACTGACTAAAAACTGGAACAATTTCAGAAAAATTTTAAATTGCAAAGACTTTGAATTTCCCAAAAAGATGTTACAGAACATAATGTCAAAAGATTTGGAGAGATTCTGGAGAAATCTCTGTGAAAGGGACAAGGTCAAAGGTCAGTGTTGGAGGCTGGTGATCTTGAGGCTTCAGAAATCACTGCATGGATCAGGAACACTTTCAGAAGTCTCTGTCTACAGTGACCATGACCCAGAAACACTGCTGTTTGAATGTGGGCATACAGTACGCTCCATTCCCACGGCAGGGCCCTGTACTATGAACCCAGTTGAATCTACCCCAGATATGTTCTTCCTACCCAGCTAGATAAAACCTAACAATCCCGGTCTGGGATAAGTGGTATCACAAAGCAGATGATCAACTCCTTCGGTTAACCCTGGGTTTCTCTGGAGTGAGAGCGTCTTCATGTGAAACAGGAGGAGTTGGAACTAAACAACCAATCACATCGACATGTGAGAGAGCGTTAACATGAGGGAAAACACTAAAGCTTATTCAGAAACCGGCTGCTTGGGTTCTAACTAACACCAAGAAGTACAACCACATCAGTCCAGTTTTAAAATCTCTGCATTGGCTTCCTGTTGCTCAGAAAATAGACTTTAAAACAGCACTGCTGCTTTAGTCTCTAAATGGTTTAGCACCAGAATATATTTCTGAAATGCTAGTTGCTTCTGAACCTCCTCGAACTCTAAGAACATCTGGGACAGGCCCTTTGCTCAAGCCCAGAGTTAGAACTAAACAGGGTGAAGCAGTGTTTAAGTTTCATGCAGCAAAAACCTGGAACAACCTCCAACAAGCCTCAACTTTAACAATGTTCAAGGGGAGGTTAAAAATGTTTCTCTTTAACTCCGCCTACACTACAACTTAAAATGTTTTTTTTTCTTTCTTCTTTTATGATGTTTTTAATTTTTTTCTTATGTTTCTAAATCTAAATCTTGTAAATTGTCTTTTATTTCTGTAAAGCACTTTGATTTACCCAGTGTATGAATTGTGCTATATAAATAAAATTGCCTTGCCTTGCCTTAAAGTAGGCTACACTAAACTCATGTAAAACGAACAGCACCCAAGAGTGAATGAACAGCATATACGCAAAAAAGCTATAACAACAGAATTGTGGAGTCTTTTATATTTCATCCCTTCTGACCGCCAGAGGCGGTGCTTGAAAGCTATTATCTGTTGACCAACCTTTAGGCATCCATAACATACTCCTTTTGCCTTAAAGAGTTCAATTTTCTCTGCATGAGAAATCCTGGTGAGTTTAGAACACTTGAGAATAAAATGAGGCTGTTCACAGACAAGGCAGGCTTCAGTGAGAGAGCTCCTGGAGGCTGTTTACCTTTGATGCTTATACACTGCAAGTGGTGGGTCTGTAGCACTGTTTGGATCTATAATGGATGTTGCAAAGCTCCCATTAGTGGTACTCTTGGATTGGCATCTGCTCTTGTATGTATCTTTTATTGCAGGGCTTGGACTGCTGTCAGATGTCTCCAAACGGAGGATGAGATAGGATTTTGACTTGGTGCTCGAGGAAGTTAACCATGTCCATATAAGTGGCTCTAAAGCCATGCCGTTCTTGTAGGTAACAAGCTGTAGCTCTCCACCTGTCACGTAGCTTATAGGGCCACTTCATGATCACTTGCCTCATGTGAGATGGTACATTCAGCTCCTCCACGTACTCTATCCTTGACATTGCGTTGCAGCATCCTCTTCATTTTCAGATTTTATAACCGACCATATAAAGAATTTGTCTATGTATGCTTTTGCAATCTTATTTATTTCCAAAATGTTCTATTTGACGTCCCTTTGCCTTTTGATTGCCCTGTTGTGGCGCTATATGCATACAACTCCTCACCAGTTCCCTTGGCTGCCCCCTGGTGTATTGGTCCAAAAAATACAAGTAACTGGATTGTTTGTATTTTTTTGAGCAATACACCAGGGGGCAGCCAATAGCTGCTTGTTCTCTCCTCCACACAGTGTTCAAAGGTTATCATGAATGAAATACACTGCGATGGATTGCCATCAAAAATCTGAATGTCCCGCTGAGGCAGAGTGGCAGCTAATTGCTCCTGAACAAGCATTGGTGTTATTTCATTTTGTTTTTGCATAATGGTGCAGATGGAATTATCTGGTGTAGTTTGTTCTTGTAGCGTAGTTTAACTGTTTTGATTGTGCTCTAGACTCCTCGTATTGTGACACTGCAGAATGAACAGAGACAGGTGGTTTAAACATGGCATTTACAGGATGAGGCTTTAAAGTAGCCAACTCATGCTTTGTGAGTCCTGGTTCAGAACGGCATCCTGTTGTGGTTTGTTATTGTATTGTTTGTATTTCGTCCTGTGTATATGACTTTGCATTGCTGAATATTTTAAGCCTTGCACACGCCAAACGTGCTGTTTGTTCTGTTGAGCCAGGCTGAGCAGTAATGTTAGGTTTAGGCACAAATTCCTTTGCTTGTGGGTTAAATTTGATCTGTTTTTGTTTCTTAACTCACTTACAACCTACCCTTTGCTCACATACAAATTCATCCCATTTGTGCCAGACCTTCCTCCTACAGATCTGCTCTCCAACACAGACAGACATTTCAACATCCCTTTCCATTTGTTCCTTTTGTTTTCCTATTTCATCAGCTTCCAGTCTGTGTCTTTGCTCTTGCTCGTCTAACTAATTTTTCCCTATTAAAGCTGCATATTTCTCATTTAGAGCCGCTTTGAGAGCTTGGATACATTGGATGCGCTGTCTTCAGGATTCACACAATCAGCGACCACAATATGTTCAATCAATATTTTTATCAGACATTTTTTACTGTGACTCAACAATGGCGTGCTGCATTGTGCTTTACTTGGCATATACGCACAAACAAATCACTTTGATAATGCCAATAAACACAAACGCATTCACACAATGAGCTGTTAAATATACACACTTTGAACATGAATTTCTTCTTAGTGTATTTTGGGTAAGCCGTAGATACATGGAGTGATTTTCGCAGGATACAGCCGGTGGTACAGAGGTCGATCAATGACTTGGTCCTTCTCTAGCCACTGCTAACAGTCTATGACCTTCTTCTTATAACCACTTCTTTGATCTTGAAGAGATTTCTAAAATGCTCCCTTTTATTCTTAGTCTTAAACAGGTTTTTCTTTCGTGCTGTTTTTATTTTTGAGTCCCACTTTTCTAGTCTTTTTTTGCTTCTGTCCTATGTGTTTCTGCCATCAAATTCAAAAAGAGCTATTTTTCATAAAATGGAAAAATGTTCTCTCGTGTTCTATTATGAGTAAAATATAGTTTAATGAGATTTGCAAATGATTACATTTTGTTTTTATTTACATTATTTACATTTTACACAATGACCTAACTTGAGGTTGAAATTGGGGTTAGAGTTAAATTTTTACCCACATTGGAAGTTTTTTTTTCTCAGTTAGCAAATGTATTTTCTGTGTAGCTAGTCAACCCTTTTGTATCTTTTAAGTCCTGTAATGTAAAGGGGTTTTTGGTTCCAAAAACAAGCAAATACGTACATTAACTTTAATTACTGCACTAATGGTTGACAACAGTAGACCTCAGAAATCCTGCTCTGAGCATGGTTCTATTTCGGGTCTGTAATGACTGTTGACATGTACAGGTGGTGGTCTTGGTGTACCATTGGAGCAGCGGTGTGGTAGAGCAGCATGACCTCATCAGTAAACCAGTCACTCACTGGACTCCAGAAGAAGTCATGTTCTGGCTGGAGCACCTGGGACCATGGGCTCACCTCTACAGAGAACCTTTCCAACAGGAGAACGTCAATGGAAGGTGAAGAAACCATCGTCTACAGTAGCTCAGTAAAGGTTTTGCCTGATAATGTTTTTAACTGTCTGATGTTCTGACTTCCAGACTCCTGTTAATGCTGGGGAATGAGGAGCTGTTAAAACCCCCTTACAACATTGAAAACCCGATTCACCGTCGGGTGGTTCTGGCTGAACTGGATAAAGTTAAAACTCTTGGAGTCAAGCCACCACAGAATCTCTGGGAATATAAGGTAAAACTCTTGCTAACACATTTGTTCTACCCAGTCTATAGTGGTGTTTTTTTTAGCACTTCTGTGGGCTGTTTTGTTCAACACCAATCCAGATTTATAATAATGGGATGTTCTTTGTCTTTGGAATTCAAATTGTGTTCTGTTTGTCATGTACACACATTAAGAACCTCTGTTCTCTATTACTTCTTAATGATATCACTCATTCAAGTGGGTTTGATTTACTCTGTAATGTAGGTATACAGTATTACAGATAGTTATTCAACTTTGTGGGTACTTAACAAATAGAGGTATATAATATTTTTATTTAATGAAGTCATTAAAATTAAAATTAAATGTAGTTGTGATGTTCATGTTCTATATTTTCCATAGCTCTTAGTGGCCTACAGAATTAGGTTAATTTTCAATTATTTTATAGGATTTTATCCTATAAAATAATTGAAAATTAACCTAATTCTGTCATCGTGATTTAAAAAGAGTATATATATGAATTACATGCTCAAAAACAACCCTTCTATGTAAACAAATGTGGGAAAAAAAGGAGGACCATAGCTGGTCTACAGGTATATTCACCGCCACATTGTTGTAGGCAGGGACATAGGTAAAGGTATATTGATATGAGAAAAGTTGCTAGAGAAATAGTGGCCAAATCTGCAGTATTCTAGAACTCCTTTCTGTGACTGGCTCAAATAGTGTTTGAGCTGCATAAAATGGACTGGACTTTTTGTCACTGTGGCTCTCATACACTGTTGTAGCACCTGTAATGTACTACTATCAGCTTGTTTCTCTATCTTTCTGTGTTAGTTGGACCCCAGTCGCCGGCAGTGGGTAGAGTTTCTGGTGAAGTCCTTGTTGTTCCCATACCAGCTGATCGCGGAGTTTGCTTGGGACTGGCTGTCGATTCACTACTGGACGTCCCGCTATATAATAGTCAACGCCATGCTTCTGTCTGTGCTGGAAGTTTGTTCGCTGTGGCACCTCTGGACTAGAGCTAGGATCAGGTAGAGAACTAGAAATTGGCCATTAAAGCTAGATATTTACGTATGTTCTACAATAACACATGCTCTAGGGTTTTCATAGTAAAATAATTTGCTAGTCAGATGTGACCAGTAATTTAGGAAAAAATGGTACTTTATATTTGAATAATTCAAGATTCAAAAACATTCAATAATATTTAATCATATAAATTATATTACTCTAAAGGCACTGCCCATTCCCTGAGGTTGAGACACTATTTTTTTAGTTTTTTATCACCATGCATACACATAAATAAAAAAAAATCCATCTTATGCCAAAACCTTTGTCAATTAACACTAACCTGTATTTACCCTTTTTAGGACACTGCCACAGAAGATGTGGAACCACTTGTGGAAGATGTTATCTCAGGGATTAGCCTTTGTCCTTCTGTGGCCTTTTGTTCCTCAGTTTGTATGCAACTGCTTGTTCTATTGGGCTCTGTACTTCAGTCCCATCGTAAACATAGACATGGTGGTCCAACAGCTGATGCACCCAGAAACACAGGCGATGTAAGTGTACACACATAGAGAGACCGACAGAACACTGAACGGCCACACTCACAGAATGGGATTACTCGCATAGTGAAGACGAGTTCATCTTGTTCTTTGGACATTGGTTGTCCTATGGAAGGAGACAGCCTTGTATGGTGCAGGATGGACAGCAGTAAAATATGACTGTGCTTCTGGAAACTACTGTGGTGGCATTTAAAAACCATATTGCCTGAATGATCTGAGCAGTTACACTCAATCATTTTAGTGTTGAATAATTACTATTTAATTTACTATTTTTGGCCTTTCCTCAAGGGTGTTGGAGGTAAGGTTTTTATAGTCAGTTTAATGACTAATATTAAGTTTGATTAATTTTTTTTTATCATAAGTAATGAATGAATAACATTTGTAATGTGCATTAAAGTGCATTTTCAGCTTGGCTCTGGGTTGTGTTTGGAAATATGAAGTTACCTAAATTCTTTTAAGATGATATGTTGAGGTTTATAATTCTGGGGTTTAAAAACTCTTTCTGTAAATGGTTGAAATAGTAAAAGAAAATAGATGTTGCTTTGTTTCAAAACATTTTTGAAATGGTGAATTTTTCTTATTAATATGTTCAAAGCACATTTTGTTTAAACCTATCTGGTCAAAGACAAAGTATTTCACATTTTTCAACATTTGTTAGCAGTATATTTTCTATATATTAAGGGGATAGAACTAATTAAAGAATTGCAATTTTTGCATTGTTTATTTGCACTTAAGTGTTATACACTGTAATTTGGTTTTAAAGTCTAAAACTTAAACGGCATTAAACAGCTTAAAAACATAACATTGTGTGGTCTTTGTAATGCACTGAGTATTGGGTCTTCTATATAAAACAGCTGTTGTCTGTGAGTTACATGCTCAAACATTTGTATGTGGAGGGTGTAGATGTGACCATTTGACTCGTGCCTTTAATTCTTTAAAGTTAATTTCAACATTGCGTTTGAGATTAGTTCGCCTATAGCACTCAGGGTTTCCTGGGTAAAAAAAAATTGCAGCTTATTACACTGTCACTATCAAAAATGCCGCTTTACAGATGTGAGATTCTAATAATCTCCACCCCTTTAGTTCTCAGACACTATTCTCGAGCCAGTAATGTAAGTTACACTGTTTACTAATGTCCCATGTGGCCTAATGTCCCACAGTCACTTAGAAAGATTTGTAATTTTTCCCAAGCCTTTGAAAAGCTTTCAAATGTTGTTGTAGTGCTAGCTACAATAGTGCTGTAGTTAGCGTTAGCATGCTACAGTCTGTGGACGCCTATGTTTTTAATAACGGTTTTGTGTAAAACAAAAAAAATTACCTGATGTAACTACAGTTCTACGAGTGTGTGCGTAGCCCATCTACGGGCTTCGTTTGTGGTTACCTGTCTGAGAATGATAAAAGCATTCACTGCGCCAATCATGCCAACGCACTGGCACAGCCTCGGGGGCTATATAAACCCCCCCTCGCCCAACGTTCCCTTCTTGAACCAGCTCAAAAGAGGGAAGCAGTCCAGCTGGGCCTGGGAGTAGGAGGGCTACGCACACACTCGTTGAACTGTAGTTACATCAGGTAACTGTAATTTCTACTTTGTGTGTGCTCCGCCCACCTACGGGCTTCGCTAGCGTTTAACGCAAAGTGTTGGCAAAGGCCATAGGAGATAAATGTTCTCCCAGCTGCAGCTGGACAGGTTCTTACAGCAACTGGCGCGGGAATAAACAACCTCATGAGGAATGCGGACCCACCTCTCCCAAGAGCAGCCAAGCATGCCCCACCCCAGGCAACGATGTCCAGACCGTCTCCCCCAAGAGCATCCGACGCCGTCACTTGTGAGCCTAACTAAGCCGTGCCCAGAACTGCCTCTTCCAAGAGAATCCTGGCACCATGTTCAAACTACAAGACCTCAGTGTCTAAGGTTGGGGCACGGACTGCCTCTCCCAAGAGCATCCATCCTGCCTGCGTGAGCCCGTGACCTCCTCTCTCAAGAGCACACGGACCCCCACACAACTGCACAGGCGCACAAACCCACGAGAACAGCCACCCGCAGCGGTACAAGCATCCTCAGCTGCTGTATAAACTAACATCTGCAGTGTGCGCCGGCCTAGGCAACGGGGTTCTGGCCTCCATTTAACACTGAATGATTGACGGGGGCGGCAGTAGCTCAGTGGGTATGGCAGTCGTCTTTCAACCGGAAGGTAGGGGGTTCGATTCCCGCTCTCCCCACAGTTCATACTGTCGTTGTGTCATTGGGCAAGACACTTAACGCACCTTGCCTCCAGTGACTGTAACACTGGTAATTACTGTAGAACAATGTAAGTCGCTTTGGATAAAAGCGTCTGCTAAATGAATAAATGTAAAATGTAAATGTTGACCGAGCCCGCAGACATGTCCATTTGCTAGGACCACACAAAAGTGGACACGGGACCAAGATGGGACAAGCATAGAGACACCCCTATACAGGGCCACTGATTTGGCAACCCTTCGGGTAGAGTGTACCCTGACCACGGCTGGAAGAGGGTGGCCTTGAGCCACACAAATCCAACGTGCCAGACGTTGGGGCCGACAACGGGGTCCCACGCCTCCTGTCCCCGAAGCACATAAATAAGCAGTTTGAAGCCCGAAAGCCCGCTGTCTGCTCCACCTGACCGGGCACAGCATAAGTAACTGCGCATCTGCTGTCAACCCCTCAGAGGGGGGACAAAGAGCTCTAATCCTGATCACTCTGGACCGGAAGGACGAGGTGATAACCTTTGGCTGAAAGGCTGGGTTGGACCAAAGAGGAACCAGGCTTCCATCTTCACTGATCTACATGCACAAAAGATTAACCGACAAGGTGCATATGTACCGCGCCTTCTTGGTGGAGGATAGTGCCAACAGAAGGGCGGTCTTGAAGGAGAGCAGCCGGACTTCCGCACGCTCCAAGGGCTCAAAGGGAGGTCCTGACAGACCATCCAAAACCATGCACCCCGAAGAAATCGTCTAATCAAAGGATGACCACGAGCAAACACCGCCAGAATTGATGCGTCACTATCCAGGAGTTCCTGTAAAAATTCCTGGACTACATTGACTGAACAGCTACAGGAATCCAAGAACCAGAGTGGGCACTGTGCGTTCTCTGCACTGGCGAACAGGTTGACCACAGGCTGAGTGCAATCTTGGGCGCCAAGCTCCATTTGTTCCTTTCGCATAAAGGGCCACCCCGGGACATCCTGTCTGCCCCTACATTGAGTGTCCCAGGAACATGCCGCGCCCTGAGGGAGGTCAGATGTGTGTCCGCCCACAGTAGGATCTCTGCTGCCTTTCGGAGGAGTGACCTGGTCCCTCCCTGCCTGTTGTTGTACTGCACACTTTGAGCTGCAGGTTTTGCTAAAATTAACTCTTGCTAAACTGTAATGTCTCAAAGACTTTTCTGAAACGAATGCATGCAAGGCTGACAAGTAGTGTTGCACGGTGTATTGATACTTCAAAAGTATCGCAATACCTTGGTGCTTAAATTGATACAATATCATGTTTTTTAGGTATTGATAAATCATTTAAATACCTGACATGTTAGGTGCCCTGCCGTGTTAACGAGTAGCACAATGTTTTGCTGTTGCAATGCAGCCAGCTCACCCAGAACAGAGAGAGGACAAATAACAGATATGGTCAAAATGTCTTCCTTAAACAAATCAAAAACGGCTGCTATTATGTGTTCCTTCACATAGCCTCTGTTGTGTTATGCCTCACTGGGGCTGAGGGAAAGGAGTGAGCGGGATGGAAGCTGGAGTTTAGCGAGAGCTGTGTCTCTGTTGAGCACACGTTTGTGTCAAAAACCCAAACCACGTCTTGTATTGAATGATTGGCAGCTTATATTTGACACAGAAGTGTGTCACAGGTCTGTATTTTTATAATAACTATCTTGAGAGTGGGTCAGTTAGAGTTATAAACTAGGACTGCATTTGGGTCTGACAGAACTGTGACAGAACCACAGCTCACCCTCTGGCTCATTACAGACAAACTAAACTTTACAGGAAATACAGGTGGTTTGTTCAGTTCAAAGCCAAAAATGTAAAAGGAGTTCAAAGAATGTGTGAGTGAAAGATAACGGGCTTCTCTTCACAAGGTAATGCAACACAGGAGACTTTGTAGGTTTTATTACAGTGTTGACAGAGTATATATAATAAAGAATAGTTTATCTCAGGTGTGCTTGTGTGTCCTGAGACTCTGTTGCACATATTGCGGCGCGGCCAATTTGCATAGTTAATGAGCAACAGAAGTAAAAAAACTGACAAAGATGTTAAAAAGTTTAGATGTGTCTTTAAACTATGCAATTTAATGTAGTTTTTAATCTGAATGTTATTGGCACTTGTCCCTCATTTGTGTGGAAAATATTATTCACACATTCCCTTTGGGGAATAAGACTTATCTATTTAAATATTTTAACCATGATTGTTGTGATCCCTGGCTGAAGTAAAAAGCTGCATATTACAGAATTATACAGTCAGCACTCAAAAGACTGGAAGGAGCAGGACACAGAGAAAACTTTAGCAATTTTTTCCCCATTATGTTTCAGTCTGATGTTAAGGTATTGTTCTTGTCTCAGTATCGTAATAGTCAAGCCATGTATCAAATCAAACTTAAAATTTTTGTATTGTAACAACACTACTGATACGTAAATACTGCTATTACATTAAATGGTCAGTACCACAATGTCTCCTTACTGAACCTAGACTATAGACTTTGAAGCTGTTAATGTCATTTTGTCACCCATACATAAAGTATTTAAATCACACAGCCTTAAAGCCCCACTGAAAGAAGCATGTTCTTGAAAAAATAGCACAGCTAGCACAAGCCCATAGCATAAATAGCACAATTGTATGTGAAAAATATGTGCAAAATATTTTCTCCATATGTTTTTCTGGACTGTCACAAAACATTTCCTGGACTTCTTTATGTGCCCATCATAAACCTACAGTGGCCTTTATTTCCATGATAAACTGTAGTGGCTGTATCTGTTCTGTAAAGCTGTGACTGAGGGAAATGTGTTTTGCTCACTCTGATCAAACCAAAAAAGAGGACTTGCAACATCATATGACATATGTAAACACTGGAGACTCCAAACATTGTGTGTGCCTAAAATCAAACTCCCCCTGTTACCATACCTTTTATATACTCTTGTTTGAGACATGGTTGGAGGCAGAGCTCTTCTCACTAATCATATCTTAATATTTTGTGGTTTAACAACAGTACAACCTTAAATTATTTTTCTGCAACTTTGGTCACGGGGTTAATTGAGTTAATGCCACTGATGAAAAGAAACTGCTGTACATCCTTATTATATAACCTAAGATACAGTCTGTGCACATGTATTTTAGCAAAACAAGACACCCCACTCCTAAGTGTTTGTCTGTTAAAGAATTGAGAGCAGTATTTGATACACACAAAATTATATGAGTTTTCAAACAATTTTAATGGTGTTTTTGTCTTACTTTGATCTGGTGCCAGACGGGCCGGTCTGAGTATTTCACAATCTGCTCAGTTACTGAGATTTTCACGCACAACCATTTCTAGGGTTTACAAAAAAAAGGGAAAAATATCCAGTATGCGGCAGTCCTGTGGGTGAAAATGCCTTGTTGATGCTAGAGGTCAGAGGAGAATGGACCGATTGATTCAAGCTGATAGAAGAGCAACTTTGACTGAAATAACTACTTGTTACAACCGAGGTATGCAGCAAAGCATTTGTGAAGCCACAACACACACAACCTTGAGGCGGATGGGCTACAACAGCAGAAGACCCCACTGGGTACCACTCATCTCCACTACAAATAGGAAAAAGAGGCTACAATTTGCACAAGCTCACCAAAATTGGACAGTTAAAGACTGGAAAAATGTTGCCTGGTCTGATGAGTCTTGATTTCTGTTGAGACATTCAGATGGTAGAGTCAGAATTTGGGTTAAACAGAATGAGAACACGGCTCCATCATTGTTACCTCTGTGCAGGCTGGTGGTGGTGGTGTAATGGTGTGGGGGATGTATTCTTGGGACACTTTATGCCCCTTAGTGCCAGTTGGGCATCGTTTAAATGCCAAATGACTACCTGAGCATTGTTTCTGACCATGTCCATCCCTTTATGACCACCATGTAACCATCCTCTGATGGCTACTTCCAGCAGGATAATGCTCCATGTCACAAAGCTCGAATCATTTCAAATTGGTTTCTTGAACATGACAATGAGTTCACTGAACTAAAATGTCCCCCACAGTCACCAGATCTCAGCCCAATAGAGACTCTTTGGGATGTGGAGGAACGGGAGCTTCGTGCCCTGGATGTGCATCCGACAAATCTCCATCAACTGCAAGATGCTATCCTCTCAATATGGGCCAACATTTCTGAAAAATGCTTTCAGCACCTTGTTGTATCAATGCCACGTAGAATTAAGGCAGTTCTGAAGGTGAAAGAAGGTCAAACACAGTATTAGTATGGTGTTCCTAATAATCCTTTAGGTGAGTGCATAAATACATACATATACATGTATTTGTTTGTTTGTCCAATTATTTGTCCAACTTAGTTTTGGTATTAAGGTAAAAGTTACCTTTACCCTTCATTCACTATGTAACAGTTGGTGTTCATTCAGATGGCTCAGTAAATTTGATGTTACCCCCTTTTGCAGCAACTTTCTTCATGCACAATCTGGAGACACGGTGACCGTCATCAATTAAATTCCCCTCAAGACTCTTGTAAAACCCAAAATATGACCAGACTTCTGATTCGTCCTTGACGTCCCGAGAGTAAAATGGACAGTATAGAAATGGTGTCTTAATGAAGTCAAATTTGCGAGTAAATAAGACACACATACGCTATTTTATTTAAAAAAATAATAATAATAAAATAAAAAAGTTACAACTTTTGAAAACCAATACAACCTGGAAAAAATTCCAGGTTGTATTGGTTGAAAGTGGGGCAAACTTCAGGGCATCTACAGCTCCCCACCACATCCTGGTTTTTGTGGCCAACTTTGTCCCCCACGTGGAGATAGAAGTGTGTGAGGGGTTTCTATTTCGGTGTTTGGGTGACTGCAGCCCAACTGTTTTGACTTGGTCCGTGCCTTAGGTTTACATTAGAATACAGTAAATCTGGCGGCTTACACTGTTAAAAAAGTAATTAGAACTCCCTTGATGGTGAATAGATGATCAATGAACTGATCTAAAGTAATACACATAATATATTTCCACAAGATATACAAGTTTAAAAATGCCTTTTAAAATCTGGACATTGACATTGGTAGTGGTCTGGTTAATTTACATGTACAGGCTTCAAAATGTGGACGGACGGACAAACAGTTTTATAGTAGCTTAATCCTTTGCCGGCCAGTTTCTAAAAGTGAATCGCCCTCTGGTGGTTGAAGCTTGTGCTTGGATCTGCTGTACGAACGCCGCCGATCGGTGCGCATTGCATGCCGGTTGCTGCCCACTTGCTCTGACGTAACCAATGAGCCGGCAACTGTAATCTCGTGAGATCAATGCGGCCGCAGTTGCTTTCTTTCAACTGCGCCCGCATGCATGGACTACAAGGTCTGAGAACATGGTGGGAAACGATGTCCTGTCAGCTTGAGCAGTGACGGCTGATTGGATCTGAGCGCTGACACATCACTGCCCGCCTTTCCTTCACCCACACCTTTAATTCTTTCAATATATTCTAGACAATCTACAAACCAGTTAAAACTGTCTCAACAAAAAAAGCTGACTCAACAATTAAAATAGTACAATCTCTGTGTCATAAATAGATTGTCAGATAGTCAGTAATGTAATGGACAAGGTTTTGAAGCAGAAGAACGTTCATAAAATGTAGTTTTATTGAGCAAATACACGCAACAAACGCGAGATCTCTACTTCGGACGAGAGTCTGCGTGATCAGACCCAAGCCAAACCACGCCGTTTTCCCCGCCCACTGCTTATCTAGAACACGGCATAAGTTTTCAAAAATGCCGCCATCTGGTGTTCAACAAATGCCATGGCAAACCGTTGCTTGTAGGGACTGTCTTAAATGACCGTGAAAAAACGATATGGTAGCTAATCTTTATTATGTTTGAGGTTTCCTTAAAAGCGCAAGACTTCTTAGAAGTAAATGTAACTAATCGTAGCCGAGGGTTTCTTCGAGGTTAGTGGCTGGCAGCGATGCTAAAACTGTTTAAGTTGCTTTCGTTTTATAGAAATGAATCATTTACACACTCTCCCCGACGTCATTGTTGCGGAAGTAAAAAGTCTACGTGGGGAAGAAAGGTTGGTCGGACCGTGTTTGAAACCCCTTTACAACAACAGCAATAATGTCCAATCCAAGCTAGCATTGTGCAAGTTGTTATTCCCTCCCTAGTTAGTTAAAAGGCCGCGTAGAGAGCCGTCGGGCCGTATAAATGGGACAGGGGGCGGACTACAGGCGGTAATGCTTCGCCGGGTGCGGCAGTCTCTCCGGCAGGTGCTGTTTCTGATGGCCCGGAGACCGGGGCTCATGTGTGGGGCTATCCTGCTTGGCGTCCTGCTCATACTGGCTGTCAAGTTCACATGCAGGTAACCGCACTTTATTTACCTGGCCATTTAAAAATGGAAAAAATATTGGTTCAAAAGCAATGGTGGACAGTAAGTAAGAGCTTATGTCGCGGACCTTTTTTGACTAAGAACCTAGCTTAACCAGTCCCTTAGTGTGTCTTTACCATATTATAAGGTATGTAGACTTCAGTGCATGATTAAATAGCATTCTACCGAGTCGTTGTCTTGTAAGGTTATGATACAGTAGAATAATTGTCAAAGATTACTTTAATCATATCATAATTTTGAATAGGGATTCAATTATTTCCTGGCAATAACATATGTTGCATTGTGAAATGTAGTCCCAATGAAGACCATTTTAAAATGAGCAGCAGTTAAGGAGGGACTTCTTCTGCTCTAAATGTTTGGGATGTGTTAGATATAGGCTACAATTAAAAATAATCCAGTCAATATTCCACAGGCCTCATCACAAGTAATATCACCCTCTTTAAGATGCTTTGGTCTACTGTACTAATAGTATATAACCAGAAAGTGTGCTCTTAACCTTGTGGACTGTGCAAAGTGAATCCATTCAAAGCACAGTGTTCCTTGTGTTGAAGCATGTGAATACACTAAAGTCGGATTCACATACTCTTCATCTGTTCCTCCAGATGTCAAGGCACAAAACAAATTGTATGCAAACAATCTAAACCACAGCTTGTTTTTAGAGTAGAAAGTCTGTGCTATTGAAAAGGATGTTAAGATTATGCCAAGTTTATGTACAATAATGAACACAGTCTTGTAGTTTTAGAAACATTTAAAATATTCCTGCTTGATACTATTACTTATTTTCAGTTTAACTAAATATTTTCCAAATTCTACTTTAACCTTTGTTGCATGTCTTGTTCCTGCACCTCTTGTTGAACCAGTCCTTTTTATTTGTTATGTCATGTCTATATTTGTGGTCTATATTTCTTATTTAAAACTATTTAAATAATAACATACATTATAATAACATTTCCTCTGTGACTTTGGACGTCTCTCGCTGCAGCCGTGCCAAGAATGTGGTGGCACCAGCACGTTCTCCAGTGCGCTTCTTCTCCACTGACGCTCCAGTTGTGGACCTCTACTTGGGCCAGATAGACCAGGTAAGGACACAGGCACTGGGTTGGGAACTGACATTACATATGAACACAAATCAAGAAAGATGCCTTACTTTCTTTCCCCTTCCTGGATATTTTCGCTTATCCTTTGTGAGTGGATATTGCTGTGCCGTTTCAGAATCTAAAATCTTTCAAAGCGCTTGTTCAATTGGTGAGATTAATGCTTGGCAACTGTAATAATATAGTCACTTAAACAAAGGTAATCTTTTAAACAGAGGATACAATATTGCCTTAAGGTTAAAATGTGTTATCATAGCATACATTTTAAATACATAAGTACCATTAGTGGGCACATGCAGTAGGCTCACAATATGGCCCTGACCCACTGTATACAGCTGTAGGAGACCTAATACAAATGTGTGAGAAAACAAAAGCAACATGAATTAATATTGAACAAATGTATTACTTCTGAAACATTAACAGTATCGTCTTGTTTAGGTGGAACGTCTCAAAAACGTGGCTGAAATATCTCTTATTTTCTTCTACGCACCGTGGTGTGCCCACTCGATGGCCGCTCGGCAGGAAGTGCAGCTTGTGGCAAAGAAACTGGCCAAACAGGTACAGAACATCAAGTGATCCAGTCTGTGTGTTTACTGTGTGTCCTAACAATCATAGAAAACGCGCACCGCCATAGTACTTGTGGTTTTCCACACAAATAGGTGCAGTTTGTGGCTGTGAACTGCTGGTGGAATCAGGGCAAGTGCAGGAAACAAAACCATCTCTACCAGTATCCCATCATCCATTTGTTCTACAGACGGTAAGGCCTTCCGCTATAACGAGAAGTAAAAAGACACTGAAAGTGAAAATTAAAGACTTTGTTGGGGCTGCCTAGGAATTTTCCCACGGGGATAATAATAGGGATAATAAAATAAATAAAAAGAAAGATATTTTTTTGATAGTTTGGGCTTCAATGAGTATTAATATATATATATTTCTTTCCTTTTTGTGTTTGTTCCAGATTTGGGCCGATAGAGTACCAGGGTCCATTTGTGGCGTCATACATGGAGAGTTTTATTCTGAAAGTCATCACACCACTCACCTACCTCCCATCTAAAGCTGTGCTCCAGGAGTTTCTTTCATATCATGAGGTACAGTGATAATATTTTATTCCTACCTATTCTGATTAAAGTGTGGGATCAGTCTTTATTCACATTATTTAAATGAACACAGTTGTATAATTTAAAATTAAAGGTCCATTGTGTAAACGTTGTAGTATATAACGTTGTAGTATATTTGGGACACCTTAGTCAAAAGTGTTTTGCGGCAATGTTTTTAATAGTGTATAAGCTTAAAATTACCGTTTTTACATTAGGAAAATAGACATTTAAAGCCCAATAGAGCCACTTGAAATGAAAATTTAAAGGCATTTATGAACTAAACCATCAGACCTTTTTCCACTGGGGTTGTTCATAGATAACATGTCCTTGCAGGGCTCCCATAGTTATTCACATGCTATAAAAACGAGGAGTGTGAAGTGTGGAATTGCAGTCTGCACTTTCACCTCCCGATGTCGCAAAACAACTACTGACCCCATGTCCCTAAAGCTAGTCTCTGTGTCCGAGGATCAGGTTGTTAAGGCCTCTGCCTTTGACCACATACCCAGACTACATAACATCTGCTCCCTATTGGTCCTCCTGCAGGTAGTGGGTCCACAAGAGGTCAGGCCCACTTTGCTCCTAAGCTTGTACTGGCCCCATGGGCATACAAGTGCCCCTGGCCACCGGGCACTTATATTTGAGATCATACCCTGGGTCTGCTGGTTTGGCCTATTACCAAGGACCTGTTTGCCCTGTGAGACCATACATTTATTTTAGAGACTTGAATTTTGGCAAAACACAGAGACATACAGAGGAACAGTGGGCTTTTGAGCTGTAGGAGTGTGAAGTAACAATTAGCAGTATATATTATCAGATAATTAAATTCACAAAAGTATTACTTTTTGCATTTAGCATTCGCAGAAAGGTTGTCATTAAGACATAAAGTTGTCCTAATATTTTTGCAGTCTTTAGTTTGTGTGATTAAAAACAATTACAAAGACATTATGAGGTGAATAATTATGTATGAAAGTTGTATCTATATTGCTAGTGTCAACATTGATCAAATGCATTTTTAGCCCACACACCAAGCTGCCACAGTTTTTTAAACCCAAACAGGTCTGAATACTTGTGGAAAATGTTACTAAAACTGTGGTCTTTTTGTTCATCCAGCCTCGAGTGGTGGGCTTCTTCCAGTTTAACACCTCTCCTCAGCCCCCAGGTTACCTCACTTATTTATCCTCTGCCCTTCAGGCTCTTAAAAGTGGTAAGGCAATACAACTTGTAAAACCAACTCAAAATAATCATTCAAATTAGATTTAGTTACCATTGAAGAAGTCCACCTAAACTCAAGACTAGTCTGTGTGATCTTTCTGTGATCTTTCTGTGATCTTTCTGTGGCTGCAGATTTCCGTGGTGCTGTTCGTTTTGGGGTTGTGACCAACAGACAGGTGGCAGAGACCCTCTCTGTCAAAGAAGGCTCCATATACCTCCACAGAAGATTTAATTCGTCGTTGGTGAGTGAGTCAAGTGAAAACACATTACAAACCTACCTAAGAAATTATACAAAATTATCCATTTGTAACGTGGAGTGGTAGTAGTGTGGAGCAGATAACCGTATTGTCTTTACAGACGCTAATCTACAGTCTTTTTTTTGACAGATGTTTCCCCAAAGTGAGCGCAATTTCACGGCTCAGGCCATCTGCACATGGGTGTTTCAACACTACGAGACCATCCTTCAGTGGCTGCAGCCGCCTGGGACCAAGTCCCGCCTCCTGGAGCGGGAGCTGAGTAAAGGGCCTGCACTTCTGATGTTCCTGCCTCACAACCCTCTGGGGCCTCAGCCCAGTCCCCTTCTACAGCAGGTCAGTTGGACATGAGGAGGACACTGTGGTTCTGAGCCTACAGTCCAAGAGCACTGTGGGATCAGATCTGGCAGCTTCCTGGGTCAATTACCAGGGCCTCATTTCATCACAACACAATTATCTGGATTAAAAGGTTTTAATTAGTTCCACTTGGGTCCTTTACTCAATGCTGAAATTCTTATATTTCAAAATAACAGTAAATAAATGTAAATGGTTAAAGGTGTACATTTATATTGTAGACACTTACATTGTGCTTCCATTCACCCCATTCAGACACAGTCACACCTGGGGTAGACAGAGAGGGGGGCTGACATACACACGTTACTCACAGCCTTCTCCAAACCCACCTCTACACTCACACACATTCATTCACCAGTGCTATGAACACTGGAGGCAAGGCAAATGCTTCTCTACTCTGCTGTTGTCCAAGGCTGCTGACGTTATAGTCCATTTATCTTTTTGGTTGATATTTAAAAGACCAGTCATACCTTTATCTTCCAGTTTTCTAATGAAATAGTTGACTAGTGTCATTTTCTGTTTTCTACCTGCTCAACCATAGTACAGTCAAACCATCTAGGCTATCTTGGAGCACAATAATATAATATTAGTCATCTTTTGGGGCAAGATGAATAGTCTTTTTTTGACCAGGCCCATATATCATATCTTGGGGTGTGCTGTATCAGCAAACAGTCAACAGATTCTATATATTCTCTCTACTCATTGGTTTGCAGGTGTTTTAGTGAATCATGCGGATGGTTGAACTTGTCATGGCTTAGAGGGAATATGGTTGTCGGCAAAAAAAAAGTTGTCCAAGATTTAAGTACAAAGTTTCTGATTAATATTTTGCAATATTTTTTATATACAATCGATAACTATGTAACAATAACTTTTGCCTTCACTTCACTACACGATTCCTCACTGTGCCACCTGTCTGTTGAGTTTTTCATGTGGATCTTAGTGGTCTTATTTTGTGTCGGTCAGGTTGAAGACGTTGCTGTCCGGTATCATTCGTGTCCCAGGACCAGCCATTCCAGTCTGGACCGGAGCCCATTGTGCTGCCACTCTCTTTCTGTCCCACAGTCCAGTTCAAATGTCTGTGAGCTCTGCCTGATCCTGACCTCTACACACTGCTCCTTTCCCTCTCTTGCCCAGTTCTCTCTCACACATTGCTGCCCCCTCCCTGAATCCTCTGGAGGCTGTATTAGCTACCTTAAGGACTACAATGCTTTTAGTCGGTACAGTGCCTGCTGCAGAAAAGTAGCGCCTCATTTCAGTGAACCATTGTCGCAAATCAAAGAGGTGCCTCCTGCCTCTCGTGCTGAAGCAGATGGAATCACAGGGCTGCGGTGCCAGACCAACATGACTCTCAGGTTCTATCTGCTGGATGCGGCGCTAAACTGGCCCCTGGCGGTGAGGCTCGGAGCCATACACAACACAAGTGCACTGCATCATGAGACTCACAGCGAGGGGACCCCTGAGCACTCTTTTGCAACCATTGTCAACCTGAAGGACGAGGTGCACTATGTTCTCCAGCGCAGCCCTGCATCCACACTCACACAAGCTCTGGGTACATCTTTGTCTTCACTTTATCTTCTTTTTTTAGACACTGATAATTCACCTGTTTTACCTTGCAAACAAAAGTAAATGGGAGTTCACTGTTTTACACTTCCTCAAACCAAGCATTAGTCCTGGTGCACATCTGCAGGGTGAAGCACTATTGCTCACCTTGAGGTCAGGGGGTGAGCAGTGAGGCCTCAAGGATGTAATGAAGTTTTGGCAAACCTCCAAGACCTTCAACAGTACAGACCTTCAACTTATTTGTCACATCATGAATGGTTAAGGTCTTTTATAATCACCTGGTTTATGAGAATCAAACAAGCACACAACTTGTTGTATAGTTTGTTTTTCAAATGAGCAGAAAGATGCAGAAACTGCAGCCTACAGTTTAAACCTGGGTTTTGAGAGGTGTAATAATAAAGATTACTGTAATATTAAGGTATTTATTATATTATTTATAGATCTTTATAGCTAATTTGATTTTTAGCCCAGTCCGTATTTTGATGTTCATCCAATTAAAATGAGCTTAGAGTGTCATATTTTTCATATGTATTCTAAGATGATGCATAGTTTGCAATCTACCAGTCGATTGTGCCTTTATGATATTGATCATAAAGGCACAATATACTACTACTGTATACTTTAATAATATACTGCTACATGGCCACCACAGAGGCCTGAAAACTTTTTTGGTAAATTATTTTTTTTCTAGATTTGAGAGAAAAGTTACATAAACCAATCTAATATTTAAGTAATTCTTAGTTCCTTAGATTAGTATGTAGGTTGGGAACCATTACTGATTCTCACTCTCTGATAGGTTAGCACTAGGAGACAGAACTAAGATGTACTGTATATTTTATTAACTATTTCTGTGTTGTTTTAGAGACGTTCATCCGAAACTTCAGCGCCCCCTACAGCCTGCTGCAAAGGCACTTGGTGGGACAGGAGGATGTGCGTCCGTCCAGTCCACGGCCCCTCATCACTGAGCTCACCACCTCGTCCTTCATCTCCACAGTTATGGATGTCCAGCAGGTATATGTGACCCCCACACGTAGACCCCCTCCCCCTTCCCCCACAAGAACAGTTGTGCTCGTAGCTCACAGTTGTACCCTGGCAGAATTTGTGATTGTTTGGATATTTTTCAGAGAATTTGAATTATAACATATATTTTTTTTTTCGCTCACAGTTAGTGGTTGGGTGAAGACAATAATTGTCAAACAATTGTATTTACTCCTTTTAAATTATAATGACAATAGAAACTACCAAAATGACCCTGATCAAAAATTTACTATGTATTGCCACCTTTAACATCAATGACAGCTTGAAGTCTTTTGTGGTAGTTGTGGATGAGGCAAAAAGCCTCTAATTCCTGTACATTCTTGGGCTGTCTTGCTGCATAAACTAAACATTTTGACTCTGTGCTGTTTGCCATATTGGAAACAGGATGCTTTGTGCTATTTGTGTAATAATGGCTTTCTTCTGGCAAGTCCCTCCTTTATTGTGCATCTTGAAACAGTCACACTTCTTTTTTCAGAGTCCTGTATTTCCGTGAAGTTATCTGTGGGTTTTCTTTGCATCCCAAACATTTTTCCTGGCAGTTATTGCTGAAATATTTGTTGGTCTGCCTGAACTTGGTTTGATTTCAACAGAATCCCTCATTTTTCCCTTCTTAATTAGAGCTGATTGGCATTCTCAGTTTTTTGGAAATCTTTTTACAGTGGCAAGAAAATATATGTGACCCTTTTGGAATTTCATAGTTTTCTGAATAAATTTGTCTTAAATTGTGATCTGATCTTCATCCAAGTCAAAGGTATTGACAAACATAATATGTCTAAAAATAATTACACAACAAACATTCTGATCTTTTAAGTTAGACAAACAAACTACAAATGGACACACTTTGGGACTGTTGTTACTCTACCAAGAAGTAGGCGCCCAGTCAAAATGACACCAAGAGCATTAAGAAGACTCATCACTGATGTAAAGAAACAACCTCAAATGACAGCCAAAGATTTGAATGCATCTTTGAATGGAACTTAACATCTCTGTTCATGAGTCTAAGAGTATCCACGGCAGGACATTTACATTTAAATTTACATTTATTAAGTTAGCAGACGCTTTTATTCAAAGTGACTGTAATGTATTCACATTGACACTCCACAGCTGTATTGGCAAAATGTTTTGTGGACTGATGAAACTAAAATTTAACTATTGGGGTGGGGGACACACACAATTCTTCAGAATAATGTGAGGATGTCTGTACGTCAGCTGAAACTGTGTAGAAGGTGATGCCCAACAACCCAAAACACCGGAGCAAGTCCACAACAAAACGGCTTCAGATAAACTAAATCTGACTTTTGGAGTCAGAGCCCAGACCTCAACCCAATAGAGATGCTGTGGATTGACTTGAAAAAAGCCATACACATGAGACGTCCAAACAATATGACAAAGTCATTCTGCAGGAATAATGGGCTAAAATTCTTTCTCAACGATGTGCAGGTCTGATCCACAGCTATAGGAAGCACCTGGTTGAGGTTATTGCTGCCAAGGTGATAGGGCAAACAGTTAATAATTTCTAAGGGTTCACTTACATTTTGCACTTCTGTTTTGAATGTTGAATGAGTGTGTTCAATAAAGACTTGAAAGATCTGAATTTTAATACCTTTGACTTAGACAAAGATCAGATCACATTTTACAACACACATTATTCAGAAAACCATAAAAATCCAAAAGGTTCTCCTTTCTTGTTTTATACAGTTTAATTACCTTTTCCCACAGATCCTTTGCCAGTTCTTTTGCTTTTCCCATGACTCTGAATGGAAGATGCAAGGGTCTGTCAGGAGCCCAGAAATTCACTGACCTTTCATACAAACACATTCATTACAGGCAAACAGATCACAGGTGAGGATGGTTACCTTTAGTAGCCATTTAATCCTGTTTGTGTCAACTTGTGCATGTTATTAGGCCAAAATCACCAGAGTATGGAAACTTTTGATCAGGGTCATTTGGGTAGTTTCTGTTGTCATTATGATTTTTTAAAAAGTTTTTCATTTATATTCTCTGAAAAATGTTCAAACAATCACAAATTCTGCCAAGGTATACTTATGAGCACAACTGTAAATGCGACCCCCTCTGATATATGAGACCCCCACAGGTTTATGCGACCCCCGTCAGTCACTCAACAAACGCAACTCTTTTACTGCCCACTCGGAGGAGTTAGTCAGTTTAAAAGTGACCTTCAGTAAAACCTTCTCTTGAAGATATCCTGGATGACTGTGAGCACCCTTGTGATCATAAGCAAGAAGATAATTTAATATGACTAATTAATATACATACTTTTATTGAGAATTAAACATTTGTCAGGAGGGTTGTTTTGGGGTTTTTGTGTTTGATGCTTAGATGACTGTTGTGAACTGAATCTGATCAATCCCTTTTATTTAGTTATATCACTGGAAGTTTCTAGAAGACCTCTGTGTATTTTAGTCAATTTAGTAAATCCAATGTCTTTCATCGCACTTGTATCTGATCTTGGTTTGCTGCAGGATGTGATGCTCTTCTACTACACTCAGTGGTGCGGCTTCTGCTCTGTCCTCAACCACATCATCATCCAGCTGGCTCACCTATTACAGGGCAACAGCGCCGTCACTGTGGCCAGGTAGGTGCAGTGCACTCACTCACAAAAGGCAGAGAAATGTATATATTACAGCAGGGGTCACCAACCTTTTTAAGACTGAGGGCTTCTTCAAGGGAACTGAGTAGTATGAAGGGCTACCTGTTTGATACAAACAACTTTATAATAATAATAATAATAATAATAATAATAAATTATTATTATTCTTAAAGGCGCAAGCGACAAACTTCACGGTAATGTCAAATAACCGGGCCTGTGCCTCTGCTTGAATCTTCTTCTGGCTGGAGCCTGCTTCATCACCTCAGGCCTGTGCTACTGCTGGGGCCTGCTACACCACCTTGTATTTAGAGTTAAAAGGTCTCCACATTCCCTGGTTTTCCTGGGAGCTGTCTGAACATTTGAAAATAATACATTATGCTTGGGCTAATGCGAGAAAAGTGAGTTTAGTGGCCAATAAAATGTACTTTTTGCGCACATTTACTGTGTCAAAATCGAGGATCATTTTGCAGAAAATTTTAAATAAAAAATATATATAAATTGAGCAAAAACAACAAGAAAAGGCGCTGTCTATTTTGCACACGTTTGTTTAACTTATTTTGCCTAAGTTTGGTGTTTGTGGAATGAAGCAGCTATTTTCTGTCAATTTTTAAAAGTGAGGTGTATTCTAAGGCGGTTCACATCTTCAATTCAAAATGGCCGCCTTCTCGTGTGTGATAGGGTGTGGTCCCCATTGGCTTTTATGTTCATAAGCCCATGCTGGATGTGTGTACCAAGTTTTATTTGCCTACGACAAACTGAAATTTTCCCTTCCCATTGACTTTTTTCACATATTAGGGGCGTTGCTGTGGCAACACATTTATAGATAGGGGGTGGTTGTCATTGGCTTTTATGTTCATCATGACATAAGTGATGTGTGTACCAAATTTCATGTCTCTATGACAAACTAAATTCTTGGGTCCCATTATAGGTTTGTAGGGGGCGCTGGAGGGTCATTTCTAAAGCAAACCCATTTATTTACATATCTTTGTGTTCAGGTCGTGAATGTGCACAAACACCTTTTTGGGTCCAACTTGATCCGAGAAGGCGTTTGAGAGTTAAGGTATATTTTATTTTCACAAAAATGGCCGCCTCGTTACAGGCTTGCCACACCCACACCCGATAAGATATCAAAAACAAAATGACAGCTTTTGTTGGCACATGTGTCTAGATGATACTCACCAAATTTGGGGCCATTTAGACGAAAACACAATGAGTTGAATCTTTTGGCGTAAAGGGGTGCGATTTAGGTGGTTGCGCCTTTCACCCCACATGGCGGACTTCCTGTTGAGTTTAGGCTGTTGCTGTCATAGACTTTTCTGTTTGCCCTGAGGTGTCCTATGGATGTACAAAACTTGGTACATCCATAGGACACCTCAGTTCTCTACTGTTTCTTTCAGCCTAAACTACATCACATACTCTTAGAAGATCAGCCAGTATTTAAAATATCACTAAGACTGAGGTGTCCTATGGCTGTACAAAACTTGGTACATCCATAGGACACCTCAGGGCAAACAGAAAAACAGAATTTCTACACTGGAAAAAATTTACTTTCACTTTCCATAGGCCCAATGTATTTTGACTTTTCTAGGGGTCGCCACTGAGTCATTTTTCATATTTTATTTTTCGGGGACTTCAAATACTTAAATTTTTTGCCGACCTTTAACTTTGGGCCCAATAAAAATGACTTTTCGCGCATGTTCACTGGGTAAAATTGAGGATCATTTTGGATAAAAAAGATAAAAAAAAATAGCTCGAGCAAAAATAATAATTAATTGAAGAGACTGCTCACATGTCAATGTTAATTATTCCCCACTATTATTATTAATAACAATTAATTCTACAACAAAAATGATTTAAACATGCAACATTTATTTATGTTCATCTGTTCCAACATTTGAAAGTCAGGAAGTTATCTAGTCTTTTTTTTTTTTTTTTTTTTTTTTCCAATATAACAATTCTTCACATTTCTTTACCATTTTTAGTTTAATGTTATGGTGTTTTCAATGAACACATGTTATCTCTTCTGTGTCTGTAAATGTCTGTTAGTGGGAAGCCTTGGCGCTGCATTCTGCTTACAAGTGTACTGTAATCTGGTGAATAATTTGACTTTGAAGTCTGAGTGAGTCTTGTAAATGTGCATTAGTAAGGTGTGTTTTATTATGCAAGTGATTATTTTTGACCATATCATCATTTTATCCCTAATTTCCAACTCCAAGCTGTATAAACTTGAATCCTTATTGGATTTAATGCATATCAGGTGATGTGTATTTGTGTAAAGAGGGAGGGTGTGGCCTAAGGAGATCAACACCATATATCCAGGTGTGCATATTTATTAGGCAGAGTCTTCTCTTCAGGAAAAATGGGCCAAAAAAGAGATTTAACCAACTCTGAAAAGTCTAAAATTGTAAAATGTCTGTCACAGGGATGCAGCACTCTTGAAATATCTAAAATATAGGGGCGTGATCACAGAACCATCAAATGTTTTGTAGCAAATAGTCAACAGGGGCGAAAGAAACAAGTCGATTAAAAAAAGATGCAAATTAACCGCCAAAGATTTGTAAAGAATCAAACGTGAATCTTCTAGGAACCCATTATCCTCCAGTGCTGCCATATTCCACACCTGCAACCTCCTGGAGTGTCAAGAAGTACGAGGCGTTCAGTTCTCAGTGACATGACCAAGGTAAGAGAGGCTGAAACCCCACCACCTCTGAACAAGACACATAAGTGTAAACGTCAAGAATGGGCCAAGAAATATTTGAAGACAGATTTTTCAAAGGTTTTGTGGACTGATGAGATGAGTGTGACTCTTGATGGACCAGATGGATGGGCCCGTGGTTGGATCAGTAACAGACACAGTGCTCCACTTCAACTCAGACACCAGGAAGGTGGAGGTGGTACTGGTATGAGCAGGTATTAATAAAGAAAAAATGAGCTAGTTGGACATTTTTCGGGTTGAAAATGGACACAAAATCAACTCTCAGACCTACTGCCAATTTTTAGAAGACACTTTCTTCAAGCAGTGGTTCAGAAAAAGTCTGCATCCTTCAAGAAGAGTTTGATTTTTCGGCAAGACAGCGCTCCATCACATGCATCAAAGTTTTCCACTGTGTGGCCAGTAAAGGCCTACAGTACGTTCACACCAGACGCGAATTGCGCAAATAAATCGCTCTATTCGCGCGTAGTTGGACGCTTGCACATTTTGAGTTTACTCGCTTCATTCGCGCGTGAAATTCACTTAACAACAGACGCAAATTTGCGTCATGGGAGGGGCTTCTGCCAGGCGGGTTGACTTCTGGTCTCGTTGAAGAATAGTTAATGGATGGATTTTGTTGAGGGAGAATTGATGCTCTATTAACTTTGGAGGACTGAAAAACTGCGTGAACCCGTTCGGCGCTGGTCTATTGGATGCTTCAGAGGCGGACCCAGCTCCATGAGTTTCACAAACTTCTCTAGAAGCTGCGTCTGGATGACGGCCGGTTTAAGGGGTATTTCCGACTGAGCCAGGCCCTGTTCGATGACCTGTTGTCCCAAGTCGGTGCGAGGCTTTCCCGCAGAACACCAACTACTGATGCTCTATTCAAGTCTGTCCATCTGTGTCCAGTCAATATTTGGTTTGATTATGAGTAATTAATCAGTGATCAACTAAGTCTTCTGAACAGTTATCAGTAGTCAATATAGTATTATGTCTATAAAACTGTACATTGTATTTATAACATTGTGTTGCATCCCTTATTTGTGTTTAATTCTTTAATAAATGGAGCCAGCCTCCAAAAGGAATCTGACTCATTGTTTCTCATTAATACCACACACTGGTCCAGTCATAACTGATTTCTTACTGTAGTATTGTAGATGTGTTTCCAATAGGATATAATAAAAATGAACCAATGTTAAGCATAAGTATTCTAGTCTTAAACACTGAACATTATAAACTTTCTTCTATTTTATTATAAATAAATCAGTCTGAAATATTGAAATGTTTTTGTGACATATAAATCATTACGACTATTTGCACAAACGCATCAAAACCTTTGGTCAATATATAAAACATTTATTTACAATATATATAAAACTATACATAAAACATAATGCACTATTTCTGAGCAGGAATAAAATAATCCTAAAGTGAAGGAGAGAACAAAGACAGTCAGGTTTACTTCCTGCAGTCACAGCTGCATCATTTTAAAAACTATACGGTGGGTTACAAATGAAGCAGAACTGTGCTGCTTTCATAAACTAATGTATGTATTTGATATTTGACAAATTCTTTCGTCCAAGACATTAACCTCTGCAGAGAAGGGACCAGACTCAAGACAAGAGCTCATCCTCTGAACATGGAGCTGGAGCTACAGCATGTGTTTCAGGGAGCTTCTGAACTGGGTCTTCTGGGCTCTTCTCTGGACTTTTTTCTGGACTCTTCTCTGGGGGTTGCACTGTATGAAATGACACATAAAAAAAAAACAGAAAAGCATTATCAACTTATTAACAAAGCACCAGGGTTGTGTCTGTATGTGAATGTAAGAGGCTATGAGGGCTAAATGATTGTATGATATGTATATATTACCTGTACACACCTGTGGAGACAGCAGTGGGGGACCAGGGCTCACTGGAATCAAAATTCAGCTCTGTCATGACAATATATATATAAATTATATTATTAAATATGTATACAAGTTAACATTTGAACATTACACCAGTCACAAACAACTTGTCCACACTCCTTCTGTCTCTGAATGCCCTGCTGCTGCTTCTGTCTTGCCCTGGTCCTCCGGGTGGTCATAATCCTCGGACCCCCTCTCCACAGTCCCGCTGGTCTCTTGTGAGAAGACTAGGGGTCGAGGAAAGTCAGAACGGCAGAGTACTTCCACTTTCCCTAACACACTTCTCTTCTCCATCTCCTTTAAATACATGTTTCTCAGGCTCTTTCTGCACACTTTCTCTGGATAAACACATAAACTCGTCAGAGGAAAACTAGTTGTAAAGTACGGCAAATTAGCTCCGGCTTTAGCTAGCCAGTTGGCTCAATATATACGACACACACACACACTTTCCTTTGAGCAAGAACCTTTAAAAAAATGTTTTGTATCCCACGGGCTGCATCAATAAATTTGTCCTCCATTGTTGTTTTGGATTTCTGCTTCTATGGTCCGCCTCCATTTGTAGCACGTCACTACTAGAACAAGCTCCTGATTGGTTAACGCGGCGTTAACCAATAAGTTCAGATTTTTCAACTCGGGCAAATGAAGCGCTGGACGTGTTTCGTGCGCCAACCGCTCAATTCGCGCTGTGTGATTCGCGCAAATTGTGTAATTTGCGCTGCAGGATTTCCACGCACGTCAAATCGCGTCTTTGCATTGACTTAGCATGTGAATCACTCACGCTTAACGCTTAATTCGCGCTTGGTGTGAACACACCTTTTAAAAGATGAAAAACTCATGACATGGCCCCCTTCTTCTCCTGACTTAAACCCTATTGAGAACTTTTGGGCCCTTCTTAAGCAGGACATTTACAGTGAAGGTAAACAGTACACCTCTGAACAGTGTCTGGGAGGCTGTGGTCGCGGCGTCACAAAAAGTTGATTTTGACCAGATCAAGAAACTGACTCCGTGAATGGAAGGCTTGTGACTTTTATTGAAAAGAAGGGTGGCTATATTGGTCACTATTGGTCATATTGGAGTTTTCTTTTTTTATTTCAGAAATGTTTATTTGTAAATTTTTAGTTTGTTTATTATTGTCACTTTAAAAGGTGAAAATATACAAGTGAGATGGGAAAATTTTTGTTTTTCATTTAGTTGCATACTAATTCTGCACACGAATAGTTTCCTAATAGTGGTGTACATGTAGATATTCTCTTAAGAAAGCCAAAACTTCACTTTTACTACATAAATGTTCAGGTTTGAGGGTTTAACATTTTGGATTGACCAAGAGCACTGTAGTTGTACAATAACAAAATGAATACTCCAAAAATACGTAATAATTGTGCACACCGTGTATATGTCATGCCCACTTGCATGAAAGGATTTGTTACGAATGACACACATGGCTCAAGCTGATCAAAGTCAAACAACCTGTTCTTAAATTCCTGTCCTATTCTGTTTAACGCTTGGGAGTTCTTTTCTACACTACAAAGCTGCAGAATCATTGTCATTCAACACTGCCTGCACAGAGAGAAAGTGCAGTAGTTGTTTTTTCTCTGTAAATGCACATAAGAATGTTCATCTTGGCTTTAAATGCATTTACTGAACTTATCATGTGGGCGACAGTCTTACTTTTGCCTTGCAGCTCACTGTTCAAATCATTTAGTTTACCAGTGACATCTGTTAAAAACGCAAGGTCAAGTGTCCCACTCGGTGTCGTTGCTTTTTGTGAATTTTATTGTTTATTTAAATTTTTTATTTTTTTTTCAGCGACCTTGTGAAAAAACACTGTTTGACCAAAGCTGCCTTCAACCCACAGGCTTTTTCTGTCCTTAATGCACTGCCGGGTGGGTAGTTAGTGTTGAAACTTTCATGACACATACTCTCGCCACATTGTGCTGATTTGCCGTAGCAACAGTCGCCCGCAAATGAGACACACACACTTTTCTTTGACTGTCCTATAAAAGAACTCTTCCTCACAAACACTTTTCTGTCATGTGTTTAGGAGTAAATTGCCACTTACTCCTCATCATGCTGCACCGCTTCTATGTGTCGGGCGTCGGACGTGACGCGCCCGCATCTTTTAAACATTCATGTTTTTTTTTCTTTTTTCTTTATTTTTTATTTTAGCCTTTAGAGATGGGTGCCTGTGTGCTCTATAATGCATAACAATATTCTCCATGCGTTTGTCTATGCAGGGTAAATGTTGACTTCAATGACCTTCCCTGGGAGTTCATGGTGGATCGTGTCCCCACTATTCTCCTTTTTCCCAGATACAGGTGGGTTATTATAATACGCCCATGTAGGATCACCTCTCGTCTGATTTTTTTTTTTATTTAGAATCTCTACACTATTAGTACTTTGTATCTCAGGCTATTACACATGCATGTTTTTGCACAGCAAGTGGTATTTTAATGCTCTTGTAGTTTTTATTATTTGTAATATTTATAATTACTAAACAAAAATCTGACTACACTTTACAATCCTGCAGTTATCAGTGATCAGGGCATATTTTCTTCAATGGCCTCTGGACTAATAAACCGAGGTGTGGTCCCTCTTTTTAAGAAGGGGGACATGTTTTTTTCTTCCCAACTATTGGGGGATCACACTCCTCAGCCTCCCCAGGAAAGTCTATGCCAGGGTACTGGAGAGGAGAATTCAGCTGATGGTCAAACTTTTAGGAGGATTAATGGGGTTCTCTGCTTAGACTGCTGCCCCTCTACCCAGCTCCAAACCTTGTGTCATTAACAATGATATTCAATAATAATGAAACATTGTGTCAACTTGTGCAGCTCTGTTTGAGTCCAAGAGCGATGTCACAGACCAGGTCATCTATTCTTCTCGTGGCAGGAGTATAATATTGATTAGTGACACAAGACAAAACCAAATGAATCAGATTCTTTTGGCTACACTACTGCTATGCATGCTCTTGTGTATGTCTATGATGTACACCCTCGTGTGTGGTTTGGAATAGTGTACCCCTGGCCTTTGGAGGGATATAATGTTACTTTTAATGGACTTGGTGTTAACTCTTGAATTTGTGACTTCAGGAAACATCTGAGTGTCAAGTTTCCTGAGAACCTGCCCATCACCCTGCCCAATCTGCTGCGCTTTGTCCTGCAACATTCTGACTCTGTGAGACACTCCGACCGAGCATCAGGAGGTTCAGAGCCTGACGCCCTGCTCCGGGCCCAGGTCCTGACTCTTCAGCGGGAGGTGGAGGTGCTGCACAAAGCCTGTGAGCGCCTGTCCCAGCAGCTGGCCCAGCTGTGGCGCCACAACCGCAGACTGAGCCTGGACACACACAGCCTGGAGGCCCACAACCGAGAGCTGCTGCGAGAGAAGCAGAGTCTGGAGGAGCAGCACCAAGAGAAGAGTCGGCAGCTCGGAGAGGCCATCAGACAACTCCAGGAACTGGCCAACACTTCAGAGAGTCTGCTCAATGAGAACACTCTGCTCAGAGTCCTGCTCCGAGCGCTGAAGGACAGGACTGAGGCCAAAGAGCGGGAACACAGGGAACACAGTGACACTGAACAGAAAACGCCCAATATGGCCTCCTAATAGTTTGACAGTAGTCAACCTGAAAAAACTGAAAGCTCACAGCGGGACTGGGACAGCTTTGGCCACGGGTTACCTGTGAAACTAAATGAAGGAGGCAATATGACCTCATAGTCTGACTGCAAATCTAAAATGGCCAAGTCAGAAAACAAAAAAACACTTCAAAACTACAACTAGTGACAACAAACTGAGAATTGCCCAGATTTAAAGTGTGGTGTGTGTGTAGTAGTGTGGTAGTTAATGGTGTATTGTCTGCCTGGGGTGTCAGGGCCCTATTGAACCTCTTCTACCCTGAGACAAACACCAACAAACAAAAGTCTGGAACAGGAGATTACAAAGTGGGTTATCAACAGTTACATTATGTTAGTTTCAGTTTCTCTGTGAAACAAGCCAAGCCGGCTCTAAACAACCAATCACAGATGGGTCAGAGGTTGATTAATGTGAAGACTAAGACAAAACTACACTAAACCTCTGCAAAAGGAACAGCACTAAATACTTAACGAAGAGCACATTAACGGCAAGTGTTCAATAAAAATCATTATCTCATAGAGGCTGATTTCCTGTTTTATAATGTCGACAGTTAAAGCCTTTCTGTCACATATGACCATTCACTTTTTTTTTTTTAGAGAGGTGCTTCTGCCCTGAGCCACTGCAGATTCTGGAGTGAGCTCTCTGGCGCAAGCTGCCTTTTAACACCTTTTTTGAATGTGGAGAATTTTCAAAACATGTAAAACGCCCCGTTTAAACAAAATGTATATAAAATAAAATAAAACAACCTGTGGGTAATTTTGAATGATGAAATATTCACTTAAAGATCGAACTTGTGTTAAAGCTTCACAAATCTGGAGACAATACACTGTTGATTTACAACTACTGTATAAAACCCTATGTAAAGAACACCTTTTTTATTATTTTGGTTTAATTGTAGATCTCAAAACAAAATATGACATTGATAGATATGGACAGTGTATATAAACAAACGGGCCTCCTGCTTCACTGTCTTGGATTTGCAAACTTAATATTCATCTTTAAATGGCTCATTAACTGCCTTTTGTTTAATTTAAATTAAAAATGTGACTTTTTATTTTTTAGGTAAATTTCTATTAAGTGCTATGACATAAGTTTATTACCACAATTTGAAAGACCTGATGGTAGTTTTTGGAAGGCTATAACAACTGAGGGCCATGTGTTTTGAAAGACTTTACTCGATATCAAAAAGTTTCACAATTGGTTTCACAGCAAGTCTGAAATAAATCCAAGATGGAGCAGGATTAAAATAAATGGATGAAAGTGAAAGATATATATATATATATAATTTTTTTTTGTTTGTTTGTTTGTTTTTTCAGACAGCTGTTGAGTGTGAAGACTGTTCACACACTCTGTGCCAAATGTTCCCAAACTCTCCCTCGGATGCTTAGAGTGTGTGATGAATAAAGTGAGTTGTATGTTTGGCAGGAACAGAGGGCTATACTGATAAACTTGAACTATTTATTTGTTGTTAGTGCCACCTGCTTTGTTTTGAAGTGTGAATGAGTTCATTTTGAGAGGGTGTTTTGAAACCTAAACAAATCTATTTTTACAAGAATTGTAAAGTTACTACATTTAATTTCAGTGCAAATATTCAGGTGGGAAATGCTGCATAATGTTTACAAGTGAAATATTAAAACCATTTTTACTGTTTAAACATGGATTCCTCTTACATTTGTCATTTGCTTTCTTTATGCACTGGAGCTATTGATTACACCATTTTCAAACAATATCAGTCCATAATTAGGCCCAAGCCGGTGATAACCGGGAGGGCCTATGGTTTTTGCTCGAGTTATTTTATTTTAATTTTTTTTTTTCCTGCAAAATGATACTCAATTTGACCCAGTGAACATGCGCGAAAAGACTTTTTTATTGGGCCCAAAGTTCAAGGTCGGCAAAAAATTTATGTATTTGAAATCCCCGAAAAAAAAATGTAGAAATACAAAACTTGGTACATTTATAGGACACCTCAGGGCAAACAGAAAAGTCTATGACAGCCACAGCATAAACTCAACAGGAAGTCCGCCATGTGGGGCGCGACCACCTAAATCGCACCCCTTTACGCCAAAAGATTCAACTCATTGTGTTTTTGTCTAAATGGCCCCAATTTTAGTGAGTATCATCTAGACACGTGTGCCAACAAAAGTTGTCATTTTGTTTTTGATATCTTATCGGGTGTGGGTGTGGCAAGCCTGTAACGAGGCGGCCATTTTTGTGGTAATAAATTATCTCTTAACTCTCAAACGCCTTCTCGGATCAAGTTGGACCCAAAAAGGCGTTTGTGCACATTCACGACCTGAACACAAAGATATGTCAATAAAAGGGTTAGCTTTAGAAATGGCCCTCTAGCGCCACCTACAAATAGGACCAAATAATTTAGTTTGTCATAGAGACATGAAATTTGGTACACACATCTCTTATGTCATGACGAACATAAAAGCCAATGACAACCACCCCCTATTTATAAATATGTTGCCATAGCAACGGAGCAAATATGTGGAAAAAGTCAATGGGAAGGGAAAATTTTAGTTCATCGTAGGCAAATAAAACTTGGTACACACATCCAGTATGGGCTTATGAACAAAAAAGCCAATGGGGACCACACCCTATCACACACGAGAAGGCGGCCATTTTGAATTGAAGATGTGAACCGCCTTAGAATACACCTCACTTTTAAAAATTGACAGAAAATAGCTGCTTCATTCCACAAACACCAAAATTAGGCAAAATAAGTTAAACACTTGTGTGCAAAATAGACAGCGCCTTTTCTTGTTGTTTTTGCTCAATTTATATATTATTTAAATTTTTTCTGCAAAATGATCCTCAATTGACCAAGTAAATGTGCGCAAAAAGTACATTTTATTGGCCACTAAACTCAAGCCTGGCAAAATTTATTTATTTTAAGCATTTGAAAAAATAATAAAAATAAATAACTCAGTGGCGACCCCTGGAAAATGAAAACATTTTTCAACTTATGGAAAGTGAAAGTAATTTTTTCCAACGTAGAAAAATTAAACTTAGTACATCCATAGGACACCTCAGGGCAAACAGTCTATGACAGCTACAGCCTAAACTCAACAGGAAGTCCGCAATGTGGGGTGGAACGCGCAACCACCTAAATTGCACCCCTCCCGTCAAAAGATTAAACCCAATGTGTTTTCTTCTAAAAGGCCCCAAATTTTTGAGTATTATCTAGACACGAGTGCCAATAAAAGTTATCAGTTTGTTTTTTGATACATTTGAGGCTGTGGTTGTAATGAGGCTGGGAAGAGGCAGCCATTTCTTTGGTAAAAAAAAAGGCCATTTACCAATTGCCAGGATGCTTCTTTTGGAGGAGGTTCCTCCAGAGCCAAGACTAGAGTCTTGGAAAACTCCTCAGAATCTTTTGGAACTTGTAAACTTGTTCTTTTAGACAACTAATATTTACATTTTTACTTTTTAACATGGGGAATCTTCTTCAGGCTCCAGCCAGAAGAAGATTCAAGCAGAGGCACAGGCCCGGTTATTTGACATTACCGTGAAGTTTATGCTTTAAAGCAAGAAATTCATTCCTCCGAGTACATGTGTCCCCGCGGTTGCAAGGGAGGCGAGGGCCTTTATCGCCGCTTGCGGCTTTAATTGGACATGTTTTTCCTCTTACGGATGTCCTAAGTTTTGTTTTGGATTAGGAGCAAATGGTCACTGCCTTTAGCTCACAAAGCTAAAGCATGTATGGAAAGCAGTTTGAGTATTTATTCTGATTTTGTTTTTCAGCCTTAAAAACAGTGACTGTAAAACATTTTTGCTGGTGCTAGTGGACCGAACGTATGAAGGTAATTTTGTGTCTTTTGAAACAAAGCTTTTTTTTTCACCAAATTTACATAACTGGATTTTTTGCATCGAATTCTGATAAAAAAATTCATTGTATAATAATTTTGTAGCAAAATACAGTGTCCAGAAATTCAGTGTACAAAAATACAGTGTCTAAAATTTAGTGTACAAAAATACAGTGACAAAAAATTCAGTGTACAAAAATTCAATGTTTAAAAATGTATGGAACTTACTTCCGGTAAATAAGGCCTGAGCAATCAATCCTGACTCATATCAAACTACATCCAGCCAATACAATTCCAAGCTGACAGTCACGTGACGCGAGTCTTTCAATTCCGCCGCGAAAAGCAAGCTGACCGTTCGCCATGGCGTCCAGTGGCTCGTTGGTAAGTTTATAGACTTCAATTTAGAGTTATTCTTATGTTGCATATGTTCAAGTCCACATATATAACATATTTTTGTTATTTCGTAGGAATCTGTTAGAAGGCAACTTATAGCAAGGGCTAGAGACAGAGTTTCTGCTGTACTTAGTAGGGAACCAATTGATTTTGATTACCTACATTTAGTCATCTGCCAGGAGTTAAATTTTCTTCGAGCTGGTGCAGTTTATGTAGATATACCCCAGTGTATTTTAGATGGCTTAAAGCATATCAGTGAGATGCTAACTTCTTGTCTATCAAACATCATCGTCACTCCGTTATTTGACAACGTAGGTGTAGTTGACTGGAATGGAAGTGCTGGGCGACCTAAAGTTAGCATTAATAGGGATGTCATAGAAAATATGCTAAATCTGAATCTCCCAATGTCCACTATGGCTGAGATCCATGGTATTTCAAGATCTACCCTGTACAGGAGGATGCAAGAATATAATCTCTCAGTTAGGAAATGCTATGCTGACATACCTGACAGTGTTCTAGATCTGAAGGTGAGATCAATCAAAGCTAGAATGCCTGATGCAGGGTATAGGATTGTGAAAGGGTCTCTTCAAGCTATGGGATACCGTGTGACATGGAGGAGAGTGAAGTCCTCACTTCAACGAGTAGATGGTGCAGGCTTAATTTCAAGAATGGTCCAGCTGACATGCATTGCAAGACGAACATACAGTGTTCCAGCGCCATTGTCTCTAGTCCACATTGATACCAACCATAAGTTGATCAGGTATTAAAGAAAATGTTATTTACTTCTATATGTAAGTGTTCATGTCTGATGAGATTTCATCTCATTTTTAAGGTATAATCTTGTCATCTTTGGAGGGGTAGATGGATTTTCCAGGAAGGTAAGAATTGTTTTATTTATGTATATACAAACTATATACAGCACAACTTTGACATCGATTCCTGTACAGATTTTGTACCTGAATGTGGCTGGAAATAATAAAGCTGAGACAGCCTTGAGCTTTTTTCTGGATGCTGTGAAAAATCATGGATGCCCATCAAGGTAAAAGTCTAATATCGATTGCCTTAAACTGTTTTCAAGCTCCAAAAAGAAGAAAAAAAAAGGCTTCATCGCCCCATTCTTTTTCCATTTAGAGTACGCGCAGATAGAGGCGTTGAAAATGTTGACATTGCAAGATGGATGTTTACAGTGCGTGGAACAGGTCGTGGCAGCTTTATTGCTGGAAGAAGTGTCCACAACCAACGGTAAATGCTACTCAATCTTGTCTATACATGTTTTGGTTATACATACGGTACAGTCATCTTTAACTTACCACCAGGGTGGAGCGTCTCTGGAGAGATGTTTGGATTAGTGTAACATCTCGGTACTATGCTGTCCTTCACACCCTAGAAGAAGAGGGTTTACTTGATCTTACAAATGACATTCACCTCTTCTGTGTGGCCTTTGTCTTCATTCCACGTATACAACTGGATCTGCAACATTTTGTGGACACATGGAATTGCCATCCATTGAGCACTGAGGGAAATTTGACCCCAGAGCAGCTCTGGAGGATTGGGATGCTACAAGTCCCTGTGCCAGAACCAGAACTTTCAGAGGTATGTCAAAAATTCAAAGTGCTTTCCTCTGTAAATTGTAAAACTTTCTAAAAGCACATACCCTAATCATAACCACAAAACAAAAAATATATTTCTGACTTCATCAGATGCAACAAGCAGATCTCTATAATGAACAAGATGGAGTCTCCCACTATGGTGTGACAGTGGAAGAGGCTCCTTGCCCCTTGCCACCAGATAGCCTTGACGCTGTACAGCAAATAAACCCCACTGCAGAGTCCTCCTCTTCTGGACGGGACATTTATTTAATTGTTCTTCAACAGGCTTTAAGATTTCAATAAGTACTGTCCATATTTTTTTTCTCCAATGTGCTGAAGACGCCTGTTGAGTGGTACTCTTATTTGTAAACTGTACATGTTTTATTACAATAATAAAACACAAATACACATCATTTTTTTTATTTATTCTGCAACCTGTCACAGCAGTATGTATCTTGAACAGTACTCTTTTAACACTGTTTTTTGAACAATGGTGTATTTGAATAAACTTGATCAAATGTTACACATTCTGGGTGATGAAAACTTGTTGATCTTAATACTAGTACACATTCTTTGTTCTAGACTAGATAAGTAAATAATGAAACCAAACTGAAGTGAGTCCAAGAAATAATAAACTGATAACTAAAAGATAATCTTATAGTCAGCAAATAAGCAAGTTTTTACATAAGACCAAACCCTGTGTGACAAGTGTTAATACAATCTTGGATGCCGTGCCTAAATACAGCATAATCTTCATAATGTCCTGGGATGCGTAGGGTTTCAAAACATGTTAAGGATGTAGGGTATCTCCCTGAGACAACTTCCACACAGAGGTTTGCAGGAAGAACCTCCCATCCTGTCCAAAACTTGACCAAATTATTCAGTTCACCAGGTGTAGCTGTAAAATAGATGTAAACCCAATTACTTCTGCATTATAATTTAGAATATCAAAACTACAAAATCAATAGAACTTTGCTTTCATATAGTCCTGACTATCCACTGATAAAGATTACCATTAGCAATGAACTGTCGAAGAAAGCCTAAGACACGGTGTTTGGCCTCACTTGAACAGTCCTCATCCTCATCTTCACATGGCCAAGTGATGCGCTGCAGGAGTAACTGTTGGAGAATAACATAAAAGAAAGCCTTAATAAATCTTACTTTAACATTCTTACAGACGGGTAGTTTTTAATTATTAAATGTCACTGGCATGGCATTTTCCTATTCAGTTGGAATTCCAACATTCATGATTAGAGAGAAGTACATAACAATTTTACACTGAAGATGTGATCTATAGACTAATTTTACAAAAAACACACTCAAAACATCCCCATGTAAGCTAAGAAGAAACGGTAAACTGCTGTCAGAGGGAGACGTGGGAACTGAACTAACTTCCACATTAAGGATTAATGTGTGTTGAATACTGGAGCTAGATTGGACTAATATTTTTGTATTTAAAGTGAAAATAAACACTGAAAAAGAACCCCAATTATTTATGTCAAAATCTTATAGACGTAACCTTTAAATGAAAATATTATATCCATATTAAGAAACAGTTACCTCTGGACTTATTGTGTTATGTTCCTCTTTTGGAAAAAAGAAGGTTATGGTGTCAGGACATTGTGTTGGTACATTCCATGTTGGGGTTTCTTTAAGACCTCGTCTCAGCTGCTTTATCTGTCGGGTCACACGGCCAATTACCTGTACATAAAGTTAGAAAGAAGGAACATCATTCCCTAATCTAAAGCATTCACAGAAAACAAGTGAGATAAATGTTTTTCATACAGCATGCATTAAGAGCTTCTCAAAAAGCCATCTCCTGTTGTTGTCTGTGAGCGAGGGAAGGTCCCAGGCGTAGGCCAGGTCCTGGACACTTTTTTTCTCTTTAGTTGAAAGATTTGATCGTCCTTCAAGCTTAGATACAAATTAAAATAGATGGATGAATAAATTTAAGGTGGTCAAAATGTATCAATAAAAGATAAAGAGTACATGGGTAAAAATAAAATTATGGTAAATGCATTTAGTGTTTTATTTGGGCCCAAATCACTTAGCATCATGGTAAAACTAAAACTGAAAATATTCATAAAGCCACATACATCATATTTTAGGCCAAGGCCCTGCAAGGAAAAACTATTAATTTTCTTTACATACAAGGGATATAGTTTCCCTGATGTCCAGGTCAGGACAGTCCGCCAATGTCACAGTTGCAGTTTCAGAACTCCCGCCAAGAAGGACGTGAACTACAGCAGGGCTGAGTCCAGAAAGGCGTGGCCCACCGTGAAGAAAGGAATGCCCAATCATTCTTCCTGCCACAATGAACAAATCACTTTCCACAAGAAAGTGAGAGGCTGAGGGAACCAAATGGCCGGCCTCCCCTTCAAAAAAACTAGTCATGCTGGAGTTTGCTGTTTAACAAATAAAGTTTTTAGTTAAACTCAGTAAGAGCCACATCAAAACAGTATCAAAACAGCAACAAACAAATAAAATCAGTATAAAAGAGTATAAAAACAGGAAATAAAGCAGAACTAAGTAACATTTTACCTTCATAAACAGTTTTATAAGTCCTAACGATGGATAATTGAGTTGTAGCCGAGTGTTTGAAGCACGCACCAACCCCCTCTGGAGCATCTACGCCGAAACAAGCACTTTCACAGACCCAACAAGTCTGGGCTCATGCACAGTTTCAGGCGAGAGCGTCAAAAACTGCCTTACAGTAATTCAATATAACAACCTCTTGCAGCGCGAATTGGCACTAAATACATTTTATTTCATCATTAGTTATGGCGGAACCACCAAAAAGATGGAGAAAACCTTTTCCCGAAAATGGTGAGCCTTGTAGTCCAGAGCTGTAGGAGTATTGACAACTGTGTGACTCACTGAAGGAAGTAGGAAATGCTGTAAGGAATCTTACCGAGTTCTGCTTTAAGGAAAATTTAAAAAACTACGCTACAACAAAATAAACTTGAATAGATTATGCATATGTACAGTATATGGATTAATAAATAATAGCCAGTCTAAGTCATTTTTAGTCAGGTGTGTCTCTTAATGATTTGAAACCAGCATTTAAGAATGCAAGCCTATTCAAAACCTTTTGAATAAACCAAAACAAGATACTTGTAAAGTGAACAATATTAAAAACCTGCAAAGGTTGCTACTCATATTATACATACCAAAGTTGATGCAAAATCCACACTTCAACTTTTGCATGATTTGAGAGAAAAAGTAACGAGTAACCCCCTCTCCAACAGCTGGGTCTCCTGGAGGATAAAAGTATTTTCAGATTAAAGGCAAAGAAAATATCTGAATTACAGTGACAACAACTTTATAACATTAAGTACCTTCAAGAGTGCACCTTAGAGGACTTGCCCATTTCACATTAGGTCGCTTGTAAAAAGAAATAAGTGCCATGTCCTGTTCAGTAGAACTTTTTCTAATGTCCATAGTAAGATGCAAAGGAGTGTCCATCTCATGGATTCAGAGAAAATGTTTTGCATACAGAGATAAGGCCTTAGTTGGATCTGTGACAGTTAACCAGTCTGTAAAAGAAAACAAAATAAGTTGTTAAACTATTATCAGGGATAATAATTGATTATGATGATGACAATGACTTGTATTTATTTAGCACTTTTCCACCTAGTAAGCACTCAAAGCGCCTGTCAATCAATAGGAATTAACTCTTCATTTTCCTATACTACCACTTTCCCTAAGGAGCACCCACCATCTGTACCCGAGTTACAAGTTCGGGAAGGTCCTGGTACTGCTGATGCTTCCTCACTGAGAGTACTCATCACCTCATTTCCTGCACTACTCACAAACATTTTACATTACACTATTAATCTATAAAAACACTGAGTAGGACATCTTTTGCCAATAGTGGGAAAAAAAATGTGCAAATTGATACCTCTCCCCACACGATGAGGCGTGTTCCACAATAAAGTCATCAGGAAATATTTTTGTGCACACTGGACACTGCTGCATTCGTGCTATTAAAACAATTTAAGTAAAAAAAACAATTCATCTTAATTTTTAGTTACATAAAATGTCAAGGTTCATATACTCACTTGTTTCAGCATCATGTACATTGGTCAGGTCATCATTGAGTATTTCAACATCAGCACAAGACTTGATGTGCTCTTTCAGCAGCTGCAGAGGAACTGCTACACCACACGTGTGGCATGTGGCTTTAGGCATGCTGCTGAACGCTTCATCAGTTAGTGGTAAGGGATTAGTACAAAGTTCTTCTTGGACTGGGGCTATAAAAGACATCTTGCCCCTCGACTTGCAGCTTTTAAGATCTTGCCTGTGTAGCCAGTATCATCAGGGGTCACAAGATTAAGTTTTCTTGTACCCCACCCTCCTATAAAAATCAAAGTCAAAATCTGTCAAAATTAAAGCACTAGTTAGCCATTCTAACACAAAGTCAAAGTTCACTCTTTATAAGATAGCCTACCTGAAGATTTATAAATTAACCATCCACCAGTGATTGCTGCCAGTTTGGGAAATACCTCCTTTAAGTTGTCACATAACTACAAGCAAAATCATGGGTAAGTTTCAATTAAATGTTAAAATCCTAAAGTATCACTTACACACAGCCTAATAGACAAACCTAAAATAAAGTGTTACTCTTAAGTAATTTGTTGTTCAGTACCTCCGATATAAAAAGGTATACTTTTTACAATCTATAAATACCTCTTGATGGGTTGTGCTCTCATCCAATTGAAAGGTTCATTGGGGCTCTTTTCATACTGCTTATCAAGGAGATAAAAACACACGTCAAGGGGTTTCATTTTCTTTTGAGGTAGAAGGGGAGTTGTAGAAAGGCGCCTTTTCCCCCTGCCCTTCACAAAAATGCCTGGAAAGGATCTATGGATATAAGAAAAAATAATTATTGATATAATCCTTTTTTTTTCATATTAGCATGTGTCAGATTAAAAGCATTTATACAGCTACAGCGCACATAAGATAACATTTTAACATATTTGTGCTCATAAAATACATCATGTATAAATATAAAATGACCTGGTCATTTCCATCTGCACAGATGGCCTTTCTGGCTGAAGGGCAGTGGCACCCTCACGCCTCTGTTCACTTTGAAGAGAATATATATCCGTCAGAAACATTAATGGTACTGGTGGATATATTATAAATAATGCCAAATTACACACTAACCCCAATGACGCTGTACAGCTACTCTCTGAAGTAAGTACTGAAAGCAGGTGCCTTACAGATTCCATGATTTCACCCTTACTAGCCTGTTAAAAAAAATGCAGCAAAAACATAAACATTACATTTATCAAGGTTGGGGAGGTTGGGCTAAGTTATCGTTAATTTCACTGTTAGGGATAGTTTCGTTGACTAGCTAATGCTAACGCTAGCTGTGCTACCCTCAACCATTATAATGTCTATGGTGCCACAGCTACGTCTTCTACGGCAGCGAGGCTTAGTACTTAGTATTATAGTACTGTACACTCTTGTGAGTTAGAATGAACAAAACAATGACAGTAATATAAACTTACCGACGAGCCACTGGACGCCATGGCGAACGGTCAGCTTGCTTTTCGCGGCGGAATTGAAAGACTCGCGTCACGTGACTGTCAGCTTGGAATTGTATTGGCTGGATGTAGTTTGATATGAGTCAGGATTGATTGCTCAGGCCTTATTTACCTGACGTAAGTTTCATACGTTTTAAACATTGAATTTTTGTACACTGAATTTTTAGACACTGTATTTTTGTACACTAAATTTTAGACACTGTATTTTTGTACACTGAATTTCTGGACACTGTATTTTGCTACAAAATTATTATACAATGAATTTTTTTTATCAGAATTCGATGCAAAAAATCCAGTTATGTAAATTTGGTGAAAAAAAAAGCTTTGTTTAAAAAGACACAAAATTACCTTCATAGAACGTTGTGATTTTTGAAGAACCAACTGTAAGGGCGGCAGTAGCTCAGTGGGTAGAGCGGCAGTCCTTCGGCCGGCGTGTGGGCGCTTCGATCCCTGCTCAAAACATCATAACATCCTGCTCTCCCCCACATACTGTCGTTGTGTCCTTGGGTAAGACACTGAACCTACCTTGGCTCCAGTGATGTTCTGTAACACTGGTGAATAGTTTAATGTATGTAAAGTGCTACTACTACAGTAAGTGTAGCACTCTATATATAAAAATAAAGATTATTTTTATTAAGGATTTGAATAGTCACTAGTTGCACTAGTGACCATTTTGGACCTCACTAGTTGGACATTATTATTAGTAGTAGTACTGGTAGCAACAGTGAGGTCAAATGTGTCTACTAGTTGTACTAGTGAGCAATTTGGAATCTACTAGTACTACTTGTAAGCATTTTTGTCCTAGTGGCACTAGTGACACAAAAAATTAAGGCTGAACGGCTTTCCATATTAATGAGATTCTCATTCTTTCAGTGTAATAGGTTAGGTTTACTATTGCACAATAAAAAAACTGTTGCAGTTCTCCACAAAAGTTCCACATTTTCAAATCTAGTTTTTAACATCACCAGCTAGAAACATTAGCACAGAATACAGAATAAATACACACATACACAGAATAAATATTTGCACTTCTGCCCTCAGATCCAGCACAGTAATTTCTATATTTCCATTACGTCACTAATGATTACTGATTTTTAAACTGTACAACTATGTTTTTATATGGCTGTCTGTGAGGTCTACTGCATATCGTTAAAGTGGACTACATGGCCGGTCTGCTCACTTATCTGTTCTGTGGAGGTCTCTTAATCACCAAGAAAATCTAATTCTGAGTCTGTCCTTATTTTATTACCAACTGCTGACCACTGATATTAGTATAGTATATAAATCCTGTCTGACAGCTGAAGCATACAAGCTGCAGGACTCAAAGTGAGGGTTAGCTGGTCAGTTAGCACACAAGCCACTGCTTTTATCACGAGTGTCCTGACACCAACATTCATCACCATTACCCTCTTGCCATCATTTCAGAGGCTACTGTTGGTCTGTCATCCTGACTGCAACAGGAACCTCCAACTAAACTCTTTTCATTGTGCACATAATCAGAGATACACATGTTTGAATAAACACAAGGTGAAGACGCTCAATATCCTCTCCTCACTCTTGAGACGCCGTGTCATACTTGAGACAACCATAAATACAGTAAAAAGGTTTGAAACTCTCAGCGGCAGACCTTACTGCGCATCTAGGACAAGTGTTGGCGTTAGCAACCGTCACTGGAGACTTCTTAAAAGCTGCAGCTTTGGGCTTTATTTAAATGCTGATGAGTTTTTTTTCTTTCAGAGGAGTTCAATGACATTTAATGTGAAGAGTGTTTCTTCAAATAAATAAAAATGCATTTGTTTTGTAAAAAGGAATACAGTATAGCATCTAAAATAAGAACTTAGGGGTATGTTTGTTTTTGCATGACCCAGATTCATCTCAAACCAAACATTTCCACAACAAACAAATGCTTACATTCACAATTCACTGTTTCTACTGTAAACACTTTACACACATTAGGTTTATTTCTGCTGTGAAGACAAGGAAAGTGCAGGTTTACTCTGGATTGCCATTGGTTTTCCTATAGTCCCCAGGGAATTACTCAGTCACTAATAAATGATACATAACATATGTAGGATAGGCAAGTGAGTAGTGTAGTGTTTATAGTGTGTATATCTAGTGTCACATAGTGTCAAATATGCATGAGATACTTAAAAAAAGAAAACAGGTTATGAAAGATTGAGGTTTGCTCAATGACAAAAACTGAAGAAATATCAATGTTTAGGCTCTATCTGCCAGACTGTCAGACTGGATTGGATTGGTGTCAATTCAGACAGCAGAGAGCGCAAATCAGAGCTGAGAGTTTACCGAATAGAAGAGAAGTGAGTGATGACAAACACATTGACCCCAAAGCTCTAATTCAGTTTCCTTTTTTCCTCATTAAAGTATATTTCAAATCAAAGTGTAGACACCCCCATTTAGCTGCACTAAAAGAATCACTTGGTTTAGCCTGGATTAGCCAGCAGCCATAAAAGCCTCAGTGAGGCAGTGAAAGAAGTACAGACAGAATAGGGCTTAGCTCAACTCCATCAGCATCTCTCACCCATGTCATAAAGCTACTGTAGCAAAGAACAACCAAAGACTCGTGCAATACAATGATTTGGTGAAGAGTCTTTAGTGGAAGCTAACAAGGCCCAAGGCATTCATACGTGGACGAGGTCAGAGAGTGCGGCTCACCTGTGGGTCCGAGCGAACACGTGGTGCAGAGATGGACTTGTCCCGCAGGTTAGTCCGCAGTAGGATGTCCTCATGGCAGGTCAACTGGTGGCTCTGGACATTACAGAGGAAGCAGCAACTCTGTGTCACCCATAGCCTATGCTTACACAATAACAAAGCTGAAAGCTAATAAATAAGCGCGACGTTTAAGCGCACAGCCACGTACGTGCGTCACTGCCAAGGAAACAGAACTCTCAGGTGGGCTATATAAGGCAGTCTTCACTCAGAATCTCTTACTTTTCACATAGACTCTCGAGTGTGAAACTGGAGCGTGGCCTTCTGACTGATTTTATATGAAACTATAATTACTTTTGGTACAAAAAAATTAATAATCATTTCTGTTCTAATATGTTGTTCTTGTATGTTAGGTTTGCTAAAAAAAAGAGAGAGAGAGAGAAACGAACCCTTCTTTGGTTTTCTGATCATCATCTATTTGGATTTCTCAGCGGAAGGTAAAAAAATGTTTTTCTAAACATATAATGTTACCACATAAGGTCTTTAATGTTTCTTGTAATAACCTCGAGGATGAGGGTTAGCATATTTTAATTGAAAAGTAATGGTATCTCAAATGGTTAATGTGGGAAAATCATATAATTGATACCGGGTGACTTTCATTCGACGAGTTATTCCTTTGTTATGATTATTACTAAGACTAAATTGATTAAATTTGTTTTCAGGGGTCCAAAATTTAATATTATCATAAATTATCATGGAAGAGCTTCTGGGCGTTGAATTTCACAAATGTATGAGTAATGTTTTTGGGAAAAAGATTGTGCCCGAGCCGACATTCTAAATTGCAGGTTTTGCCCAAGTGACGAGTTCAGTTAATTAATGATAAATAGATAAATGTAGCTTTTTAAAACACAATTGCCTACAGCAGCCTGCACAAGTATTTTAAAATAGGTTATTGGGTTAATCCAATAATTATTTCAAATCACGTTTCAACTTCCTCCTCTGTACTTGCATACAAAGTTAGACACACAAATAATTTCAGTTTGGTAAAAAATAATGAATTATTATTATTATACAGTTTGAACAAATGAAGTGTTTTAAGTGTTTATAATATAATTTGTGTTTATAATATGCACAAGAGCTAAAATGTTATTATTTAAACATTGTGCTCCAAAACTATGGAAGTTAAAAAATAATTCTTCCGATCAATGCCGGAAATGGAAAATATTGAAATTTTAATGTTATACTAAATAGTTTATCTTTATGTTCTCCACAGTCGATTTCTCTTGGACGATGGAAGTCGAACACGCTGACGGAGTCCTGGATCGTGGTGCTTTCTTCATCTTCTCTGACGAGGGTGAGTATCGTCCTGTGCCTGTCTATCCTAGTCTTTCCCCCATCCCCGATGAGGAGGAGGAGGAGGAGGAGCACGAGGACTCTGATGCTGCTTCTGCTCCTGCTCCTTCCTCCCCAGCCCTCTCTGGACCAATAAAACGGTCCCGTGAGGAGGATGACGGGGAGGAACCTTCCTCCAAGAGGCTACGTTTGGACCAGGCTGAAGAAGAAGGCCCTGACGACCCAACCCCATCAACCTCGGCTGGGACGTCCAGTGGCTTCAGTCGGTACTTCCACTACCACCTGGATTCAGACTCCGACTAGAGTCTCTACAGCATCAACTGTAGATGATGCTCTTAGGCTCCGCAACATCAAACCAGAGCCTATTTCCATCATATCCTTTTTTTGTACTTTTTTAATATTTTTAGTTCTAGAGTGTGTGTTTTTAAAAAAACCTTTCCACGAAATAATTTCTTAAAGGAAAGGAATATTATGTAGGATTTTTTATATTAATGCAACTATAACATTAAACACAAAAACAGTAAATCTAAAAATAAATGTTAGACTCATTAGTGTTTCCTTGAGAAACAAAACCAGACTGTTTTGTTTCTACTTTTTCAAGGATTTCCTCCATAGTACGCCTTGCCTTGGAGTTATACTTTATTCCTCCCACATTGGGAGAATGTAAATAGTTGTAATGGAGTTATGGGGTCGTCTACTAACTGGAGGGTTGATGATGCGATCCCCTCCTCGCTTTATTTTATTTTATTTCCTTTTAATAAAACTTTAATATACGTTAAATGAATCTGCCACATGAATCTTCCGACACTAGGGTAATGTACATAATATAGCTGTTTAGAAGTTTTGGGTTATAATGGTTTAAATGTAGAGGGGGTTGTCCACTAAACCGGAGGGTTGGTGGTGCAATTCCCCCCCTGCTTTCTTTACTTGTTTTTCTTATAGTAGGACATATAATTCTAAGTTAAGTTAAATTAATATGCTTTTTTATTCTTCTAGGCTAGCGCGTGCCTGTGTGTGTGTGTTTGTGTGTGAGCGCGTGTGTGTGTGTCTGCATGCGCGTGCGTGCGTGCGTGTGTGGGGGTCAGAAGGTAAAGAGGGTTGTCCACCGAAATGAAGAGCTGGTAGTGCGATCCTCACTCACATTATGTATTTGTATTAGGAGTCATATTTAGTAAAAAACATATTCAAATTAGGAATACTATGTGGGAATAATAAATAAAAAATGCTTGTACCTGTCGACTGGTCCATCCAGTAATCAAACACAAAAGGACCATTGCTCGGGAGGCAGAGGGCTTTTCAAAAGAAGCAGTGTAGAGCTCTTAATGTGCATAAAGACGCCAAGAAAACATGGAAAAATTTTCAAAAGGCATCAAATGACAGATTAGACATCCTTATAATAAGTCAAAAAAATTTCATTTCCATCATTTACGCTTTCAAAATAACAGAAAACAAAAAAATTATGTCTGCCAAAGTTTGGGCACCCTGCAGAGTTATACCTTGTACTGCCCCCTTTGGCAAGCTAAGACCTGACAGTGTCATGGATTGTTCTCAATCATCGTCTGGATAGACCAGGTGATGTCAATCTCAAAGGTTTTAAATGCCCAGACTCATCTGACCTTGCCCCAACAATCAGCACCATGGGTTCTTCTAAGCAGTTGTCTAGAAAACTGAAACTGAAAATAGTTGACGCTCACAAAGCAGGAGAAGGCTCTAAAAAGATAGCAAAGTGTTTTCAGATGCCAATATCCTCTGTTCGAAATGTAATTAAGAAATGGCATCAGGAACAGTGGAAGTTAAAGCAAGATCTGGAAGACCAAGAAAAATATCAGACAGAACGGCTCGCAGGATTGTGAGAAAAGTAAGTCAAAACCCACGTTTGATTGCACGATCCCTCCAGAAAGTTCTGGCAGACACTGGAGTTGTGGTACACTATTCCACTATAAAGAGATACTTGCACAAATATGGACTTCATGGAAGACTCATCAGAAGAAAACCTCTTCTACGTTCTCAACACAAAAATCAGCGTTTACAAATGAGCATATAGACAAGCCTGATGCATTTTGGAAACAAGTTCTGTGGACCGATGAGGTTAAAATAGAACTTTTTGGCCGGAATGAGCAAAGGTATGTTTGGAGAAGAAAGGGCACAGAATTTAATGAAAAGAACCTCTGTCCAACTGTTAAGCATGGGGCAGGATCGATCATGTTTTGGGGTTGTATTGCAGCCAGTGGCACAGGGAACATTTCACAAGTAGAAGGAAAAATGGATTCAATAAAACTTCAGCAAATTTTGGATGCTAACTTGATGCCATCTGTGAAAAAGCTGAAGTTAAAGAGAGGATGGCTTCTACAAATGGATAATGATCCTAAACACACCTCAAAATCCACGGTGGATTACATCAAGAGGCATAAACTAAAGGTTTTGCCATGGCCTTCACAATCTCCAGACCTCAACATAATTGAAAATCTATGGATAAACCTTAAAAGAGCAGTGCGTGACAGACAGCAAGAAATCTCAAAGAACTGGAAGACTTTTGTAAGGAAGAATGGGCAAAGATACCTCAAACAAGAATATAAAGACTCTTGGCTAGCTACAAAAAGCGATTACAAGCTGTGATACTTCCCAAAGGGGGCAGTACAAGGTATTAACTCTGCAGGCTGCCCAAACGTTTGCAGACACCATTTTTAGTTTTCTGTTATTTTGAAAGTGTAAATGATGGAAATGAAATCTAACTTTTATGACTTATTATAAGGATGTCTAATCTGTCATTTGATGCCTTTTGGAGATTCTCAATAAAAATGAATTAATTTTTTTCCTGGGGGGACCAAACTTTCGATCCCCACTCTAACTGGAGTGACCACAAGACTTAATTGTTAAAGCTAAAGGTAAGAAATGTCCTTAGATCTTCATCATTTCCTGTTATTTCCTGTTGCCTGTAATATTTACAATGTCTGTTCTTTATTATGTTAATTTAAAATGTAGAGGGCAGGGACATTCAAGACAGAGGTATAGGTATTTGATATAGTTACATTCATTTAATACCACTTAGAGTGCAAATAATGTATTTTTTACACTCTAATGAAGTATTTCTCTGATTTAGGTATTTCTCCAGAGACGTGGCTAAAGACAACACAGATGTATCCGGCCCCTGCCCCAGTAAGTATTTTCTCTGTAAATCTATATGGTTCAAGTCTAATCAAAGCAGTATATTTGACAAGAACATTTGTGCATTTTGCAGCCAGGAAGAAAAAAAAAAGACTTGTCCAATCCTGCCTGACTACAACCTGCCTGTGATCCTGTCCCGTTTGGAGGATAAAACCTAGGGAACCTAAAACACCTTTCCTGATGAGATGCCCTTCTCCTAAACCCAGAGGAACCCACACCCCTGGAAACATGGTCCTAACACCGGTAAGAAAAAGCTTGGTTTAATGCCGTTAGAATATTTCTTGTAGTATTGTATTTTCTAATGTGGTCTTGGTGAACCTGTTTTTGTTGTAGTTCCAAATTGAATGGTCCTTGTGCCAGTGGAGAAAACATGCCCTTCTTCACATCAAATGACCTGCTCTGCAGCAGCGCCTCCAGACGACAGAAGAAGAAGAAGAAGATTTTATTATAAATTCTTTATAAATAAATAACATGAACTAAAGAACTCAACCATTCTGTTTTTTATTTTAAAATCACATGTTATACACAACAAATGGTCTGAATACAATCTTAATTATTTGAAGTATATCTTTCTGTGCTGAGAAGTCTAACTGAATTATTCATTCATTTTCTACCGCTTTGTCCCGTTAGGGGTCATGGGTGACTGGAGCCTATCCCAGCAGCTTTGGGCCTGAGGCGGGGAACACCCTGGACAGTGGCCAGTTAGTCGCAGGGCTAACATTTAGAGAAAGTCAACCATTCAGTCTCACATTCATTCACTAGGGACACTTCAGAGTTGCCAATTAATCTATACCTAATTGAATTACTTTGTTGTAACTTTCCTTCACAATTTTATACAGACACATGATATTCATGAGGGTTGTTAGTTTCACCTAAACATGTCTCAAAGCACCTTTAAAAACAACAACAAAGTGCTGAACTCAGACTCTATTGACATGTTGGAGAGTGTGAGGGGAAATTGATACTATCCACAGCTCTTTAGGACTGTCAGAAAATAACAATTAATGTTTTATTAGTCAGCAGTGAGTCTGGATCATTGTATTTATTTTAAAGCATTTGGTGAAGGTTGAACAGAGCAGCCACAGCAGCTAACATTACATTTATTTAAAATGTTGATGTCATTTCAATACACTATGTATTTTTCACTTGATGAAAGAAATACCCTTCCTACTTGTTATGGGAATTGTACATCTCCATTAATATTACATATTATGCTCTCACTCATGCTCCAGTTCATATGCTTATCCACATACAAGTATGACTTAATGTATTTAGATATATCTCTAAACAATACAAAGACATCACGTTGCACTACATCTAATCACTGTCCAGGGACACTGTCCTGTTCACTTAGTGACACACATCTATGACTGACACGTCAGCTCAATACACGTCCATCCACGACCCTGGAGCTGAGAGGCGGGATAATGTAAACCTATAAAAGCTTCATGTATTGTTTACATCTTTAAGCAAAACCCTCTGTGTACCATTGTTACCGTGTGTCTGTTTTGTTTCTCTTTGCAAAGATTAAACCTGTCTATTATTTTCAAATCATATACAGTGTCCATCGTCTGCTCATTTAATCTGTAAGGTAAAATTCACATGACACTACTAGAACCAGTTCAAATTAGTTGAGGGCTGTCTTGTTGGTTTTAATGTTGAAGCTCTCACAGAGACCACCATGGATTTAGGACAGTTTCTGTGCAGTCAATAGGAACCCTACAGTCTCTGTTTGAACCTGACATTTTCTCACTAATGGTACTTTGTATTGACACAAGGCAGAATTTGTAGCCTTGCCCATTGTTTTATTGTTTTTTTTTTTTCGTTCAATTGACCATATATGTGTATTACATTTACATTTACATTTAGTCATTTGGCAGACGCTTTTATCCAAAGCGACTTACAAGTGAGGAAAACAATGGAAGCAATTTCAACAACACATGGAACAAAAAGCATAAGTGCACAAAAAACTAGTCAGTTAAAAACCTAGCACAGTAATCAAAGCCAAGGATAAGAATTTATTTATTTATTTATTTATTTATTTTTTTTTTTAGAAGAAAAGAAATCGATAGAAAGGAAGTAGAATTCAGTGTTTGTCAGTCAGGTGTTGACGGAAAAGATGTGTTTTCAAGCGAGAGTGATTTTTTTCCTTTTTGGGATGGTACGACCAGACATTGTTCATTTGCAGATCGCAGGGATCTGGTAGGAACATAGGACTGTATCAGTGAGTGAAGATATGAGGGGGCGGAGCCAGTGGTGGTCTTGTAGGACAAGAGCATAGCTTTGAACTTGATGCGGACATCAACCAGGAGCCAGTGTAACCTAATGAAGGGAGGAGTTATGTGCGCTCTCTTCGGTTCTTTAAAGACCACTCTTGCTGCTGCATTCTGAATCAGCTGCAGAGGTTTGGTTGTGCAGCAGGGAGTCCAGCCAGAAGAGCATTGCAATAATCCAGTTTGGACAAGACAAGAGCCTGGACTAGGATTTGCGTAGAGTGCTCTGATAGGAAAGGTCTAATTTTCCTAATGTTGTAGAGGATGAATCTACAGGACCTGGTGGTGCTGGCAACATGACTTGTGAAGTTTAGTTGATCATCAATTACCACTCCCAGATTTCTGGCAGTGCTGGACGGTGTAATGGTTGATGAGCCTAGTTGAATGGAGAGGTTGTGGTGGGTCTTTGGGTTGGCTGGAATCACAAGCAGTTCTGTTTTTGCAAGGTTCAGCTGCAGGTGATGGTCCTGCATCCAAAGTGAGATGTCACTCAGGCCGAGACACGAGCAGAGACCGTTGGATCATCAGGTTGAAATGACAAGTGGAGTTGAGTGTCATCTGCAGCAGTGATAGGAAAAGCCATGTTTCTGAATGACAGAGCCAATGTCATGTAAATGGAAAAGAGTAGCGGTCCAAGCACTGAGCCCTGAGGCACCCCTGTATTGAGATGTTTGGACTCAGAGACCTCATTTCTCCAGGATACTCTGAATGACCTACCCGAGAGGTAAGACTTGAACCATTGCAGTGCCGTTCCAGAGACATCATTGCACTGAGAGAAGAGGATGTGATGATTAACAGTGTCAAAGGCAGCAGACAGATCCAGTAAGATGAGGACAGATGACTTGGATGTTGTCTTTGCCAGTCTCAGGGCTTCGATGACTGAGAGCAGTGCAGTTTCGGTGGAATGTCCGCTCTTGAACCCAGACTGGTTCTGGTCCAGGAGGTTGTTCCGTGTGAGAAAGGAGGAGAGCTGGTTAAACACAACTCGCTCCAGAGCTTTGGCAGTAAAAGGAAGGAGGGAAACCGGTCTGTAGTTTTCTAACAGAGTAGGGTTGAGAGTGGGTTTCTTCAGTAGTGGTGTGATGCGGGCCTCTTTGAAAGCTGTGGGGAATGACCCAGTGGACAGAGATGAGTTGATGATGTGGGCCAGAGCAGGCACGACAGATGGAGAGATGGCCTGAAGGAGATGTGTGGGGATGGGATCCAGCGGGCAGGTGGTAGGGTGGTCAGAACCAATGACCTTAGAAATGTCTGCTTCACTTAGAGAAGAGAAAGACGGGAGAAAACACATATCAGGGGTGTGGACGAGTTCGACAGATGGTGGCACTGATGGTGGTCATTTGGTAGATCCCAGGAAATATTTTATTAAGTTACATTTGATTTGTTATAAAGTACATAATACTTCTTTCTAAGTTCTCTGCTTCTGCATAGGAAGCCTAGAAAATGGCTTCCATAAGCCATTTCTTTTTTTCTTGTTGTTTGAAGTCACCGCTTCTAGTTTTTTCCAACTAAATCTTCCAAATCTTCTACACGCAATTTACCATTAAAACCTTGTTCTGGTTTACTATTATTAGAGTCATTCTTCATCCATCAATGAACCATCTACAACATATTTACTCTCACATATACACCTTTTGTCTTTAAATCTTTAACCTTACATTATTCTCATTATTAGCCCCTTCACTTTTGTGGACCATCGCGTCTTACGCAGTGATCATTTTTACGTAGGTCTATGTTTTAACTATAGTCTCACTGACTTCGGACTCCTTTACTCTCACTTCAGTTGTCAGTACAGTTCTTAATTAGTCCATACTTCCATAATTTTCCTTGCGTATCATGTACCATTAACATTTCTAGCCTTCTCAGACATTTGAATGTTGCAAATTAGGAGTAAATTCTGTACTTCCCAGACAACCTATCTTTAGAAACCTAAACACCTATTAATATTTGGTAGTTCTGTGCCATAGAGTCGCACGTGATTTTTGTATGAGTCACTTTTGAGGAGCCCATAAATACTTGCATAGCACAGGTTTTCTATCAAGCTTAGTTCAACAAGGCAACAATCTCTAACACCGATCTGTAACTCACTCTCCCGTTTTAGTCTCACTATATGTTGTTAACAGATCTTAACTAAAACACAAATAGTTTTCTCTCATCTCTAGAACGATATCTAGTGTTTAGTCTCACTGCAGTAAGTCTTGCATATCTCGGGTATTAAACTACACGTAAATACACAAATAAATGTAGATAACATGTTAACATGATAACATTACAAATGAGCATATAGACAAGCCTGATGCATTTTGGAAACAAGTTCTGTGGACCGATGAGGTTAAAATAGAACTTTTTGGCCAGAATGAGCAAAGGTATGTTTGGAGAAGAAAGGGCACAGAATTTAATGAAAAGAACCTCTGTCCAAGTGTTAAGCATGGGGGTGGATCCATCATGTTTTGGGGTTGTATTGCAGCCAGTGGCACAGGAACATTTCACGAGTAGAAGGAAAAATGGATTCAATAAAATTTCAGCAGATTTTGGATGCTAACTTGATGCCATCTGTGAAAAATCTGAAGTTAAAGAGAGGATGGCTTCTACAAATGGATAATGATCCTAAACACACCTCAAAATCCTACGGAGGATTACATCAAGAGCCATAAACTAAAGGTTTTGCCGTCGTTGCCTTCACAATCTCCTGACCTCAACAGAATTGAAAATCTATGGATAGACCTTAAAAGAGCAGTGCGTGACAGACAGCCCAGAAATCTCAAAGAACTGGAAGACTTTTGTAAGGAAGAATGGGCAAAGATACCTCAAACAAGAATTGAAAGACTCTTGGCTAGCTACAAAAAGCGATTACAAGCTGTGATACTTGCCAAAGGGGGCAGTACAAGGTATTAACTCTGCAGGCTGCCCAAACGTTTGCAGACACCATTTTTTAGTTTTCTGTTATTTTGAAAGTGTAAATGATGGAAATGAAATCTAACTTTTTATGACTTATTATAAGGATGTCTAATCTGTCATTTGATGCCTTTTGGAGATTCTCAATAAAAATGAATTAATTTTTTTCCTGGGGGGACCAAACTTTCGATCCCCACTCTAACTGGAGTGACCACAAGACTTAATTGTTAAAGCTAAAGGTAAGAAATGTCCTTAGATCTTCATCATTTCCTGTTATTTCCTGTTGCCTGTAATATTTACAATGTCTGTTCTTTATTATGTTAATTTAAAATGTAGAGGGCAGGGACATTCAAGACAGAGGTATAGGTATTTGATATAGTTACATTCATTTAATACCACTTAGAGTGCAAATAATGTATTTTTTACACTCTAATGAAGTATTTCTCTGATTTAGGTATTTCTCCAGAGACGTGGCTAAAGACAACACAGATGTATCCGGCCCCTGCCCCAGTAAGTATTTTCTCTGTAAATCTATATGGTTCAAGTCTAATCAAAGCAGTATATTTGACAAGAACATTTGTGCATTTTGCAGCCAGGAAGAAAAAAAAAAGACTTGTCCAATCCTGCCTGACTACAACCTGCCTGTGATCCTGTCCCGTTTGGAGGATAAAACCTAGGGAACCTAAAACACCTTTCCTGATGAGATGCCCTTCTCCTAAACCCAGAGGAACCCACACCCCTGGAAACATGGTCCTAACACCGGTAAGAAAAGCTTGGTTTAATGCCGTTAGAATATTTCTTGTAGTATTGTATTTTCTAATGTGGTCTTGGTGAACCTGTTTTTGTTGTAGTTCCAAATTGAATGGTCCTTGTGCCAGTGGAGAAAACATGCCCTTCTTCACATCAAATGACCTGCTCTGCAGCAGCGTCTCCAGACGACAGAAGAAGAAGAAGAAGATTTTATTATAAATTCTTTATAAATAAATAACATGAACTAAAGAACTCAACCATTCTGTTTTTTATTTTAAAATCACATGTTATACACAACAAATGGTCTGAATACAATCTTAATTATTTGAAGTATATCTTTCTGTGCTGAGAAGTCTAACTGAATTATTCATTCATTTTCTACCGCTTTGTCCCGTTAGGGGTCATGGGTGACTGGAGCCTATCCCAGCAGCTTTGGGCCTGAGGCGGGGAACACCCTGGACAGTGGCCAGTTAGTCGCAGGGCTAACATTTAGAGAAAGTCAACCATTCAGTCTCACATTCATTCACTAGGGACACTTCAGAGTTGCCAATTAATCTATACCTAATTGAATTACTTTGTTGTAACTTTCCTTCACAATTTTATACAGACACATGATATTCATGAGGGTTGTTAGTTTCACCTAAACATGTCTCAAAGCACCTTTAAAAACAACAACAAAGTGCTGAACTCAGACTCTATTGACATGTTGGAGAGTGTGAGGGGAAATTGATACTATCCACAGCTCTTTAGGACTGTCAGAAAATAACAATTAATGTTTTATTAGTCAGCAGTGAGTCTGGATCATTGTATTTATTTTAAAGCATTTGGTGAAGGTTGAACAGAGCAGCCACAGCAGCTAACATTACATTTATTTAAAATGTTGATGTCATTTCAATACACTATGTATTTTTCACTTGATGAAAGAAATACCCTTCCTACTTGTTATGGGAATTGTACATCTCCATTAATATTACATATTATGCTCTCACTCATGCTCCAGTTCATATGCTTATCCACATACAAGTATGACTTAATGTATTTAGATATATCTCTAAACAATACAAAGACATCACGTTGCACTACATCTAATCACTGTCCAGGGACACTGTCCTGTTCACTTAGTGACACACATCTATGACTGACACGTCAGCTCAATACACGTCCATCCACGACCCTGGAGCTGAGAGGCGGGGATAATGTAAACCTATAAAAGCTTCATGTATTGTTTACATCTTTAAGCAAAACCCTCTGTGTACCATTGTTACCGTGTGTCTGTTTTGTTTCTCTTTGCAAAGATTAAACCTGTCTATTATTTTCAAATCATATACAGTGTCCATCGTCTGCTCATTTAATCTGTAAGGTAAAATTCACATGACACTACTAGAACCAGTTCAAATTAGTTGAGGGCTGTCTTGTTGGTTTTAATGTTGAAGCTCTCACAGAGACCACCATGGATTTAGGACAGTTTCTGTGCAGTCAATAGGAACCCTACAGTCTCTGTTTGAACCTGACATTTTCTCACTAATGGTACTTTGTATTGACACAAGGCAGAATTTGTAGCCTTGCCCATTGTTTTATTGTTTTTTTTTTTTCGTTCAATTGACCATATATGTGTATTACATTTACATTTACATTTAGTCATTTGGCAGACGCTTTTATCCAAAGCGACTTACAAGTGAGGAAAACAATGGAAGCAATTTCAACAACACATGGAACAAAAAGCATAAGTGCACAAAAAACTAGTCAGTTAAAAACCTAGCACAGTAATCAAAGCCAAGGATAAGAATTTATTTATTTATTTATTTATTTATTTTTTTTTTTAGAAGAAAAGAAATCGATAGAAAGGAAGTAGAATTCAGTGTTTGTCAGTCAGGTGTTGACGGAAAAGATGTGTTTTCAAGCGAGAGTGATTTTTTCCTTTTTGGGATGGTACGACCAGACATTGTTCATTTGCAGATCGCAGGGATCTGGTAGGAACATAGGACTGTATCAGTGAGTGAAGATATGAGGGGGCGGAGCCAGTGGTGGTCTTGTAGGACAAGAGCATAGCTTTGAACTTGATGCGGACATCAACCAGGAGCCAGTGTAACCTAATGAAGGGAGGAGTTATGTGCGCTCTCTTCGGTTCTTTAAAGACCACTCTTGCTGCTGCATTCTGAATCAGCTGCAGAGGTTTGGTTGTGCAGCAGGGAGTCCAGCCAGAAGAGCATTGCAATAATCCAGTTTGGACAAGACAAGAGCCTGGACTAGGATTTGCGTAGAGTGCTCTGATAGGAAAGGTCTAATTTTCCTAATGTTGTAGAGGATGAATCTACAGGACCTGGTGGTGCTGGCAACATGACTTGTGAAGTTTAGTTGATCATCAATTACCACTCCCAGATTTCTGGCAGTGCTGGACGGTGTAATGGTTGATGAGCCTAGTTGAATGGAGAGGTTGTGGTGGGTCTTTGGGTTGGCTGGAATCACAAGCAGTTCTGTTTTTGCAAGGTTCAGCTGCAGGTGATGGTCCTGCATCCAAAGTGAGATGTCACTCAGGCCGAGACACGAGCAGAGACCGTTGGATCATCAGGTTGAAATGACAAGTGGAGTTGAGTGTCATCTGCAGCAGTGATAGGAAAAGCCATGTTTCTGAATGACAGAGCCAATGTCATGTAAATGGAAAAGAGTAGCGGTCCAAGCACTGAGCCCTGAGGCACCCCTGTATTGAGATGTTTGGACTCAGAGACCTCATTTCTCCAGGATACTCTGAATGACCTACCCGAGAGGTAAGACTTGAACCATTGCAGTGCCGTTCCAGAGACATCATTGCACTGAGAGAAGAGGATGTGATGATTAACAGTGTCAAAGGCAGCAGACAGATCCAGTAAGATGAGGACAGATGACTTGGATGTTGTCTTTTCCAGTCTCAGGGCTTCGATGACTGAGAGCAGTGCAGTTTCGGTGGAATGTCCGCTCTTGAACCCAGACTGGTTCTGGTCCAGGAGGTTGTTCCGTGTGAGAAAGGAGGAGAGCTGGTTAAACACAACTCGCTCCAGAGCTTTGGCAGTAAAGGGAAGGAGGGAAACCGGTCTGTAGTTTTCTAACAGAGTAGGGTTGAGAGTGGGTTTCTTCAGTAGTGGTGTGATGCGGGCCTCTTTGAAAGCTGTGGGGAATGACCCAGTGGACAGAGATGAGTTGATGATGTGGGCCAGAGCAGGCACGACAGATGGAGAGATGGCCTGAAGGAGATGTGTGGGGATGGGATCCAGCGGGCAGGTGGTAGGGTGGTCAGAACCAATGACCTTAGAAATGTCTGCTTCACTTAGAGAAGAGAAAGACGGAGAAAACACATATCAGGGGTGTGGACGAGTTCGACAGATGGTGGCACTGATGGTGGTCATTTGGTAGATCCCAGGAAATATTTTATTAAGTTACATTTGATTTGTTATAAAGTACATAATACTTCTTTCTAAGTTCTCTGCTTCTGCATAGGAAGCCTAGAAAATGGCTTCCATAAGCCATTTCTTTTTTTCTTGTTGTTTGAAGTCACCGCTTCTAGTTTTTTCCAACTAAATCTTCCAAATCTTCTACACGCAATTTACCATTAAAACCTTGTTCTGGTTTACTATTATTAGAGTCATTCTTCATCCATCAATGAACCATCTACAACATATTTACTCTCACATATACACCTTTTGTCTTTAAATCTTTAACCTTACATTATTCTCATTATTAGCCCCTTCACTTTTGTGGACCATCGCGTCTTACGCAGTGATCATTTTTACGTAGGTCTATGTTTTAACTATAGTCTCACTGACTTGGACTCCTTTACTCTCACTTCAGTTGTCAGTACAGTTCTTAATTAGTCCATACTTCCATAATTTTCCTTGCGTATCATGTACCATTAACATTTCTAGCCTTCTCAGACATTTGAATGTTGCAAATTAGGAGTAAATTCTGTACTTCCCAGACAACCTATCTTTAGAAACCTAAACACCTATTAATATTTGGTAGTTCTGTGCCATAGAGTCGCACGTGATTTTTGTATGAGTCACTTTTGAGGAGCCCATAAATACTTGCATAGCACAGGTTTTCTATCAAGCTTAGTTCAACAAGGCAACAATCTCTAACACCGATCTGTAACTCACTCTCCCGTTTTAGTCTCACTATATGTTGTTAACAGATCTTAACTAAAACACAAATAGTTTTCTCTCATCTCTAGAACGATATCTAGTGTTTAGTCTCACTGCAGTAAGTCTTGCATATCTCGGGTATTAAACTACACGTAAATACACAAATAAATGTAGATAACATGTTAACATGATAACATTACAAATGAGCATATAGACAAGCCTGATGCATTTTGGAAACAAGTTCTGTGGACCGATGAGGTTAAAATAGAACTTTTTGGCCGGAATGAGCAAAGGTATGTTTGGAGAAGAAAGGGCACAGAATTTAATGAAAAGAACCTCTGTCCAACTGTTAAGCATGGGGGTGGATCGATCATGTTTTGGGGTTGTATTGCAGCCAGTGGCACAGGGAACATTTCACAAGTAGAAGGAAAAATGGATTCAATAAAACTTCAGCAAATTTTGGATGCTAACTTGATGCCATCTGTGAAAAAGCTGAAGTTAAAGAGAGGATGGCTTCTACAAATGGATAATGATCCTAAACACACCTCAAAATCCACGGTGGATTACATCAAGAGGCATAAACTAAAGGTTTTGCCATGGCCTTCACAATCTCCTGACCTCAACATAATTGAAAATCTATGGATAAACCTTAAAAGAGCAGTGCGTGACAGACAGCAAGAAATCTCAAAGAACTGGAAGACTTTTGTAAGGAAGAATGGGCAAAGATACCTCAAACAAGAATATAAAGACTCTTGGCTAGCTACAAAAAGCGATTACAAGCTGTGATACTTGCCAAAGGGGGCAGTACAAGGTATTAACTCTGCAGGCTGCCCAAACGTTTGCAGACACCATTTTTTAGTTTTCTGTTATTTTGAAAGTGTAAATGATGGAAATGAAATCTAACTTTTTATGACTTATTATAAGGATGTCTAATCTGTCATTTGATGCCTTTTGGAGATTCTCAATAAAAATGAATTAATTTTTTTCCTGGGGGGACCAAACTTTCGATCCCCACTCTAACTGGAGTGACCACAAGACTTAATTGTTAAAGCTAAAGGTAAGAAATGTCCTTAGATCTTCATCATTTCCTGTTATTTCCTGTTGCCTGTAATATTTACAATGTCTGTTCTTTATTATGTTAATTTAAAATGTAGAGGGCAGGGACATTCAAGACAGAGGTATAGGTATTTGATATAGTTACATTCATTTAATACCACTTAGAGTGCAAATAATGTATTTTTTACACTCTAATGAAGTATTTCTCTGATTTAGGTATTTCTCCAGAGACGTGGCTAAAGACAACACAGATGTATCCGGCCCCTGCCCCAGTAAGTATTTTCTCTGTAAATCTATATGGTTCAAGTCTAATCAAAGCAGTATATTTGACAAGAACATTTGTGCATTTTGCAGCCAGGAAGAAAAAAAAAAGACTTGTCCAATCCTGCCTGACTACAACCTGCCTGTGATCCTGTCCCGTTTGGAGGATAAAACCTAGGGAACCTAAAACACCTTTCCTGATGAGATGCCCTTCTCCTAAACCCAGAGGAACCCACACCCCTGGAAACATGGTCCTAACACCGGTAAGAAAAAGCTTGGTTTAATGCCGTTAGAATATTTCTTGTAGTATTGTATTTTCTAATGTGGTCTTGGTGAACCTGTTTTTGTTGTAGTTCCAAATTGAATGGTCCTTGTGCCAGTGGAGAAAACATGCCCTTCTTCACATCAAATGACCTGCTCTGCAGCAGCGTCTCCAGACGACAGAAGAAGAAGAAGAAGATTTTATTATAAATTCTTTATAAATAAATAACATGAACTAAAGAACTCAACCATTCTGTTTTTTATTTTAAAATCACATGTTATACACAACAAATGGTCTGAATACAATCTTAATTATTTGAAGTATATCTTTCTGTGCTGAGAAGTCTAACTGAATTATTCATTCATTTTCTACCGCTTTGTCCCGTTAGGGGTCATGGGTGACTGGAGCCTATCCCAGCAGCTTTGGGCCTGAGGCGGGGAACACCCTGGACAGTGGCCAGTTAGTCGCAGGGCTAACATTTAGAGAAAGTCAACCATTCAGTCTCACATTCATTCACTAGGGACACTTCAGAGTTGCCAATTAATCTATACCTAATTGAATTACTTTGTTGTAACTTTCCTTCACAATTTTATACAGACACATGATATTCATGAGGGTTGTTAGTTTCACCTAAACATGTCTCAAAGCACCTTTAAAAACAACAACAAAGTGCTGAACTCAGACTCTATTGACATGTTGGAGAGTGTGAGGGGAAATTGATACTATCCACAGCTCTTTAGGACTGTCAGAAAATAACAATTAATGTTTTATTAGTCAGCAGTGAGTCTGGATCATTGTATTTATTTTAAAGCATTTGGTGAAGGTTGAACAGAGCAGCCACAGCAGCTAACATTACATTTATTTAAAATGTTGATGTCATTTCAATACACTATGTATTTTTCACTTGATGAAAGAAATACCCTTCCTACTTGTTATGGGAATTGTACATCTCCATTAATATTACATATTATGCTCTCACTCATGCTCCAGTTCATATGCTTATCCACATACAAGTATGACTTAATGTATTTAGATATATCTCTAAACAATACAAAGACATCACGTTGCACTACATCTAATCACTGTCCAGGGACACTGTCCTGTTCACTTAGTGACACACATCTATGACTGACACGTCAGCTCAATACACGCCCATCCACGACCCTGGAGCTGAGAGGCGGGATAATGTAAACCTATAAAAGCTTCATGTATTGTTTACATCTTTAAGCAAAACCCTCTGTGTACCATTGTTACCGTGTGTCTGTTTTGTTTCTCTTTGCAAAGATTAAACCTGTCTATTATTTTCAAATCATATACAGTGTCCATCGTCTGCTCATTTAATCTGTAAGGTAAAATTCACATGACACTACTAGAACCAGTTCAAATTAGTTGAGGGCTGTCTTGTTGGTTTTAATGTTGAAGCTCTCACAGAGACCACCATGGATTTAGGACAGTTTCTGTGCAGTCAATAGGAACCCTACAGTCTCTGTTTGAACCTGACATTTTCTCACTAATGGTACTTTGTATTGACACAAGGCAGAATTTGTAGCCTTGCCCATTGTTTTATTGTTTTTTTTTTTTCGTTCAATTGACCATATATGTGTATTACATTTACATTTACATTTAGTCATTTGGCAGACGCTTTTATCCAAAGCGACTTACAAGTGAGGAAAACAATGGAAGCAATTTCAACAACACATGGAACAAAAAGCATAAGTGCACAAAAAACTAGTCAGTTAAAAACCTAGCACAGTAATCAAAGCCAAGGATAAGAATTTATTTATTTATTTATTTATTTATTTTTTTTTTTAGAAGAAAAGAAATCGATAGAAAGGAAGTAGAATTCAGTGTTTGTCAGTCAGGTGTTGACGGAAAAGATGTGTTTTCAAGCGAGAGTGATTTTTTCCTTTTTGGGATGGTACGACCAGACATTGTTCATTTGCAGATCGCAGGGATCTGGTAGGAACATAGGACTGTATCAGTGAGTGAAGATATGAGGGGGCGGAGCCAGTGGTGGTCTTGTAGGACAAGAGCATAGCTTTGAACTTGATGCGGACATCAACCAGGAGCCAGTGTAACCTAATGAAGGGAGGAGTTATGTGCGCTCTCTTCGGTTCTTTAAAGACCACTCTTGCTGCTGCATTCTGAATCAGCTGCAGAGGTTTGGTTGTGCAGCAGGGAGTCCAGCCAGAAGAGCATTGCAATAATCCAGTTTGGACAAGACAAGAGCCTGGACTAGGATTTGCATAGAGTGCTCTGATAGGAAAGGTCTAATTTTCCTAATGTTGTAGAGGATGAATCTACAGGACCTGGTGGTGCTGGCAACATGACGTGAAGTTTAGTTGATCATCAATTACCACTCCCAGATTTCTGGCAGTGCTGGACGGTGTAATGGTTGATGAGCCTAGTTGAATGGAGAGGTTGTGGTGGGTCTTTGGGTTGGCTGGAATCACAAGCAGTTCTGTTTTTGCAAGGTTCAGCTGCAGGTGATGGTCCTGCATCCAAAGTGAGATGTCACTCAGGCCGAGACACGAGCAGAGACCGTCGGATCATCAGGTTGAAATGACAAGTGGAGTTGAGTGTCATCTGCAGCAGTGATAGGAAAAGCCATGTTTCTGAATGACAGAGCCAATGTCATGTAAATGGAAAAGAGTAGCGGTCCAAGCACTGAGCCCTGAGGCACCCCTGTATTGAGATGTTTGGACTCAGAGACCTCATTTCTCCAGGATACTCTGAATGACCTACCCGAGAGGTAAGACTTGAACCATTGCAGTGCCGTTCCAGAGACATCATTGCACTGAGAGAAGAGGATGTGATGATTAACAGTGTCAAAGGCAGCAGACAGATCCAGTAAGATGAGGACAGATGACTTGGATGTTGTCTTTTCCAGTCTCAGGGCTTCGATGACTGAGAGCAGTGCAGTTTCGGTGGAATGTCCGCTCTTGAACCCAGACTGGTTCTGGTCCAGGAGGTTGTTCCGTGTGAGAAAGGAGGAGAGCTGGTTAAACACAACTCGCTCCAGAGCTTTGGCAGTAAAGGGAAGGAGGGAAACCGGTCTGTAGTTTTCTAACAGAGTAGGGTTGAGAGTGGGTTTCTTCAGTAGTGGTGTGATGCGGGCCTCTTTGAAAGCTGTGGGAATGACCCAGTGGACAGAGATGAGTTGATGATGTGGGCCAGAGCAGGCACGACAGATGGAGAGATGGCCTGAAGGAGATGTGTGGGGATGGGATCCAGCGGGCAGGTGGTAGGGTGGTCAGAACCAATGACCTTAGAAATGTCTGCTTCACTTAGAGAAGAGAAAGACGGGAGAAAACACATATCAGGGGTGTGGACGAGTTCGACAGATGGTGGCACTGATGGTGGTCATTTGGTAGATCCCAGGAAATATTTTATTAAGTTACATTTGATTTGTTATAAAGTACATAATACTTCTTTCTAAGTTCTCTGCTTCTGCATAGGAAGCCTAGAAAATGGCTTCCATAAGCCATTTCTTTTTTTCTTGTTGTTTGAAGTCACCGCTTCTAGTTTTTTCCAACTAAATCTTCCAAATCTTCTACACGCAATTTACCATTAAAACCTTGTTCTGGTTTACTATTATTAGAGTCATTCTTCATCCATCAATGAACCATCTACAACATATTTACTCTCACATATACACCTTTTGTCTTTAAATCTTTAACCTTACATTATTCTCATTATTAGCCCCTTCACTTTTGTGGACCATCGCGTCTTACGCAGTGATCATTTTTACGTAGGTCTATGTTTTAACTATAGTCTCACTGACTTGGACTCCTTTACTCTCACTTCAGTTGTCAGTACAGTTCTTAATTAGTCCATACTTCCATAATTTTCCTTGTATCATGTACCATTAACATTTCTAGCCTTCTCAGACATTTGAATGTTGCAAATTAGGAGTAAATTCTGTACTTCCCAGACAACCTATCTTTAGAAACCTAAACACCTATTAATATTTGGTAGTTCTGTGCCATAGAGTCGCACGTGATTTTTGTATGAGTCACTTTTGAGGAGCCCATAAATACTTGCATAGCACAGGTTTTCTATCAAGCTTAGTTCAACAAGGCAACAATCTCTAACACCGATCTGTAACTCACTCTCCCGTTTTAGTCTCACTATATGTTGTTAACAGATCTTAACTAAAACACAAATAGTTTTCTCTCATCTCTAGAACGATATCTAGTGTTTAGTCTCACTGCAGTAAGTCTTGCATATCTCGGGTATTAAACTACACGTAAATACACAAATAAATGTAGATAACATGTAGCCAACAAACAATTTAAGCAGTCTTCCCTAAACAGTACTCCGGAAGTCTATTTTAGCTCACAAAAAATCTTTTACAGCTGTTGAAATGCTGCTGAATTGAAAGCCAATGGTCCATTTCCACAGGCATGCTGGTCTCTGTCTCTCTCCTCTATGTCCTGATCCCATCACCGTGTCTCACGCGTCACAGAGAGGAAGTCTGGCCCTGTCTGCTTTTACAGTTTTTCTCGATTGCTTAAACAAATTTGCCCACTCTGACATCACATTTTCAAAACCGTTAACACACAGGATAAAACTGAAGCTCAATGGCCAAAATGACTCATTTTGTTAGCAAAATGCTCTAACACTCACAAAACATTAAAAACATGCAACTTAAGCAAATATTTCCATCAAACACCACAACTTGTGGTCAAAGTAATTTATTCTTTCAATCAATCATTACACAATGGACAACAAAATACAAAATGCAGCCATCGATATGAAATATGATACTTTACAAACTCAAATGGATACTGGAAAAACAAAAACTACCAAAGGAAACTTATGGGTGGAAATACCTTTAAAAAAATAAATAAGAAAGATATATACATTTATCTTTCACATTTAGTCCATTCGTTCTTGATGATTATGCCACAGGTTCTCATCAACATCACATTGAATGTTTTCCCTTGCAGTGCACCGAGGGAAATACCTCCTTGCATGGCGTATCCATCCCTGACAGTCCTCTGCACCTATTGCCAGGCAACCAGCATTCATTGCCTCCAGGAGGGGCATCTGCTCATATGGCCGGTGATCATACACCTTCCACCTCCAAGCAGAGAAGAACTCCTCGATTGGGTTCAGAAAAGGCAAGTATGCGGGGAGGAATTGTATCATAATAGGAGGCTCTGCTGCAAACCATTCATTCACGAGGCGAGAGTGGTGGAAAGCCACATTATCCCAAATTATGACAAACAGAATCATGCCAGGCCTCAACAGCCCTCTCTCTTCGGGTGGAATCAGTAATTCTTTCAATGCATCAAGAAATGTGATGAGTCGTTCTGTATTGTATGGGCCAATAGTTGGTATGTGGCAAAGGACTCCATCGTTGGAGATGGCAGCACACATGGTGATATTGGCACCCCTCTGACCTGGTACTGTGACAGTGGCCCTCTGCCTCACTTTACAGAGGTTGAAGCCGGCTTCATCCACAAAAATGAATTTGTGATGTGCCCCTTCATCTTCAAGCTCCATTATTCTCTAAGACAAAGAGCAAATTCATAAAGCAAATTATTCCAGTCACATGTAACTATGATAAACAAGGTATTACAAAAAAGATCTGTACCTGCACATACTGGAATCGTGCCTCCTTTACGATGTCAGAGTTTCTTTGAAATGGAACTCTGTACAGCTGCTTCATTCTGACATGGTTTTGTTTAAGGACTCGATCTATAGTTGCCAAACTCACACTGTTTATATTTCAAATGCTCCCTGATCTGCAATTACTGCTGCCTGGATTTCACACAGTCTGATCGCATTGTTTGCCACTACCATATCTACAATGGCAGACTCCTGTTCAATACTAAATATCTTTCCTCTGCCACCAGTGTGTGGCAATGTGTGGATTCTATAAAGTACTAGCAAAAAGCATGTCAAAATTGACATTACTGTATGACAGTCACATAAATGGGATTGATAAAACATCTGCATTACTGTAGACACAGTTTGTTCTGCTAACAGGGCAATACAGTAAAGCTGAAATACACAGTGGTATACATTACAGTAACACTGTGAATTACCTGTTCTTATTCCGAAAAAGCCTGACAATAGATGCCACAGTGCTCTGACTCAGAATGGGCTGGACCCGTTGTCCAGCATTTCTAAAGGACAAGCCATGATTGATGACATGGTCAATAATTGTTGCCCGAATTTCATTTTAAACTTCAGCTCGATTTTGTCCTCTTGCTGCTGCAGCTCCTCCACCACACAAACAAACTCCTCTTCCTCGGGCCCCTCTGCCATGACCTCTTACTCTCCTTCTGTGCCTATGGCCTCTTTGATCCATGCTTGCAAATAGCAACACGCAGGTGGCATCTTTTATAGATGGATGAGGACTGATTGCTGATTGAAGAGTTGTGCAAATGAGTTTCACACAGGTGCATAGAGATTTATAATTATGCAAGTAGTTTCTATCAGCTGTGAATAGATTGTTTTCTTTTGTTCAACACAGTGAATCCAATAGAGTTTGGGGCCTTTCAATGAGATCTGTGGTAACTGTTTTGAAAAAGGGTGTGAAAAATGAGTGAAACAAATGAAAAAGTGTTAAAACCTTTGCAAAAGAAGACTTCTGCTGTGCTAATAATGTGATGATGAAGATCAAGTGGATCCCAGTTTCATTTAATGTGTCTTAGCAAATGAGAAAAACTGTAACAGCACAGCTTTGGGACTTAAAGGAAAGGCTTTCTTTGTGCATTTCCCCGTGCACGACAGGTCCACTCTCCGACGGAGAGGCAGCGGGTATTGGTATGTGGGTCACGGAAACTCAATACCGTTAAAAGTTATAAGAATTTTTAGTTCAGATTAATGAGAGAGACAATGGATACAGCGTGCAAGTTAAAATTAATGATTAGGTTTAATTGAATGAAGCAAATCACAAACTTTTAGACACTCATACAGGATGAAGTTTGCTTGGAAAAGTACACAAACATGAGATTTTTTTATCATATCATGCTGTAAAGGTTGTAGGTGTATCGTTCATACACCACCCATGACAAATTCCCAGATGCAGGATTTAGCCCGTGACAAGTTATGTCTCTGTCTATGTTCATGTTTGGATTAGCATGAAGGACATGACATGATCAGGACTGACATGACCTGAAGAGGACTAAGAGCACCCAGTAATTATGAACTATAGGAAATTATTTACCTTTACATATTTACATTTATTCATTTAGCTGACGCTTTTATCCAAAGCGACTTACATTGTTCTACAGTAATTACCAGTGTTACAGACACTGGAGGCAAGGTGGTTTAAGTGTCTTGCCCAAGGACACAACGACAGTATGAACTGTGGGGAGAGTGGGAATCGAACCACTTGAAGGACGACCACTCTACCCGCTGAGCTACTAGCTTATAATGTCTTATAAATTATTATAACACCCTCCCATTTTCCCCTGACATTTTTCATGTTTGGAACATACATATATACAGAAATTATATTATTTTAGGTATTTTTTGTCCTCTAAGCTTTGTTCTAAGCTGCTGCTTTTTTCCTCTTCTGTGCGGATCAACTTATGGATGCAGTACACTCCTGTCCCACCTGTAAATAACCTGGGCCTCCACAAACTGCTGTGACTGACAGCTCTGTGGAACAGCCAACATAGAGGATTGTTAAAAACCCTTTAAAAGTAATGGACTCTGACACTTAGTGCAAAGGTATCAATGTGCATTTATTGTTTCACAGCTAGAGCTTCAGTTAAATTGCACTTACATTTATTTAAACCTTTATTTGATCAAGAGATTTATTGTGTAAACTGAGGAGTAATTCATGATAAAATAAGATAATTTAATTAAAGATATCTCTGAAAAACCGAAAAAGACAAATCTAATCAAAAATGTATTATTTACACAATTGCACATGTTACACTTAGCAGATGACATTATATCTAAGGTTTACATTCAGGGAATTCTGAACAGTAAGCATCAGATTTTACATCCCTCAGTCTGTGACATATAAAACTAGACTTCATATGACCTCAGTCACTTTTCCACAATATTCTGAACGGTTACATATCAACATGTCTTTTTTAAACTAACATGTGCTGATTGGTGATAAGCAGCAGAAGGAGCAGCAGGAGGGACAGTCCGCTGTGAGCTCGTGTGCAGGGGGTGTGGTTAGGTTTACCTGAAGGAAACAGAAACATAGACCATTACATTAGACCAGACGCCACCAAAGTCCAGTCCAATAATGACAAACGGTAAAATATTTATATATGGCCCTCAGCTTGCAAAAAAACCCCAAAACATACTGCTTATGGCCCACCAGCTGTGTCACAGAGAATGAATATTTTATACAGCTTTATTTTGGCAGCAGCAGCTCTGTTTGGACTAGGTTCTCACTAGGGGTGAGACAATGTATGATTACATTGCAATAAAACAGTAAAGATTATTTGATTATGGCCAGCTTTTTTTTTTCTCAACAGTTATCACCAGCCGTGCTTGAGTTACAGGAGGTCGCTCTCCTATAACTCAAGCACGGCTGGTAAACGGCCCAGATTCCACTCCACAACTGCCAGGGGTGGTGTTATTAGTGTGGCTGGTGACATTTGTGAAACCGCCACGGGGAGTGGTTCTTGTTGCGGGTTTTTCATCTGTGCAGCCGTGTTGGGGCCTGTGTCCTCTTGGGAAAGGCAGTCTGTTTATATAGCCCCCTTAGGTTGTGCCAGTACATTGGCATGATTGGCCTTTGGCATACTGTGTGAATATTTCAGAGAATATGAATGATAACACAAAACCTTTTCTTTCACTCATTGTTAATGGTTGTGTAAAGCCATTTATTGTCAAACATTGTGTTCACTCTTTAAATCATAATGACAACAGAAACTACCCAAATGACCCTGATCAAAAGTTTACAAACCCTGGTGATTTTGACCTGATAACATGAACACAAGTGACACAAACAGGTTTGAATGGTTACTAAAGGTAACCATCTTCACCTGTGATCTGTTTGCTTGTAATCAGTGTGTGTATAAAAGGTCAGTGAGTTTCAGTGCTGCACTAATGTTTCTGTATTCTGAGTCGTGGGAAAAGCAAAGAATGTCAAAGGATCTAAGGGAAAAGGTAACTGAACTGTATAAAACAGAAAAGGGTTATAAAAAATATCCAAGGAATTGAGAATGCCAATAAGCAATGTTCAAAATGTGGGCTTCTGTTGAAACCAAACCAGATAAACCAACAAAAAATTCAGCCACAACTGCCAGGAAAATTGTTCAAGATGCAAAGAAAAACCCACAAATAACTTCAGCTGAAATACAGTACTCTCTGAAAAAAGGGGTGTGGCTGTTTCAAGAGGCACAATAAGGAGGCACTTGAAGAAAAGGGGGCTTCATGGTGAACCAAAGATTGCAGGGGGAACATTTTTGTGTTGTAGAATCCGGGCCATACTTGAAAAAAGGTTTGGACACCCTTGCACTATACAAAACGTGCTTCAGTTTCAAAATAGTGTATTGTTTAAGAGCTTCATAATCCTAGGTTTTAAATCTAGTTTATTGTTATTTGTACGTGCTGATGCTAGAAATGTGTTACTGAAGTTCTAGCACTGCGGTCATGAAACTGCAGCCTCCCGATGTGCAGAGACATACTATTGGACGATGCTACTTCTGAATCAACACATACTCGAAGCAAATAAAGCTGCTTCGCTAACCTTTATTCAACTATTGTCTATAGCTCTTTTCTCTGCTGGAAACAGACTGAAGTTTCATTTCAAAGTGAGTTTAGTGAAGCACTTGCTCTTCAGTTGTTTTTTAACGGAGCGGGCCACAGCAACTTTTTCTTAACTCACCAGTGTGACCACAGTCTGAAGGCCTAATTATCTTACTCTGGACAGACTTGAGCTTTGGCTACGTCAGTAGGCACTTGATAATTGGGACGTTTAGTGAAAACTAAGGACTGCCACGAGCAACAGATAACCGTTAATATGGAGCCAGCTGATGAATGATCTTAAGAACAGGATTATTATTTGTTTAACAAATATGTCCAAATGACATAGTGGAGAGAAAAAAACCAACAGCAGGTGATTATCAAGAACAATTATCCTGATGATATAAAATGATCTTTACTGTTTTTACCCCAGTTGGATTCCTCTGGTCTAGTCTGTCTGTGTGTTTGTACTGACAGGACTGTTTTTGGGCCGTTTGTAGTATTGTTTGCGTTTCAATTGAATTGGACCTTTTCAAGGAGTCTCACATTCACACTGAATCAAGTGAACCATACTAACAGAGCAACCTGACCATACTTTGATTTAGCTTCACTAAACCTGGCAAGTCTTAAGACTAATGTCAAGACAATGGCTTCTTAGAATGCAACATACAGCAGTTAGATTTTGTGTACTGACCTGTGGTAGAAGCTGTTTTAGTGTTGGCAGCAGCAGTGGTGGTTGCAGCAGTGGAAGTAGTGGATGCTCCGGGAGCTGCAGTGGAAGTAGTGGATGCTCCAGGAGCTGCAGTGGAAGTAGTGGATGCTCCGGGAGCTGCAGTGGAAGTAGTGGATGCTCCAGGAGCTGCAGTGGAAGTAGTGGATGCTCCGGGAGCTGCAGTGGATGCTCCAGGAGCTGCAGTGGATGCTCCAGGAGCTGCAGTGGATGCTCCGGGAGTCGCAGTGTTAACAGTCCCGCCTCCTGTCAGCCCTAACTTGAGCGTGTCCAGCTCGGCCTGGGCCTGCCTCTGGATCCAGTCCTGCACCACTGTCTGATTCTCATAAGACTTCAGCTGATTCAGGTTACTTCCGAGGAGGCCACTCACATCACTCACACTCAGATTCTAAGAAAAGAAAAGTAGTTGTTAGTTATGTTGTTGCGGCTCAAACTCCTGAAGAGAGGCTGGTCACTCTTCTACTCTCTAGTTATCCACGAAGAGAGGCAGCAGGATGGTGTGGGATTTATCTCAGTGAACAAGAAGACATCCTCCTTGTGCCTTTGGGTCAGATAAAAAGCCTATGGAGCCGTGGGTTTATTACCCACCACTGCCACCAGACGTGTATGCACATGTACCAACCTACACTGATGTTCCTCCACTGAATGCATTTCCCAAACTCCTAATAAACCCTCTCTCAGGAACCTCCTCCCAGTAAGTACATTTTTTTTACTGGGAAGTTCAATGCCTTTCACTCTAGCAGGTACGTAATCACACGCTCTAACTTTACAGGTTTTAGTCCCATTACAAATATTATCTAACCAGTGGCAGCTGGCCTATAGAGGGCAATAGGGCGCTGTCCTTCCTGATAAAAACTATGCATAGAGAAAAAGAAAGAATGTTTACCCTTTTTTACAATATATGTATTGTTTATTGTGTTTTATAATACTAATAAAACAATAGATTAATCAAAAAAATTATTGTTCACACAAAAAAAATATTGTTAGATTAATCAAAAATATAATTAATAGATTAATCTAAAAAGATTTTTGATAGAAAAATGATCTATCTTGTTGTCAGTAAGTCCCCCATAAGTAATGTGGGTCTGTGTTCATATGAAAGACGTGTGGTGACCGTGACATCAAACATGCTTGTTCTGCTATTCCTTTACAATATTTCAACTCCCAGTTCCGGGTGGGAATGTTCAGAAATGTTGCCAGTTTGAGTAATTCTTTTACTCATTACTCGTTACTAGTAGCCTACTTATCTCTTCTTTCTGTCCCATGTATGAAATCTACCACACAGCTAACGGCAGGCTAAACTAATGTCTGTATCACGAGAAAAAGAGTGCACCTGGACATGATCCTCCATATACCCTCATTTCAAAATCACCATCTTAACTTAACATTAACCAAAATACAAAAATATATGGAAAATTCCAGACACGCCTCCTTTTTGTTTGAACCTTGAGGTGGTACAGGTAAGTTTCTTGGAGGTTGAAAATGAACTATTTAAACAAAGCCTATTTAAACAAAGTGTGTGGCTGTGAACCAATAATTTAATGCAAAGTATACACAACTACTTAATACAAACCCAGAACAGTAATGTCTGATTGTTTAAATATATATGACTATCAATTATAGTATCATAAATGAACAAATGAATAACTAACTGTCGTGTGTCCCTTTGGGCTGAATGGCAGTGGAGTACCTGGCCTTCGTAACAAACTAATTTATTACTGATTATTTTTATTAAACGACAGAATTTCAGCGGCTGAAGGAAATACGGTTTGGGGACCACAGCAGTGGGATTAGAATTAGCACATAGCTGTATAGACATTAATGACTGGTGTATCTGTTTATTCATTTCCATCTTAATTTAACATAATTTTAAAATGTATAATTAAACTAAAGCAACCTTATTATAATTTTAAGAGCCTAAGACGCTTTAACAATTTACAAACAAAATAACCTCAGCCTAGGGTTGTGTTCAGAAACACACTACCCAAGCAGTGCTCAGTTGGTCTAAGTGTGATTTTGAGGTGAACATTTATAAAACTGACTGAAAACATACTTCTGTTTCGACATGCTTACTTGCATTCTACACAACACACCTTTAAATGAGTAAATATGACCCAGTACAGACCTGTATGACTATCTGGGGCAGACTGATGAAGGCCGACAAATCCATATTCACGTTAGCAGACACCAAACTTTTCACATAGGACAGAGATGCACCACCTACCGGCCAAGAAAAACACTGTGTTAAAGGTTTCATCCCTCTCATTCCATCATTAGGAACTTATGTTAACATGTGGTTCTAAAATATTATAAAAATAAATATAAATTAGGTGATTAAAAAAGTGCACTCCTTTTTCCATCTTGTGTTACAGTAACAATGTTGATTATATTATGTGTGCTGTGTGTGTGGCCTGCACAGACCAAGATAAGCCCGTATGAGCTGGTAGGATGACACTGAGACAGTCGAACGGGTGTTGCTAGTGAATGCCAGACTGGCAATGGAAAAAAGAGCTTGCTTTTTCTCCAGAGTGCAGTTGGACACAGTCAGAGCATCAGCCTCTCTGTAAACACACAATTGAGAGTAAAAACAACACTGTAGGCATCTGTCAACTCAGAGACAACAAAAATGTAAGCATGTTGATTTGTGAAATCACAAGTGCTTTTTTTTTACATTTTATTAATAAGCAATGGCATATTCAATTCAGTAAATTATCAAAGTGTGTGTGATCCAGTGTGATTCAGAGCAGAGTAAAGTAGAGTGTGATCCAGTGTGATTTAGAGCAGAGTAAAGTAGAGTGTGATCCAGTGTGATTTAGAGCAGAGTAAAGTAGAGTGTGATCCAGTGTGATTTAGAGCAGAGTAAAGTAGAGTGTGATCCAGTGTGATTCAGAGCAGAGTAAAGTAGAGTGTGATCCAGTGTGATTCAGAGTAAAGTAGAGTGTGATCCAGTGTGATTTAGAGCAGAGTAAAGTAGAGTGTGATCCAGTGTGATTCAGAGCAGAGTAAAGTAGAGTGTGATCCAGTGTGATTCAGAGTAGAGTAAAGTAGAGTGTGGTCCAGTGTGATTCAGAGCAGAGTAAAGTAGAGTGTGATCCAGTGTGATTCAGAGCAGAGTAAAGTAGAGTGTGGTCCAGTGTGATTCAGAGCAGAGTAAAGTAGAGTGTGATCCAGTGTGATTCAGAGCAGAGTAAAGTAGAGTGTGATCCAGTGTGATTCAGAGCAGAGTAAAGTAGAGTGTGGTCCAGTGTGATTCAGAGCAGAGTAAAGTAGAGTGTGATCCAGTGTGATTCAGAGCAGAGTAAAGTAGAGTGTGGTCCAGTGTGATTCAGAGCAGAGTAAAGTAGAGTGTGATCCAGTGTGATTCAGAGCAGAGTAAAGTAGAGTGTGATCCAGTGTGATTCAGAGCAGAGTAAAGTAGAGTGTGATCCAGTGTGATTCAGAGCAGAGTAAAGTAGAGTGTGGTCCAGTGTGATTCAGAGCAGAGTAAAGTAGAGTGTGGTCCAGTGTGATTCAGAGTAGAGTAAAGTAGAGTGTGATCCAGTGTGATTCAGAGCAGAGTAAAGTAGAGTGTGATCCATGTTTAATATAGCATCCATCATTTAACAAACTCAGATTTGACTAATTGTTGAGTTCTTTGTCTCAGAGAGCTAGAGTAAGTAATAATCCAAATTATAATCCAGAGTAATAATCCAAACCTTAACCAAAGATAACTGGGTTGGGCTTGTAGTGAACATCCGAGGAACATTTTCAATTCTGAATTCAACTGACATCTCTCAGAGACATTTCAGACAATTTCAGAGGAAGAGGCCTCAGATGCCTAGCCTGGCAAACAGACTCCTTGCTGATAAACTCAATGCCAGCTTGTTTTTCTCAAGGTAGGGCAAAGCAACTCAGGGCCAACCAAACGGATTTGCAATGGACGTTAGCTAGGCGGCAGTATATGAAGTAGTAAACACAAACATGGTGTGCAAAAACTTCTTTAAAAAGGAACAGCCCTAGCTCTGTCCGCTCTTGATGTTTTAAACACGTAATATTGTCTTGATTATTTAAAACTGATTGACGAGCATAGGCTAACAAACTCTCGGCAGTCCCACGTGCCATCTTGACTGTTTTGAACAAAGGACTTGGGTCGCCTAAGTGTGACGCAAGGCAACACTCCAGCGACATTTGAATGTGATTAGTTGGTACAGAACATATCTGAAGAACTGATGCCTTTGTTTTGACCTTGTCTTTAATATGTCCTGGATGACTGAGAACCTCCACAGACATGTCCTCTACTGTGTTTTTGTGCAGAGTTTAATAAAGGATGTCCCCTGAACCAAAACAAAAGATGAGGCCAAGAACAAAAGGTTTAGTTGATGCAGCGTCTGACTGATTGGTCCAGTTTGGGTTTGTCTCTAAGCCATAATAAAACCTGCTCCAGAGCAGGGAAGCTCTGTAGAGTCAGTTACCATGGCAATAAAACCTGCTCAAAACCAAACCATCTTCTGGAGTCTTGAAACTCAACTTTTACTCAAACTAAACCTGCACTGCCCTGCCCCTAAACACCTAAACTGACTTCAAACTCTAAGGCCTTTTTCAGAACCCCAACAGCTAATGTGACAACACCTGTGAAATATGCAGTGTTTACTTAAACAAATATCTAAATATCTGTCTTCAAAGAAGCTAGAGGGTGTTGGTTCTTTCTGTAAAGTGCGGCCAAATGTGGCCGGCATCTCAATTCTTCTTTTCATTTTCTAAATGCTGCTGTAAATGCTGTCTTTCCATGCTTTTTAAATCCAAAAGTAAGGAAAGAAGGAAATAAGATGTAGTGATGTCTCTCAGTACCAGGAACACCTCTCAGAGGATCAAAGAATTTACACCTCCACTCTTCCCTTTTGTTTATTCAGACTGAGGAGATTCGATTAGCAACTCTGTGCTAATCTGGACCAGATGCTCGATGTTGTGTTAAGAAAGTTCATGGAGAAGTGAAATTAAATTTACGACTTTGTTTTCACTACTTCAAAGGACCATGTATGTGCTATCTTCACGGAGACCGGGCCGGCTAGAACCAAAAGCCGACACGGTAATCTCGTGTGATATATACCGCTGCGATAACTCAACAGAAAGGAATGCCTTTTGTTTCAGGATTCTAAAATTGATCGAACAGTGCGTTCTGCTGGACAAGCAGAGAAACAATGCTGCATCGGAACTACAGTCGAAGTATTTTGCAACATTTAAAAAGTGTATCAAAGATGGTTATTAAAATGCGTAAACCTCACAATTTTTCCTTAACAGGCTCCAACAGGACAACGGAAGCTAAAGATGTTACTCTGTTTTAATTTGCACGTCGTATTATACAATAAAACAAATTGTTACATTGTTTTCAGTTAAAATACAAATAATGTAATATGTGTTTAGTCTTTAAAGATTTGTAAAGACATTTCCCATGCACTTATGATACAATGCAGAAGCAATACGGTTTTAAAATGTGTTTAATTTGATTATTTGGTGGAATAATATAAGTTTATCTCCGAATCCCAAACTTATAGGAAACGCCCCTTTCTACCACGCTTGAGTAAACACGCCCTTTTTGCGTCTCTTACAAAAGATTTGGCAAATCAGAAAACGCTAGCTTTTTAACTCTCTGAACTTCTTGTACGCTCTTCCTTAAGCTTAACTCTTTGTTTGTTTAATTTAAGCTCACTTATTTTACTTTCGTAAACTTTCAAGTCTTCTAGCCCGCAGCACACACTGTGCAGACGTGAATTTTTATCTTTTAAAAGACTCAACGCACTGATTTTTGGTTTTGGAAAACTTCTTACGGAACTACGTAATTCCCGCGACGGAAGTGGAAAATTTTGTAGTTCTTTACGCTAAAACGAGTCCGCTAAACAATTTAGCCCTCGTTAAATCCAGAGAAGACGACTCTTTCAGTCTTCGGCGAACCTTTTGTTAAAGACCTTTTACCTCCGTAACCACTCCGAGTAAATAGCATAAACATTGGTTAAAACTCCCTTGATCCACCAAAGGTATAACAAGTAAACCATTGTCTCATTGTCAATCAATGTTTTATGTTCATTACCTTCATCATTTGCCCTGATTATTCCCTTGTGTCCTTTCCCCTGTTATTATTATTCATATTTTAACCTTCCATTCTTGTTTCATTGTTTAATTTAGATTTGTGTCGAAAATGAGTGAGGATTCACTTCCTTTAAGATTCATGAGACCATACTGACCAGTTTCCTTAGAACTGTTAAAACTAAGGTGGTGCCCCGAAAGAACTTAATATTTTTGATAAACAAAATATTAATTATTAATTTTCATAATTCATATTCATATTAATTATTAATTAATAAGACCATATCTCCCTACAAAGATGTTTTTGTACAATAACCACTGATCAATAGTTGTACTGTTTTGTGCAGAAAACCTGACAGCCTTGTGTTCAAGTATTGGACCATTAAGTCCTTAATGTTATGAGACATACTTCAGACTCTGTTGAGTAATATTCATGAGGACATTCACGTCCAGAGAGCACAGGTTGTCTCCTCCAATGGCGTTCAGCTCTGCACTGCCCAGACTGTTGCCTTGAGCCGTCAGATACTTTGTGATGATTGCGTTTGCCTACAAATGGAAAGCTTATTTATGAGAAGGGCACAGATTACAGATGACAGATGCATTTGATGCGTGTGTTGTTGACTGACCAGACTGGGTATCCACGTTCCGTCTGCGGAGGACATCAGAGCTGACAGTGTGTCGATCGTTGTGATGGTCCACTTGGTGATGTCCTCAGCTGTAGCCACTCGAGAAGCCAGTCCCAAGAGCTGAACCTGGTCTTCAGGGATGTTTGGGGGAGTACTGGCAGCATAAGCCTTAATATGTGAGAGTCACAATCAGAAAAAGAACAACCTTACCCCTTCATTTGGAGGGCTAAGAGGTAGGGCTAATCCTATTGGGATTATAATTTTACCGTTTTTTGACATTCTGACATTGCCTAAAATAATACTTTGTTTTAGGTGAGGTATTGTTAGTTACCTTAATATCTTAATATAACTGTTGATATAACAGTTGTAACGCCTATGAGTTACGACTTCATATGACATCACTTCACAGTGTCAAAAGTCAAAGTCAAGGCTGCTGCTTGTGCAGACACACCTTTTTTTCCCCCTCCTCCTCTTCCTTCAGCAGCACATTTCTTGTCCTGATTGGTCAGTGAGCTCTGTTTCTATGGTCTATGTAGAATTTAACCTGCTCTAGAACAGTTTAGTCAAGTTTCCACAGAGATTGCCCTAGATAGAAAGTAAACCAGCTTTATGATATTAAAAACCCTATCTTTTATGGCTTTTATTATTAGATTTTCTTTGCTCAGGGATAAAAATAAATCACCTCGTTCAGCCTGTCGAGGACGACCCTGAGGTAGGTGTCCTGGTCCACCTTGGCAGTGATGGCCTCCAGGTTGTCTCTGACAGTGGTGGCGCTGAGGCAGCTGTTGAATTGTGTGAGGTCATAGTCGAAGGGGAAGGTCAAGTCACTGACGGTCACCTGAGTGATCTCGCCCACAGTGCAGCCTAAAATGCAGACAAATAATACAAACAACACAAACCTCAAAACTGAGGAAGTGGGCAGAAAGAGCAGTTACTCACCGACGGATCTCTTTGTCTTGGTTTTAATAGATTGTTGTATTTGTTGCTTCAGTTTTTTACTCTTGCTTTTGCTCACTCCATTGTCATTAAGAACTTTGAGAAAATACGTCAGAAATTCCTTTTTTGTTTTCTGTCCGCAAGAATGAAAAGACATGATTGGTAAATGAACATCACTGAGGTTGGCTGAATAAATGAAATAATGGCTGTAGCTGACCTTATCAAAGTTCTCATAGAAGGATGAAGTCAAATACAGAGGCAACATCCCCAGGTCTTTCAACGTCTTTGTGCTCCACGTTGATGGAGCTCTGCAGAGGTGAACAAACACAGCTTACTTACGCTCTCTGAGAGATAGAAGCTCAGCTTACTTCTTTTAACAAAAGGCAGAGGCTATGTCTGTTTTTTATTTTTAACATTAATTCTGAATCACAAGTCTGTTCCTTTTTGTTGAAAACATGAGGCACTTGTCACAAAGATCAACACAATTTGCAACAGGAGTAAACACAAATGAGAAAGTTTAAATTGTATGTTTATAGTTGTAAAAATGTTGTCTGTCATAAATGATAGCCCTCAGTTGGAGAAGGAACATTTCACTATAACATTATACCTTCACTGTATCTCTGGTAACTTATTGACCTGTGAGCTGCAGAGCCCTATAGATAAATGCAATTGGTGCTCTATGTGTACTTTCATAAAGCATTACAATTTTGTGATGAGATAAAAACTAAATCATTCAATATTTCTATGCAATTGTTTAAATATAGAATAATAATAAAATATAATAATATATAATATGTATGTCCTGACATACACATGTCAAAACAATTGTCCAATCAGAGCTATAAATCATACAAACATTTTAAAAAACCAAGGCTTATACTTTTACACACCAGTAATAAATATGAGCATTATTTTCCATGCTCTACTCTGTGTCACCTAACACCACTGTCTTATTTTCAAGCTGTAGTCAGTAGTTTTCAGTAGTTTTGTGTGAAAATGCCTGGCTCTCACCCGTACGGAGTCTTCCCGCTCAGCAGCAGAGACTGAACTGCAGCTACTTGAGGGTCAGTGAGGTCTGAGCAGATTTTGAGTTTCTCCAAGATGGACGGGTCTGAGTTCTCAATGTAGGAGCCATCCAGGTAGCAGCACATGTTTCCCAGCACCGAAATGTTGTCCTTGGTCAGACTTGTGTTTGTTATACCCTGAGAAAAAAAAGTATTTATTTGGTTTCATTTTATTGTAGGAATATGCTCATTCAGCCACTGAAGGAGCCACTTAATTGTAACTGATGAAGTTTCTCCAGTAAGTTTCCTCAGGACCTTCACAGGGGTTAATTGTGACTTAAATAATTCAACATTGCTCTATTTCAACATAATCCCATAACATTTTACAGATGAGTGTGGACTCACCAGGCAACTCTTGGTGTTACTAAATAGCTCAGTCCGTTTGTAGCTGAGAGCAGAGGAGAAGACAGAGAAGTCTGCGTCTGACAGCTGTTCAAAGTACAACCTGCAGCTGGCCTTTGGCACTAGAGAGTAGCTGTGGACACAGAAACAAAAGCACCTCTTTAAATGAGTTCACACCACAACATATATACTATAGTCAGTATGGCATGTTTCATACTCATAATACAACAGCACATCTGGAGGGTACAGGTCATAAACTGTGACGTCTGTGGCATTATTCATGTAATAGTACATACAGGTCAGCTGTGGACAGACACAAACACAGGAATATATCATTCAAGTGATGAATCACAATGATAATATACAGTATATATTTGGTTGAAAAATATGCCTTTATATAAAAGGTTTAATTATTTTGTTAATCCATTTTGCATCTCGTGTTGTGTTCAAAAATATTTTGTTAATGTAATATATAATACTGTATTAAAAACTATACAATAGTTCTCATCATATTCTGCTGCTGTTCACAAAGTGTAAAGTATTTCATTTCTAACTATTGTGTAAGAACTTATAGCTTGGTTATTAAATTTAAAGAAAGAAAGAATCTTCTGTACTGAGGACCATCACTCACCTGAGTCTCCACCAGTTTGACTTTATCATTGCCCTTTCTGCGACAGGCCTTGATCAGATTGTTGATGTGCCCTTTCTCCATGCTTCTCACGGAGGTGCAGGTGAAGCCCTGCAGCACTGAGGAGGACACACTGCACACACACAAACACACATACTGTCAACACACACGCAACAGCTTCTTTACTGTAAACTGCTCTGTGGACACTTACTTGCTGAGGCTTCCCAGAGCTGCAGTGGCATTCTCTACAGCTATTACACTGAAGAACAACTCCGCCTAGAGGACAAAGCACAAGGTCATGACTGGAAAATGGAGCATCTTATAGGGTTAAATCTGAGTTAAGGTTTTACAAATAACACACATTAACTAGAAATGAACTCTCCTATCCTCACAGTTTTGTGTGAGCGCTGTGACATATTAATGTGACACACCTGCTCGCTCTTCCATTTCTTCTTGTTGACCTCTTTGATCATAGTGGTGCTGCTGGTAATGCTCACTAACAGAGCTCGAGGGATCTCAGAAGCCATCTCATCCGGGACATTCCCCACAAAGCCCTCACTGCTGCTGTCCACTGAGATGATCTGAGACACAGGCAGAAGGGTCAGGCAGGTTATAGAGAAGACTCATTTGGATTTGTCATTTTGGGCTCCCGCTCTAGGACATTATGTAGTCGCTGTGAAAACATGGCTTAAAGTATTACAGAAAACTTATCAAAAGATCAATGTTTTTTATTGTTATAAACAAGTTCTTTTTCACGTTTTAATAAGAAAAAAAAAGAAAAAAAACGTGTTCTGACTAAAATCCTAACCAGGCTGATTGTATGTGGTCAAATTATTATTATTATTATTATTATTATTATTATTATTATTATTATTATTATTATATAATGTATGGCTCATCACATTAAAATACTTTTACGGACCTGGAGAGAATACACTTCTGTAATCTTAGAATATCTCTTGTCTCTCATATGTCAAGAATTCTTTCAGTTCTTCAATTTAGTTAAAGGCAACAAATTGACTATTTACACATTATTTACACTGCTTATCTCCACCAACAACAGTTTGGAAACACAATCCAGATGAGGGGCAGCTGTCCCAGAGCACACAGACTCTCCTCACCTGGCTCACAAAGGTGTACTGGACAACTCTAGAGGCTGACATGAGGTGCTGCACAAACAAGGGGTTTTTGGACGCAGTGAGCAGCTCAGAGCCTTTGATGCTGCTGAACACTGTGGAAGGAACGCCCATGACCAGAGAGCCCAGCTGGACCAGAGACGAGGCGTTGATCTGGTGTGGGGAGAGAGGGATGGATTAATAAATGTCACGGACAGTCTAAGACCTCGCCAGGCACCAGTACAGACCTGCATTACAGACATCAGAGACAGGAATATGGCCCGGGCCTGGCCCTGGTTCCAGCCGGTGACCCCACTCAGAGTGGACAGAGCCTTTAGGAGGTCTTTGGGCTGGATGCTCTTGATCTGACCATTGGACAGCCCAGTGTTTTCATTTCCAAGAGCATCGATGGTTGAGGCGTCAATCTTATCGCCAAAGTTTTCTGCTAAAGCAGCAGCAATCTATGTAATCAGACAGAACACAGTCACAAAGTCATTACCCCTCTTCAATTCTGATTTGTGCATGTGCGAGAGAGCAAAAACGCTCAAAATGTCCTGATCATAGTTTTAGGTAAATACAACTTCAACAACATCATACAGTATGCTGTGGAAGGACTTCAGTGAATTTAAGCAATGTTGTAAAGAATTACTACACTCACACGCACGCACGGAATTGAACCACCAACCTTCCAGTGATTGGATGCCCTGCTCTACCACCTGAACCCCTATCTCAAGTTATTGTTGCTTAATATAAGCTACTGAATCATGTGCTTTTCCCACTTTATCTTAATTTCTGTTAAATAAATAATTCCACAGTGAAATAAGCTTTGCACCTTTTATTTATCTAAGGTTGTACTTACATGGGTGGACAAAGAGAAAACACAAATACACAGAATACAATACATGATACGAAAAGAAATGTAAAAAGAATGCTTTACACTTTTCACTAATTCACAGCCTTCCCCTCAATTACATGTTACTGGCTGGATCTTAAAAGTGAAAGACACATAAGACTAACCTCATTTACGTTTGAACTTTTTATTTAATATTATGTGATTTGTTTTTTATAGTAATTCATGAGAAAAATGATATAACAAATGTATTGCATTGGATCTACATGCACATATTGTATTTTGTGTAACATAATCAATCATTGAAGAAAAAAGGGGCAAAAGACTACTTTAGTCTAAATAAACAATTATTTGTGTAATCAACTCCTGGAGAATCCTAACTTTCATTTTGATTTGTTACGGAGGTATTATAAGTTTTCTGTTCTGGATAGTTTCTTTGGCCCCCTGTCTAAGGTCTTTATAATGTTTAACTGTGGTATTCACAAGTTATGTTGCTTAATAATCAGGGAACACAACCACCCAAACATGGAATCTGCTGCACTCTGTTTAGTATTTACATACACCTGTGTTCTAGACCTCATTTTTGTTACCTGTGGGTCCAGGTTTGTACACAGGTTGGTCAGGTTGTGTAGAACTATCAAGCTTTGGTTTGCATCAAGTTGCATAAAGGCAGGACCAGGAGCCCCACATCGACACAACAGAGGCAGACTGAGGAGAAAGAGGGACCGGTTTACAGACAATACAGCCTTTTTTTCATCAGTGAACAGTACACAGAAGACTGTAGCAGAATAGTCCTACAGTCCTAATGCAGAGCTGCACTCACAGTAAGGGGTTGAAGTTGCTGTCCTGCAGGTAGACCAGCTGGGTGTAGTAGTCTGTGAGGTTGACGGGTAACAAGGAGTGGTTTAAGAGGGCAATGTTCAGAGGGTTGACCGTGAACACCTTCAGATCCTGGAGAAACAGATAGACATCTCAACCACTCATTTTAGGATATTACCAATCTCTGTCTATGGCGTTTAGAACACTTTGTACCTCTGCAGATCCAAACATAAGCAGTATCTCCAAGGTCATGTAGTCAAAGAATGGGCCAATGTACTCAGCGAACCAGGCTGTGGAGTTTAGATCTGGGAGGCTGGCGTTATAGCACCTTGGAGTCGAATCTACAGTGACAAAATATAAACAGTTTTTATTCACACTTGTGGACCAGGAACCTCAGCAGCATTACTTTTATGAGTAATGGTAACCAACACAGCTAAGCATTTGAAGGCAAGCAGCTTGGTCAGAAAAGCATTTATCTATAAATAGACCAAGACCCAGATGGTTATAAAATGACTAAACTATAACTGCCAGCAGCTCACTTTGCTGCATTCAGTTATTGTATATAGTAAATGCATTTCTATGAGCTTCTTATGAATAGGTCACTTATTTCCTACAAAAATATATCTTAAATTTGTGTTGTGCTCAAGATATTAACATTCTTTTGAGCACCATTAAGTACATTTTATGTACTTAATGTTGCTTAAAGGTACTTAGGCCCAACACTCTCTTTATATGAACAAGTACTTGAACCAAAATACAACAAAGTGTCTATAAAGAGCACAATTTGTGTAAATTATCTCACAAAACACACATTTAAATTGAGTTTGGCCTGGACTACAGCACACTGCTTTGGACAGATCAATCAACTATCTGCAGATTATACAGAAGGCAGCAGCTAGACTTTTAAAACAAAAATAAGGGAGCGCATCACTCCTGTTTTAATGTTGTTAATCTTGTTACTTTTTAAGCCCCTTATGGTCTGAATCCTGAGTACATAGCAGAATTACTGTCCCTTTTTGAGCCTGAGATACTCAGGCAGAAACTTTGTCCCCATCTCTCAACTCAAGAATAAAGAGAAGCGAGCTTTCTCTGTGTAGGCTCTCTTACCCTGAGGAACTCGGTAAACTGCAAACTCGGTAGCTAGTTAGATCCCTTTTTAAAAATTCTTATTGATCAGACTTAACACTTAAGTTGGACTTTGTTTTATCTACACTACTGGACTTAGTTGGACTTAGACACTGTTTTGTTGTTTACGCTGCTCTTGTTTGTTTCTTTATGATTTTATTTGTGGGTGTTTCATATGTTTGATAAGATTGTGTAAAGCACCCTATTTTGAAAAAAACTATATAAATAAAGTTATACAGTTAAATATGTATTGACAATGAATAGTTTAGTCTCTGTGTCACTGCTCCTGTTTGCTTCTCCAAACTGGCAGCTCACTGACACCCACCTGAAGTGAGGTATGCTTGGATGCTGCTAAACACATCGCGTCTCACAAAATCTACAGCGTTGTAGTTGTATTTTCCCATAACAGTGACACTGTGGGAACATAGATATATAAAACACATATAGAATAGGTCAAATGGAATATTACACATGAGAACAAGAGTATGACTTATTGAAAAAGTACAGAGAAGCCAACATACAGTTTTTGGAAAGCCACACAGGATGCACTGTGAGTGGCATTAGGGCTGATGAGGCTCTTGGTCAGAAGGGGCAGGTAGTTTTGGAGTCGCCGGTCAAACCAAGCGTCAACTTCTGATCTTTGGGAGCTGCTAAGAGCCATGGGCCAGACACAGGGCAGGGTGGGCCTTCGAACATCGATGGGAAGTTCCTCCTGCAGTTTGAGCACAGATGTAAATAAAGCAGACTGACTGCAGCTGTGAGTTTATCATGTGTGAGGGCCAAGAGGATATACCGTCTGCAAAAAAAACGGCGTCTCTTTGTAGTTGGTGTAGATTTGACAAAGCTCTGCGCCATTGTCCATAACAGCAGGACGACGAAGGAACTCTCCCAGATCAGAAGGAGGTATGGAGTTGAGCAACTGCAAGAATGTAAGGAATTACTTTAATTTTGCATTTTATTTTTGACATACAGTTGTGCTCCTAAGTTTATTGTCAAACAACTTTGTTTACTGTTTTTAAATCATAATGACAACAGAAACTACCCAAATGACCCTGATCTGATCAAAAGTTTACATACCCTGGTGATTTTGGCCTGATAACATGCACACAAGCTGAAACCAAGCCTCTCTCATGGAAACCTTTAAAGGTCCTTGAGTAAGGGCACCAGGCAAGTGCCCAGTATTGCATACAGCAATATAGAGTGATATACCTGGGGCCACCAGAGGGCAGGCTCCAAAAGAAGAAATATAAGGAGAAACCCAATGGTGACTTTACAAGTGTAAAAATTGTGTTTACAACCTGGTACAAAAGATGGCTCCGGTCTCTAGAGCTAAGTTTATACTACATGATGACTCTGTAGTCAAAACCTAGCTCTAAAACTAAAATGCATAGTTTAACTATGTATAGCAAAATGATGCATTTTACTATGCATAGTTTTACTGCATTGTCATACTACTGTTTTACTATGCAGTAAAAGCTGAAAAGCCCAGATGTAACCGCCATTTTATTGCCCTGTGGTAAGGACAATATTGGTGAATAAGAGAGCAATGGGCGGAAGACAGACATATTTTTTTACAGTTGGTTGAAACAAACAGGTGTAGCAGATCAGTCCTCAATTCCACACTTATCACTTCCAGACGCCCCCAGCAAGCAGGAGTTTGGACTAACACCTGATCTTCCCCACAGGAGATTAAACATGCTCTTTTTAAATATTCACAGATGTTTCTTGTTTGGATGAGACCGAACGAGTCTTCAGGACTTATAATTAACGATTCGTTTTCATAAAAAGACAGAGCCTGGTGGTACCAGTCCCCAGGTCAAAGGACTCATGAACAGCACAGATCCATTGGCGCCACTGCCAAATTAACCATAAATTCTTGGAGATAAGGTGTTTATCCAGCTTTCCCGAGAACACTTTATTTTAATCCTGATTGACATTTGGAAGGCTTTGATCATAGCTTTCGAGAATGATCAAAGACCACCATCTACTGGTCAAATGGACAAAGGACTATAACTTTGCTAAAAGACGTTTATGCGGTAATTTTGAATAAAAGAAAGATATTGTGTTAATGTACTAACAGTTATACTGTTCGTTTCCAGGACGCGGAGTTTTACAAGGCAACTAATTCCTCATCCCATTCCCAAGTTTACGTTTTATTTTTAATAAAATGCAATGAATATGTTTTCATAATAAGTCTGACAAATGCATTTTATTTGCATAATCCTACAAGTACGAATGTTTTTGTGTGTTTTACGAAAACCAAGAAAAATAGGGTGAAACAAAAGGAATGTTTTAAGACTTTGTTTAAAACCAAAGGTGATAAAACTGGCCACTGGCCAAGAACACGCTCTCTTCCTCTTCTGCTCCCTGCTTCTTTCGTAAGGTCGTTAATGCAACCTTACAAGCTTCAGACCTTGTGTAAACAAGTAAATTTTCTTTGTACTTTAAAGCCTGGAAGTTCAGCTTGTTACGCTTTCGTCTTTCTAATCAGCTGTTCAAACTATTTTCGTCTCTTCGGCCACAGACGGAAATTTTATTTTGAAACCATTTTTTGCCTGCTGAAACCAGTTAGCTTGACCAAACCTAGCTTTCTCAAAGTAAGTTTTAACCCAGAAGAACAGCCGCTAAGACCTCCTTTAGTGGACCTCGCAATAACTGTGAAACACTTTTTTTTTTACACGGAGCTGATGCTAAAGGCCTGACTAGTTCGGACAGTAACAGGACTCTTCTCTTCCCGGGCACACGGCGGCCCTTTTCTGGAGAGTGTACATGGCGGCCGTCCTGGAGGTGACACGCGTCATCAGCCAGCGACAGAGCTCTGAAGACCCTTTGGACCTGTTGTCGTTAAGATCTGGTTCCAATCCCGACACCAGGGTGAGTCTAAACATGGCACATAAATTTGGCGACATAACTGTACAGTCTAAAAACATAAGAGCCTTGGCCCAGAAGCCATCATCAAAATTCCCTTTAAAAGCTCCGTAAAAGCCCCTCATTTAATAATAGAGGTAAATAATCACTACTTCCTTTTGTTTCACAAAGTCCTCTGAAAGTAAATGTTTTATCTTTCTGTTGTTTATCCATTCCGGTGTTAATTATCCCTTGTGTCATTTCCCTTGTCCATATTATTGTCCCATAACTTTGTCCACCTTTTCATGTTGTTATCTATTATTAAATTTTATATTAGCTTTTTAATAAAATTCCATAAAAGACATTGGTGTTTTCCTTGTTTATATTGAGAATATTCGGAAACCAGAAGAATTATCTTCCTTTTAGAATAATGAGACTAGATTAAACCTAACAGTTTCTCTGGACCTGTCCAAAACCAGGGTGGTGCCCCTTTTTAATTTGAAATGTATTTTAATAAATTGATATTAATATCAAAGTTAATTATTAAAATTATTAAAATTAATCTTATAAATGTTTATGCAACATAGTTCACTACACAGGTTTGAATGGCTACTAAAGGTAACCATCCTCACCTGTGATGTGTTTGCTTGTAATCAGTGTGTTCGTATAAAAGTTCAGTTCTGGGCTTCTGCCAGACCCTTGCATTGTTCATCCACTGTTGCACTGATGTTTCTGTATTCTGAGACATTGGAGAAGCAAAATAATTGTGAAAGGATCTGAGAGAAAAGGTAATTGAACTGTATAAAACAGTAAAGGGATTTGCAACATATCCAAGGAATTGAGAATGCCAATCAGCAGTGTTCAAACTCTAATTAAGAAAACCAAACCAAGGTCAGATAAACAACCAGGAAAATTGTTCAGGATGCAATGAAAAACCCAGATAACTTCAGCTGAAATACAGGACTCTCTGAAAAATAGTGGTGTGGCTGTTTCAAGATGCACACTAAGGAGGCACTTGAAGATAAATGGACTGCATGGTTGAGAAAGCCATTACTATGCAAATGCCACAAAGCATCCCGCTTACAAAACACCAAACAGCACGGAGGCAAGCCTCAAAACTTCTGGAACAAAGTCATTTGGAGTGATGAGACCCAAAATTTAACTTTTGGCCACGTTACATTTGGAGAGGAGTCAACAAGGCCTATGATGAAAGGTCCACCATTCCTACTGTGAAACATGGAGGTGGATCGCTGATGTTTTGGGGATGTGTGAGCAACAAAGGCACAGGAAAAGATGAATGCAGCATGTTATTAGAGGAAATTTTGCATTCATCAGCCTGTAAGCTGCGCATGGGACGTACTTGGTCGTTCTAACATGACAATCCAAAGCACAAGGCCAAGTCGACCTGTCATTGGCTACAGAAGCATAAAGTGAAGGTTCTGACCATCACAGTCTCCTGGCCTCAGTATCATTTCACATACATACATACATACATACATACATACATACATACATACATACATACACACACACACACACACACACACACACACACACACACACACACACACACACACACACACACACACACATATATATATATATATATATATATATATATATATATATATATATATATATATATATTCTAAAACCTTTCTGTGAGTAATTTGTATGTTTGGAGACAGTAAACCCTGCCCCAGACTGAAGAACAGTGGCTGCAGAGCATCAAGACTGAACCTCACACAGCTATAGTGCAATTGACAAACAGGAATTGGCTTTATGTTAACTCAGTTGAAGTATTAATAATTCAAACTCTGAGACTGACTACATCACGGCCACAGCTTGAGAGCATTTCTCCTCCTTGTATGATTCAGTGACACTCAGTTTAGTTTGTGGGGCTGTACTGTCAGCTCGAGGGGCAGTAGGCGCAGGCAGGGATCACTCTCACCTGTCCTAATCTACTGCGGGCCCAGGTTTAGACCCACCAATGTTTCCTTGAGCTGTTTTCTGTGTAGCCTGCCCTAAACGGAAACGGATAAACAACAGTCCAAAAATATAATCCTATTACTGGTATCCATAAAGATGAGATCAGCAGCGGTGAGCGTTGTGCTGAACAAGAGTGCTAAAGCATATGCTGCTGTGGGAATCTGTGCTAATAAAGGACAGTTTACTCACTGCCATGTTACACTGAAAAAAATCTGAATATTACAAAAACAAACTATTTAGTTTTTTTTTATTTTGTTTTAAAATTTTTGTTTAAAAAAATAAAATAAAATAAATAATTAAACCGGGTCATAAAACAAGCTATGAGAATAAAGGTTATAAACAGTAGCTCTCTGAAAAAGGTTGGAGACCCTTGCTCTAGTCTTTTTTGAACACAAACCTGGGGCATCCGGGGGAGTGGCATCAGAGACAGGAAGGAGGTCAGGTTGGGGAACTGGAAACCCATGAACGTACTCTCCAAGAATCTGTAGAAACTTTGGTTGTAGTTGTCACCATAGCAACGCAGGGGTACTGTACCTGAACAATGTCAAACACATGAAACAGTTTATGCTCTCAGAGTTGCCTAATTATCTTAATAAATTCAGAAGAATATTAGCATGTAAGGTTGGCATTTATATATTTTATATTAAAAGATAGAATACAAATATTTCCAGCTAACTTGACCAGATAAGCTCTCCGTGTACTGAACTGTCAACTAAACACTGAAGCATCTTGTGTTTTCATCTTAATTTGACTAGATTAATCTTTAAAATACTCCTATTTCCTTAGGTTTGCTTTATTTTGAATTTTGTATTTTGTTCATTGTCCTGCCCAGACTTCCCACCTCCCCAGACACTTCCTCCAGCTCTTCTGGGGGGATATCGAGGCGTTCCCAGACCAGCCGAGAGACATAGTCCCTTCAGCGTGTCCTAGCTCTTCCCTGGGGTCTCCTCCCGGTGGGACATGCCCGGAACACCTCCCTTGGGAGGCGTCCAGAAGGCATCTGAAACAGATGCACGAGCCAGCTCAGCTGACTCCTCTCAATGTAGAGGAGCAGCAGATCTACTTTGAGCTCCTCCCGAGTGACCGAGCTCCTCACCCTATCTCTAAGGGTAAGCCCCGCCACCCTGCGGAGAAAGCTTCTTTTGGCCGCTTTCTTTTGGTCATGACCCAAAGCTCATGACCATAGGTGAAAGTAGGAATGTAGATTGACCGGTAAATCGAGAGCTTTGCAATACAGCTCAGTGCCCAGTTGCATAAAACACCTTAAGTTTTTTCCTTAAGTATAATAATTAAGGCATTATTTCCCCTTATCTAAGGGAATGATTTAAGGATGTTGCATATAATCCCTTAAAGTTCTCTTAGGTAAGGGAAACCGTTAAGTGTTTCACGACTGTGAGCCAGGTTTTGCCGCTATAAAATTCTATTGTTGCCATAGACACGCTACTGTCACATGGTCACACACTAACTGCACATTAACCCCCCTGCAACCCGGTGAATAACTCTACTGACTGACGACTTATAAACGTGGAAAACATCTCCCACTACAGACTAGAAACTCCCAGTTGCAAAGAACCGAAGTGCTATAAGCAAATGTAACACAGAGGGTAGTGAGTGGTTGCGCTGGGTAACATGATCAAGATCGCCTTCCAGTTTGTTTGCGATTTCATATATCCCGCGGCAATCAAATCTATATTCGCGAAGCAGTTTTTCATCGCTAAGATGGTCCAGAAGATTCTCCCTATTGCGAAAAATTCATTTTGGCACATCTACATCTTCAACAGGATAAAAAACTCAGCCATTTCTTTTTATCATTAATATTTGTCAACTCTTAAGGTAAAGTTTTCCTAACCTTAAACTATACTTAGGAAAATGACAGTTAAGGGGCTTTATGCAACACTTAATGTTTTTTAAGGGATTACGTCTAAGGGTTTATGACGTTTCAGTTTTAGAAACCCTTAAGTGACACTTAAGGGTTATTTTCTGCAACCCCCTTAAGTTTAAAGGAAACCTAAGGGTGATCTTAAGAAAAATTTGCACTTAAGGTGTTTTATGCAACCGGGCACAGCTCCTTCTTCACCACGACAGACCGGTACATCGACCGCATCACTGCAGAAGCTGCACCGATCTGTCTGTCAATCTCACGGCCCCTCCTTCCCTCACTTGTGAACAAGACCCCAAGATACGTGAACTCCTCCACTTGAGACAGAAACTCCCCACCAACCTGCAGGGGACAAGTCCTGTCCATAAAGATAATGAACAGGACCGGTGTCAAAGGCAGCCCTGCCAGAGTCCAACATGCACTGGGAACAGGTCTGACTTTTTGCCGGCAATGCAAACCAAGCTCCTGCTCCGGTCGTACAGTGACCGGACAGCCCTTAGCAAAGGGCCTCGGACCCCATACCCCCAGAGCACCCCCCCACAGAGCGCCACGAGGGACACAGTCGTATGCCTTCTCCAGATCCACAAAGCACATGTGGACTGGTTGGGCAAACTCTGATAAACCTTCCAGCTCCCTGGAGAGGGTATAGAGCTGGAAAACCGCATTGTTCCTCCTGGATCTGAGGTTCAACTATCGGCTGCATTCTCCACTCCAGTACAGTGGCATAGACTTTCCCGGTGAGGCTGAGGAGTGTGATCCCTCTGTAGTTGGAACACACCCTCCGGTCCCACTTCTTAAAAAGAGGGACACCACGCCAGTCTGCCAGTCCAGAGGTACTGTCCCCAAACGCCACGCGATGTTGTAGAGGCGTGTCAACCAAGACAGCCCCACAACATCCAGAGACTTGAGGTACTCAGGGTGTATCTCATCCACCCCCGGTGCCTTGCCACTGAGGAGCTTCCTAACTACCTCAGTGACTTCAGCTTGTGTGATAGGGGTGCACGTGGCAGAGTGGTTAGCACTCCTGCCTCACAGCAAGAAGATCGTAAACAATATAATTTTTAATAAAATCCCATAAAAGGCATTAATGTTTCTCTGTTTATATTAAGTTATATTTAAACCAGAAGAACTCTACCTGCAGAACATTATGAGACTAGACATAACCATTTGTCTCGAGACAAATGTGAATATATAATAATTCGAGACTGGTGCTCCGAAATCAATTTTAATAAATTAAAAAAATTTAAGTTAATTACCTACTGCCAACACCTTTACTACAGACAGTAGTAAAAGCAGACAGTAATGTCTGCTTTTCTCTTACCTTTGAGACTCTGAATGATGTGGTTGTGGATTTCCTTCTGAGTTTCCTCACTCAAGGTTGAGATTGTAGAATTTAAATCTGTTATTCTGTAACAGATGTCAAGTTTGACATGTTTCATCTTAGGCTAGTTCTTTTTCGAAACACACCACAGGCTGTTGTGTGCTTTACACACACGTCACAAATATAATAATAATAAGATCATCTCTATGCATAAGGCTTTTCTGTGCGCTCACCCCAGCATCCCGATGGTGCAGTTTCTCTCTGAAATAATGTTGAAGTAAGGAGCGACTTGCGCTGGGGACAAACTGAACAAGAGGGGTCCCAGTCGCTGGTGAAGCCACTCTACCACCACAGAATCAGGTACAGAGTGGTCAGACAGGTTGGCTCGGTCAAACACTTCCTGCAGCATGGCGGATCTCACCAGAGCAGAGTACATACTCTCATGATCCTATGAGAACACAAACAAAAATACACCACTGACATTTATATCAGCAATAAAGAAGTGAGCATAGAGAGGGATGAAACACTGCACTGCTGTGGGCGTTCTGAGGCGGGGTCAGGTACAAGAGAGATTGAAGCCTGATAACAATTGTGTTTTTGAAGAGATCAAAGCAGCGCGCTATTTGAGAATAATAAATAAAACTAAAACAATAATATAGTTACATTAATAATGTATCTACAATGTTTTGATAATTCATTTTATTAGTCAAAATATAAAATAGACTATATTATAAATTACAGTACATATATATATATATATATATATATATATTATACATTAAAATGTATATTGTATACATTGAATTACGGATGCCTTCTCACACAGGCTTGCGCGCGCACATCCACCTGATCACAGCAGGACACTAAACGCTGCGTCGGCCACAAAAAGCAGCTCACACTTTTCTAACAATATGTGTGTTTATGAGTGGATGAGACACATGAGAGCAGGCCTGGATAATAGTGGAGACTGAGGAACAAACGGAAAAGTAAGTAGCTGCCCTTTGTCTTTGTATTTAGTCTACTGTCATTGTGGACTGATTTATTAAAGGATGGAGCGAGTGAACACTGTTTAACCACAAGGACAAAACGGCTGTTTTAATGCAATACAAGTACCTGTGAACAGTGTGAGGTTTTATTAATATATGACTAGTGAGAGTCTGATTCTCTGATTGTCTATTTCATTGTATTCTGTTTAAAGTGTGTTTTTTAGTTCATTGATCAGACATGACACATCCGTGACTCGTGTAAAATAACATATATTAATACCTGTGGTTATTCGTGAAATGTTATTTGTCATCTTATAAATACATGTCCCCTGAGATCACAGGTGAAAGGAGCATTTAAAATGACCAAATACAGACTGTGCTTTCTCCTCTGGCATACGCAACTTGACCTGTCAATCTAAAAAAAACAAAAAACACTGCTTAGTTTGTTCATTTTGGTCAACTGTAGAAGCAGGAAGTAAAGGAACTAAAAAGGCTCCAACGGGTTCTTTTGTGCTTTACATGTCAATTGTTTTAAGACAAACGCACAAAGTGTTATTTTGACATGATTATACAACACTGAAAACGTAGGCTAGTTTTGTCTGAGATGTTCACTTTGATTAAACTTAAGTGTGACTGAGCTTACCCTGATGGCAGGTGAAAAATCATCAAAGAAGGCAGCGAGCAGCGGGTTGGGCACATATTTCATCACCATGGAAACCTGGGTCGGAGAGGTGAGCTGGCCCGGTGTGGCAGACACCTCTGCCAGCTGTCGGACTGTGAGCAGTGGCAGGACTTCCAACTGCAGGGACAAACAGAGTCAGAGGGGCGCAGAGGTAAAGATGCATGTTACTGTTGAAGGAGACTTACCACTGAGAAGTTAGGTTTCAGAATGAGCAGATCATCGAAGGACACCAGCCCTGAGAATGCACCCAGGTTTTTGAGCAGCCAGTCTGCACTGCCGTTGGTGTTTGCTGAGCAGCTGGGGTCTGAGACAAACACACAGATTATGAGTACTTTACATTTAAAGACATTAGGGTGTAACAGAGGTACACATGCACTTGTCTAATGGACAGAGAGCTGCGGGCTGGGCTGTTGGGGCTTCTCATTATTTGGTATAGGAATTAAAATAATTTAGGCATCTAAATAGGAATTTAGAAGCCTAAATAGAGGAGCTGCCAGATATATGGTTGTCAAATAAATTCGATAAAATTTGATTAATTTTACAATGTTTACACTTAGTTTACACTTAGACATGTGTTTGGACGGTGGGAGGAAGCTGGAGTACCCGAAGAGAACCCATGGTAACACGTGGAGGACATGCAGACTTCTCACAACATTGCTGTGAGGCAGGAGTGCTAACCACTCTTCCACGTGCACCCCTTATTATATTATTAAAATATGCAACCATCATAAACTATCACTCCATCCATCTCAGTCATATTTACTGACAAAAGTATCTCCCATTATCAACACCATAATACCTCTTATGTTTAGTATTATTACTACTTATTATTATTGAAATGTGTGCTGCTATGTTACTTATATTGATTTTCTTCCTGTTCCTGTTATAAATTGATTTAGGGATTTACTGTCTTTCATCTAATTTCAAACAGTATCAGCTTTATTATCCAGTCCGCCTAACACATATATTCTGTGTACATGCATACACTGGGGTGTTAAAATGGAAAAGCCTCAGGAGGTGGGCTCAGATTCATGATGCCTAGTATTTACAAGAGTGTTGAGCGAGAGCTGACGACTGAAAGAAGAAACGTGTTGGAATCAAGTCGATAACTGCAACAGCAATTCGGGATTCAAGTTAACAGAAGAAAGAAAAATGTCGGAACGAATTTAGTGATTAAAACAGAAACGGACTGTCTTACGGACGTCTGTTACAAAGCTGCTGCAAAACATTCAGAATGAAACAAGTAAGAGTGGACCTGGAGTGGACGTTGGACTACCAAGATAATTCAAATCTATGGCGAACACATGCAACAAGGACCATAGAAACGGGCTCAACAAAATTTTGCCACAGGGCGACGTGAGCACACGATCAACAAACAATAGACCCTCTGTGAAACTGCCAGATCTCTTGATAAACAAATACAATGGAGAAGTGTGCTCGGGCAAGAGTTTTGGGACCAATATGAGAATGCCATTCATCAAAACCCAGATTTGAGCAAAACTGAAAAGTTCACTTACTTGAAGTCATATCAAACAGGATCAGCTGCACGGGCTGTTGCAGGGCTGAAGGTAACTGTGACACTGCAGTAGACATACTTAAGCAAAGATTTGGCAGAAAAGACCTTGTTGTGAGCGCACACATGTCAAAGTTACTAAATCTAACCCCAGTCAAAAGGTCTTCAGATGTTGTTGCTTTGAGACAACTCTTTGATGATGTTGAAGTGCAAATAAGATGTTTAGAATCACTAGGTGTGGTGTCAGACAGCTATGAAGGTTTATTATGTCCCATATTGCTGCAAATGGTTCCTGATGAACTTGCTCTTATGTTTGCACGTAAAATAAAGATTGGACAAAATTGGGATGTTTATGAGCTTGTTACCCTTCTGCAACAAGAAGTTGAAAGCAGAGAACTTGCAGCACATTTGACAAAACCCAGAGAAAATAAAGATGCACAGCCTAACCAAAACCAACATTACAAGCCTTTTGCAAACAAAGAAAAATGGAAAGGACCAAATGTGCCATCAGCTGCAGCCTTCCACACAGCCAGTTCAAATATACCACCTCACAGTTGCTTATTCTGTAACAGTAACAGTCACAAGTGAGAACACTGCACTGATGACACAGTTGCAAACAGAAAAGAGAAGTCAAAGAAAATGGGAAGGTGTTTCATATGTCTCTAACCCAGGCACCTTGCTCAAGAATGTGACATGTGTCAACTGTGTAAGTAGACATCATGCAGTATTGTGCGATAAAAGCGAACAGACCAAAACCACAGCAACTGCAGAGGCCACAAGTGATTCTTTAGTCTCCTCAGTCATTCCACAGGCAGCCAAACAAACTCCTGGTAAATGTGAAACAGTGTTACTACAAACTGTGAGAGCTAGGATGGAAGAACCTGGGGGAAAGAAAATTGTGCGGTGCTTAAATGACGGAGGAAGCCAACATAGCTTTGTTCACAAGAAACAAGTAAAGGATGTAAGGCTACCCATACTGAAACAAGAGACATTAAACCTTCACACATTCAGCTCAAAGAACCCAGTGACTACCAAATGCAATGTGATAAAGCTAGTACTGGAGAATGTCCAATACGCAAATTAGAGAATCGAGATAGAAGCTGTTCAAACCCCCACAGTACCCCCATGTACTGGTCCCCATTGAAGAAGAAAAGGGGGCACCCCTGTAGCAGATATAACAGCAAATGATAATGATGATTTGTAACTCTCAGTACTCATTGGTGCAGATTACTATTGGAGAGTAGTCACAGGTAAAACTGAAATACTGTCGGAAGCCTTAGTGGCTGTAGAAACCAGATTTGGCTGGGCAGTGCAAGGACCAGTTGTTATGTCAAGTATGAATGAGGCTACATGCATGAAGATTGAAGTAAGTGACTGCACAGTTGAGATCTCAAATCAGCTACGAGCGTTTTGGGAAATAGAGTCACTCGGCATCTCCACAAAAGGTGAGGAAAAACCAGATGAGACCAAGGCCAAAGAAAGCTTTGACATGTCAGTCAGATTTATTAATGAGCGTTATGAAGTTGCATTGCCATGGCACCAAGAAACACCTGAACTCTCAGACAACATGAAAGTTGCTGGTTTAAAGACTAGTTTGTTCTGTAAAAAGGATGTCTCAAAAGAGTAATGGGGAGAGCGTCACTGAGCTTTGAGGAGCTGACTTCTCTATTGTCAGAAATAGAGGCCCTATCAACTCCAGACCACTCACCTGTGTATACAATGACTTACAAGAACCGCAGCCTCTGACACCAGCTCACTTCCTAATCGGGAAAAGACTAACCTCCTTGCCACCACAGCCTTTATCCACTGAAGGTCAGATGACAAACACAAACAAAGAGAAGCTGACTCGAAGATGGAAATATCGCCACCGACTTGTCAATGAGTTTTGGACCAGATGGAAGCGTGAGTACTTACTGGACCTCAGATCAGCTCACACATGTGAAGCACTAAAATCAACACCACTGAAGAAAGAAGGTGTAGTTCTCATTGGAGATAACAAGATGACACATTTGATGTGAAAACAGTACTAAAAGCAGAAGTGTTCCCAGGAAGTGATGGACTAGTCAGATCCTGCACTGTGAGCACTCCAACAGGAACAATTTTAAGAAGACCAGTTCAACTTTTGTATCCCTTTGAAGTTGATACTTAGTTTAAACTGTCTTCTTAGGAAGAGGATGTTGAATCTTTATTTAATGTTTCATAATACATTAGGTGTCAGTTATAGATGTATTTGCTATGTTGGTACCTATTTGTGAAAATAATTAGACAGGTTTTCTTTCAGTTGTACAGATATTTGCACCAACAGATGGCGATGTTGTTTCACATTCAAAAATAACTTGTTCACTAAACGAAGACAGACAGACAGCTAATAATCCTCTGTTAGCTAGTCAGAAGAACGCATTCTGTAAAGAAAACCATTAATAATGCAGCAGTTTTGTTAAGTGAAGAATGAAAATGCAGTACTGCTTGGACATTTATTTCTATTTTTATTTATATATCGAAGTTGCAGTTAGAATTCACAACAGCTTTTATCTGTTTTTGCAAATTAACTCTTCAGATGCTTTTGCTCAAACCTTTTTATTATTATTGTTGTTACTACTATTATTGTTACACCCGACTATATTCATGTGAGCTTGGACAAGACTCACGTGAGTGTATTGCCCCACCAGAGAGGGATGAACAATACACCTGCTATTGCAAATGTTCAGGATGCATACAGCTCAGCCCCCCTTCCCCCGTTGGGCAGGTCTGATTCCAGCCTGGTGACCCTCAACACCTCCTACGTACCTCTAGTGAAACGTCAGCCCCCGAGTACAAGGGCAGTGAGAAGATGGACTGATGAGATACTGGAGACACTACAGAACTGTTTTGAGTTGACGGACTGGCAGGTACTCACTGAGCCCCACGGAGAGGACATAGATGGGCTTACTGAGTGCATCACCAGCTACATCAACTTCTGTAAGGACAACATTATCCCAGCCAGAACCGTGAGCTGTTACCCAAACAACAAGCCATAGATTACAAAGGACATTAAAATCACACTCAACAAGAAGAAGAAGGCGTTCAGTGTGGGCAACAGGGAGGAGGTGTGAGCTACGCAGAGGGACCTGAGAGTGCAAATGAGACCGGCCAGGAAGAAGCATGGGAGGAAGCTGGAGTGGACGCTCCAGCAGAACAACATGAGAGAAGTCTGGAGTGGCATTAAGACCATCACTGGATACAAGCCAACCAGTGGTGGAGGCATCGAGGGCAGTGTGGATAAGGCCAGTGTGTTCAACAGCAGAGCAGCAGCCACTCCTATCTCCCTCCCTCCCTCTCCTGACACCTCCACACTGATCACCGGCACCCCTCCCCCGGACACCTCCACACTGATCACCCCGGACACCTCCACACTGATCAGAACACTGAGTTCTGAGTTCTGCATCAGATCTTCAACCTGAGCATGAGTCTCCAGAGGGTCCCCCAGGTGTGGAAGACGTTGTGCCTCGTTCCTGTCTCGAAGACGCAGAGTCCTAGTGACCCCAAGGTCTACAGGCCTGTGGCACTGACCTCCAACATCATGAAGACTCTGGAGCGACTTGTATGGGAGCAGCTGCGACCCATGGTGCAGAATCTACAGGACCCACTCCAGTTCGCCTATCAGCACCACCTTGGTGTGGACGACGCAATCATCTACCTGCTCCACAGAGTCTACGCCCACCTGGACAAACCAGCCACCACTGTGAGAATCATGTTCTTTGACTTCTTCAGTGCGTTCGACACCATCAGGCTGAGGCCACTCACTAAGAAGCTGGCAGTGATGCAGCTAGATGCCCCCCTGGTGTCATGGATTGTGGATTACCTCACTGGCAGACCACAGTATGTGCGGCTGCAGAGCTTTGTGTTTGACACGGTCATCAGCAACACTGGGGCAGCAGTCTGCGCGGGAGGACACTAATAGACTTGAAAATATCATCAAGAAGGCCGGACATGTTGTAGGGGAGGCGTCGGACCCTCTGACTGTCGTGTCGGAGAGGAGGATGTTGTCCAAAATCAGGACTATTCTATACTTTCCCTTCCACCCGCTCCACAAAGTACTGGTCAGCTGCAAGAGCTTGTTTAGCAATAAGCTGTTACTATCATGCTGCTCCACCAAGAGACACAGGAAATCATTCCTCTCTATCAAACTTCTGAACTCAGTACTGTAAATCCTCTGTAGAGTCACTGTGCAATATTCTGCCTGCTGTACAATATTAAGTCCACTTGTAAACTTGTAAATTTGTAAACTGTACATCATGTTGTTGCACTAATAAAAAATAAAAACAGTTACCATGAGTGTTATTCCTGGTCAGAACACTTTCATGAAGTGTGTGTAGACAAACATTTGACTTGAGAGTGGCATTTCTGGCTTGTGCATGCTCAGAATGTTCACTCTGTGAAAGGACAAATGGACATGTTAAAACCAAACACAACATGGCCCTTTGTACAGATGTCTGAACTGTCTGAATAATAATGTCCACAGTGACAGGGGTGCGGCAGAGTCTTACATGTGTTGGTAGGTGGTGCAGTTCAGATCCTTGGTGCTGAGGCAGGACAGGAAGTCCAAGGACACAGAGGATAGGAAGGGGTGGAGCCTGCTGTCAAACCAAATCTGCACCACCACAGGATGATTGAGCTGGTCCATGGTAAAGGTATCCAATCGGATTTCTCGAATGGCATCCAAAATCAGTGGCACAGCAGCTTGTGTGGGATCCAGCGTCTAAGATAAACATGTTTTTTGCCTATGATTTTTGTCCTTTGTGACCATAACAATACATTTAAAAAAACAACAATATAACCATACATAATTTAAGTAGATGACACTATTAAACTACAAACAGGTCTGATTCAGGGTTCAGAAAGACAGACAGACCACTATCTATTTTTATTTAGCTCAAGATGCAGTTGTAAAAGCATTTTCCAAAGTTGTATGAAACCATTAGGGATATAACTGAGGTTGATTTTCTCTACATACGTTTGACCCTGTTATTATAAGCTTGATTGTACATGTGTATGTGTATTGATATGGAAGCAGCGCTGACCGTGTTGGCTAACAGGTCCAGAGCATGGTCCAGGACATCGGGCACCTTGCTTAGCAGGAGCTTCCAAACAGCTCTGGAGCCGCTAGAGTTCGAGGAGCGACTGCAGCTCAGTATGTGGACCACATCTTCCGCTGTTAGTGCCGGCAGCTGCACAGAGTACAGGCGAAATATTAGATACAGTACAATCTTTAATGCTGTCCCTGTGAGAATATGAAAAGAATCTAGTAAAAAAGGATGATTACGGAGTCACAGGCAAACTCTTCAACAGTAAAGTCACAGAAACGACCGCTCATCTGGCCTTTGTCAATGAGGAGCTGTAGAGTTGTGCTGTGGGTCAAAACAGAATAGTTTAGTCACAGCCAAACTGGTCAGACAAGTGTAGGTCACACTGAGGCCTGACTAGCCTCACCTGTTCACTCCAGCACACAGCTCTGTCTCTGTGAAAATATCAAATGCATTCATAGTTATTGGTGACATAATGCTCAAAGGCATATTTTTAAAAACTTATTTTAAAAAGCATATTTTTCTTTAAATCTAAACCACAAATTCATATTGGTTTCAAGGGTTTTGTTTCACCTTTATATTTATAGCATATATACTCTACTCAACTAGACCACTATTTTAGGCTTTTGACAGTTCTTGCATATTCTTATGTGGTCCTAGGTTTAAACTAAAATAAGCCACAAACAGGACTTACCATTTGTATTTGTCACTGTGCACTGAGAGAATAAAGAAACAAAACAGTGATCAAAAGGCAAGCACATAATTACACTTTAAACACTAAATACATAAATAGAGCCTTACTTATGACTTTATTAAAAATGAACTTGTTTTTCATGATTTTAGACAGATTGCACTGTTGGTACTTGATGCATTTAGAGTAGGCATTATAAGATATAATGTCTCCCAAGCCTTTTCAGTCTGTGTGAATATGTATATGTATTAGAAACATTTGTTAGAAACATTAGAAACATTGTTTAAAACATTAATAAACATTTGTAATGTAATATATATATATATATATATATATATATGTATATATATATATATAAGTGCGTGCGTGCGTGTGTGTGTGTGTGTGTGTGTGTGTGTGTGTGTGTGTGTGTATATATTTACATGACTATATATGTTTATTTGACAAAAATATATAAGTCATTTACCTCTCCCTTGTATATGACGCAACCTGTAAGAAAAGCAAAGGAAAATGTGTATTATTTGGTCATTTTCACAACACAAAAAAAACTTACAAAAACCTTAAATAAATACAACTGTTATGGGTTATAATTTGAAATATTGCCCTGATATTACCACGGGGTATGTGTGGGGATAGGGTCATCTTGGTTTTGATGATGGCTGATTCTGTCTCCAGAGAAACTAAGATCGTGGCCAGGTCCAGTCTGTCGAACCTGTGACATAAACATGGATTTCAGTCAATGTCACTCCCAAGCACTGTACTCACTTATACAACTGACTAAGGGAAATGCATTTACTTACAGTGTTCTGTAGGCCGAGCAGGACAGGTTTCCCTTTAAAGGAAAAACATTTTGAATGAACATAATGCTTCAGTGATGTTACATTAATCATAGCTTCAAAGTTCATTCATTATTTATAGAAAGTTTTTAGAACATGGAGTAATGTCTCGGTAGAGAGTTTGTCCCTGTTTTGTTTGCATTAATGTTGTAGTTTGTGTGTTACTGTTTTATGCAAGACAAATTTAGGTCTGTGATCCATAAAAGAATTGTCAGTGTCTATTTCATGCGGGTTATAACAAAGTCTCCCACACGTTATACCATACTATAATTAATTACTCCTTCTATTTGTACTACTTTATTTCCACTTTCTCGTTTCAATACCAGCTTGTAACCACAGATTTAAACGTATTGTTTTTCTTCTTACAGTATCTTATTGTTCCTGTTTTCTTTATATTTAAATATTAGACAACAACTAACATTTCTATGTAGATTACCATTCATCCAGGTCTATACCATAATAAAATTGTTCACAAAAAGGCACCTGGATATAGATCATAGAAAAAAACAGATTGTAGAAAAAAGTTAACCATAATATTATGGTAATAGATAAGTATTTTTTTAAATGTAGCCGTATTTCCTTACATTTTAAGCCTCATAATTTGAAATGTAAATGTACATTAATTTATCAGATCTCTGGTGTGTCTGGGTGTGAATCACAGGAAGATCTTTATTTTTTTAAATAAACTATTACATGTATTAAAGAACAAATCGATCTATTGTTCTACCTGTGGAACAAACATGGGAAGGTAGGGGAGGAACAGAGAGAAGTCTCTCTCCACAGGGGCCTCCATGAAGAAGTCAAAAAGTTTGTTGATGACAACTTCCTTCTCTGGTACCACAGTCAGAGTAAGCATCAGCAGTTCAGCTCTCTGTTTTGGGGACAGCAGCAGCAGGGTGTCCAGCTGCGAGGACAGGACACAGAGGTGAACAAGAGCACTGACAGAGCATCTCCCGTTCACTGTTACAGTGACTTACTGGGTTGAAGTCCGGGTTGAGCTGTAGCAGCTGTTGGAGCGTCAGGAACTTTGAAAATGGACCCAGATTATCTGCTAGCCAAATGGAGCTGTTGAAGGACACACAGCCTGGACCTGGAGGACATGGAGACTAATTTTAACTTCATCTCAAACTGCAGCACAAGAGCAAAGTGCAGTAACTACAACTTTTGGCCAAAACTGTATTGGCAGAATTGAGTTGTCTTTTGGGATGCGTTCGCCCTATTCCATGTTTTTGCCTAGGATAATGCTCAATATAGGTTTTTATGTTCAGTGTTAAGGTGGCCACCTTGGCAACAAGCACCTAGATTAATACATATCCCTATACACTAAATACAATTTACAGTGTGTGTGTGTATGTGTAATAATAAACATTATTCCTGTAGGAGTCTGTGAAGGTAACACGAGTTCTCGTGAGAAGGGTGGAGAGAGAGAGGAGATACGGTCAGGAGGACTGGGAAAGAGCTAAGCTAGAAAGTTTTCCCATTTTTGTAACTTCTTAATAAATGATTTTTTTGTCCTTAAGACAATCCCTTATGAGTACAGAGTAAAAAAGGGCTATATAAAACACTCAATGGCACGGTAATAACAGCAGAGCCGACCCACCAAGGCTGGAAACTGAAAAAAACTGGAAAAGTATATGGGAGAGGAAGGCAACACACAACAGCGATGCACAGTGGCTGGTGGCTCCGAGAGAGGACCACAGAGACCTCCCTGAACAGAATCCAGTTACCATCACAGCGGCAGACATCCAAGAAAGAGTCTCAGGTATGAAAAACTGGACAGCACCGGGCCAGGACAGGATCCACACCTACTCACTAAAGAAGTTCACTGCACTCCACGAGCGCCTTGCAGCACAAATGAACCAGCTGCTAAGGGATGGGACGCACCCTGAATGGCAAACTCAAGGGCATACAATCCTGATCCTGAATGATCCCACAAAGGGTACCGTCCCATCCAACTATCGGCCAATAACCTGTCTCTCCACAACATGGAAGCTCCTGTCAGGCATCATTGTGGCTAAGATAAGTGGGCACATGGATCAGTACATGAGCAAAGCACAGAATGGCATCGGCAAAGAAACCAGAGGAGCCAAACACCAACTCCTGGTTGACAGAACAGTCACCCAAGACTGCCGAACCCGACACACGAACCAGTGCACTGCCCTGATTGATTACAAGAAAGCATATGACTCAATGCCACACACATGGATCACTGAATGCTTGAAGATGTACAACATCAACAGGACTCTAAGAGACTTTATTGCAAACTTGATGAGGCTGTGGAAAACCACCCTTGAGGCCAATGGCAAGCCACTTGCACAAGTATCCATCAAATGTGGCATATACCAAGGAGATGCTCTGTCCCCACTGCTGTTCTGCATAGGTCTGAACCCCCTCAGCCAAATAATCAACAAGACTGGCTATGGATACCGACTCAGGAATGGGGCCACCATCAGTCACCTCCTCCACATGGATGACATCAAGCTATACGCTAACAGTGAGCTGGACATTGACTAACTGATCCACACCACCAGGATCTACAGCTCTGACATTGGGATGTCATTCGGGCTTGAGAAGTGTAGTCGAATGGTGACAAAGAGAGGGAAGGTAGTCCACACAGAAGGGGTCTCACTACCAGAAGGAACAATAGTAGACATTGAGGATGGTTACAAGTACCTTGGAATAACACAGGCAAATGGCAACCTTGAAGAGATAACAGGGAAAACAGCACCTGCCAAATACCTCCAACGAGTAAGGCAAGTCCTAAGAAGTCAGCTCAATGGCAAGAACAAGGCACGGGCAATAAACAGCTACGCCCTGCCAGTGATCAGATACCCTGCAGGAATAATAAGGTGGCCAAAGGAAGAGATACAGACCACAGATGTTAAGATACAAAAGCTCCTCACCATGCATGGAGGGTTCCATCCCAAATCCTGCAACCTGAGACTGTTCGCTAGCCGTAAGGAAGGCGGCCGTGGACTAGTGAGTGTGAGAGCTACTATCCAGGATGAAACATCCAAGATCCACAAGTACATCAAAGATAAGGCTCCAACAGATGACGTGCTTAGGGAAAGTCTCAGGCAATGGGGAACAGAGGAAGAGGAGCTGGAGGAGGGACCATCATGGGAGGACAAACCCCTACATGGGATGTACCACCGGAACATAACTGAAGTGGCGGATATCAAGAAATCCTACCAATAGCTAGAACGGGCCGGACTGAAGGACAGCACAGAGGCACTCATCATGGCTGCACAGGAACAAGCCCTGAGCACCAGAGCAATAGAGGCCCAGATCTACCACACCAGACAAGACCCGAGGTGTAGGCTGTGCAAACAGGCCCCTGAGACAATCCAGCACTTAACTGCAGGGTGTAAGATGCTGGCAGGAAAGCATACATGGAACGCCATAACCAAGTGACTGGCATAGTGTACAGGAACATCTGCACGAGTACGGACTGGAAACACTGAGGTCAAAGTGGGAAACACCTCCAAAGGTGGTAGAGAATGACCGAGCCAAGATCCTGTGGGACTTCCAGATTCAGACTGACAGAATGGTAATGCGAACTCGAAGGATGAGACCACCGGAGGGTGAAGGACAAAGTTTATAAACACTCCCGTTACATGAAGAAAGTCTTAGGATTCCTCCCACTATCCAAAAACATGCATGTACATGTCAAATGGTGAAAGTGCCCTTAATGAACAAATGAAAGCGTGAATGGTTGTCCATCAGTGTATTTCTCTAAGAGTAAAAAGTAAGCACCTAAAAAAAAAAAGTTTAAGAAATTAAAAGAATAAAAGAATAAAGCAGGTACACACCTGACAGAGGATGAGACAGGAAGCGGAGGATGTAATCCTTTAGGACCACGTTCTGCTGTTTAGAAGTCAAGTCTTCAAAGGTCTGGCTGAATATCTGCAGACTGGTTCAGATAAGAGTAAGAAGTTATCTTATTGATCATATACGTTATTCCTACAACAATATGGTCACCATCAAGCAGTACAGTGTGGTTCAGTATATCACAATTTTAGTTGCATTTTCTTCATGAAAAGCTGTGAAGAATGCTAAAATATGCATGTCCTACTTTGGGGACCAATCTGTTCTAAAACTAAACACTGCAGACAGAGACTCTTACAAAACAAGAATCAAAAAGAAAAAAATGGCAACATTTTCCAAACAAGGCTTGTCTTGTTTCTGTGATGAACAGCACTTTTCTAAATAAATAAATAATAAATGTGCTGTATGATGTGCAGTTTTCGCATCTTATAAATCTTGCTTTGTGAGTTAAAACCTCTGTTTAGTTGTCTTTAAAGCATAAGCAGAATTTACAACATCTAAAATGTTTAGAACTGCTGCATTTTTGTATTTTTTTGAAGTTTAAAAACCTAAGGAAATACATAAACCTCCCACCTCTGACCTCACTACATTTGTTATTCTCTTCTGCAATTACTTAAAGGCAACACATGTTTTAAAGGCTTTCTTAAAAGTCTAACATCTTGGTGTTGCTGCTTTGACCTCCCTGTTCATCTAGCGGCAGCTCCACAAGACAGTTCACGGGTACCAAACTGAAAATTTGTGAGGCATTGTTTGTGCTTGTACATTTGCTGATAAGAAGGGCAGCTGATGTTCCGGGTACTCAGACAGCGCAGGAAGCCTCCAGACGCCAACGGCAGGAAGCCCCTGAGTCGACGGTAGAACCACATGTTGACCACGCTGCTGTTCCTCAGCTCCTGGTCTGTCAGCATGGACACACGTATTTCACCAATCACATCCAGGATCTCAGGGGACGACCAACTCACACCCCCCATCGACTAAAACACATAACAGGGGAAGAGACACGAGTAATTGTATTACTGCTGATATTCAACAACACTAACATTTATTACAGTTATCTAAGAAAGACGATACACAATGGTAAGTATATAATAGTAGGTTAGAGGGGAATGAGTTTAGACTTTTAAACGTTATAGTGATAGTCAAACCAAAAAACTTAGTCGTCTAAAATTCTGCCCAGGCATCAATTTATCAATTGTCAACCACATCACCATACATCAGGAAACGTATTCATGAAACTATTATTCACTGTTACTTGTAACAGTGAACACTATTACTTAATGTATTCACTCTTCATGAAACTAAATTCAGGACTTTTTACTCTGCCAACATTTTTTTTCATTATTTAACTTTCATTTATCCAGGATAGTCCCACTGAGATTACAAATCCCTTTTGCAGGGGAGTCTTGGCCCCGTGTGTGTACATGTTTATAGTGGTGGGGAAAACGTGGGGAAACGGAGCTCCCGTACACAGACACGGGGAGAACATACAAACCCTACAATGAAAGGCCTTGCTCTGGATGGGGAATCAAACCCGGGACCTTCTTGCTGTGAGGCAGGAGAGCTAACAACTGTGCCACTGTGCCACCTGGTTTTCTAATATACCCCATCAAAGCGCTACAAATTTGATCTCAGATGTAGCACATTTATGATGACTTTGTGTTCCAAATGAAAAGAAAATTTGTAAACGTGAGCCTTGCCAAAAGATGTAACCTCATGTTCTAGCTGCACATAACAAATACTTATACACAGCCTGTTGTACAGGTCTGTTACAACTCAGTCACAGTGAACAGTCTGTAGCACAGTGCTGTATGCAGTCAGTAGAGAACAGCCACATGAGTGCTTAAAGCAGGTGTGTTCACTGACAGTGCGACCAACTGAAAAAACTCTACTGAAAGTAACATTAGAAACATTTTGACTAATGAGACTTTAGTCAACTAGCTCAGTATTTTAGCATTTTCTATAGGTTTAGGGAAAGATTATGCCATTGTGAAACACCTTTTTGATGCAAAAACACATTCCATATTTTCTGTGGCAGCACAGGAACGTCAACACAAGTGATTTTACGACTGGCATCATCACAGCAAAAAACTGGAGAGTAGACTATTTGAATGAGAAAAGAAGCATAATGTACCAAGGTTTGTAAATTGCAAAATCATTAAAAAGCATAAAAATTTTACACCAGAGAAAAGCAAATTTTAATAGTTTGCATTTGTCAGGTTACGGAGGAATTAGCACTGTACCTGATAAAGTAAAGTAAAGTATTACTGCGGACATTTATGAGGAAGTGTTTTATTGTTTACATTTTCAGCACTATGGCAAGTAATTTTTTTATGATTATGAACAACAGAGGGAAAAAAATAGAGACAAAACACTATTTTTGGAGCTATCGGACAAGTTTACGTATGAGGGCTTACTGTCTATTCCTTTCTATTAAATGTTGCTCTAGTATTATTGAGATGTTATTTTCTATTTGTTCACAACTTTAAGTAGAATGTTGCTATTGTACTTCCACTAATTATTGCAACCACAATATTTTGATTAAATAATAGAGAGTGGTAGGTTAACTAGCTCCGAATTCTCCTGTTAATGTCATTTTTGAATAAGAGCTGTAGTGAGTTCTGACCCTGGCAGCCAGGAGGTCCAGAGCCGGCTCTAGGATGGGGGAGAGCTTTGTGAGCAGCATCTTCCACAGAACTCTGGATTGGCTGCTGTTTCCGGGCAGGTCACATGACAGCAGAGTGGCCAGATGATTGGCTGTGAAGTTGTCCAGCTGTGTGTATAAAACAAACACAGACATGGACTGGTTATTTGCAGTGACTGGAGATAGCTTATATTTTAGAAGATAAGATGCTAACCTCTACACAGGCATATGTCTCAAGAGGAATGTCACACAGAGAATCCACAAAAGTGTTAAAGGAGGACTGGACATCAGAGCTATGGATACAAACAGAAAGAACCTGTCAGCACATTTAGAAGCACCACAACAGCTAGGACTATATATTTTACATACATAAAACAATTACCTGTTGCTGTGTGAGCAGACGTTAGTGCCTGTTGGTCAGAATACAGTCATTAGACAAAGTCACCACAGTTGTTTTTTTATAAAATCAGCCAAAAATAGATTAAATGCATTGCATTTAAACAGCCTTTTTACATAGAGACGCTAAGTCAAACCCCTTCCAATTATGAATATAGCTCCATGTCAGAATAGAATAATATGGACGGATTATACAGGTCAATAAAAATCTGATACCAAAAGACCATAATCTAAAGATAGAAGGTTTTTTAGTTTGTATGGACCACACAAGTCTGATCTGTGATAGTTTCCCTCCACATTCCCCTACAGCGCTAGCTTGGTATACCAGACCGTTTTACTTTTTTCAAAAGGAGGACAGTCTGGTCCCTTTCTCACAGCGAATCCCTTCATTGGCAATTTTGCAGACGGACTAATCAAAAGCCGTCTGCCTGCAGCAGGGTGTGGTTTTGCTAGTCTAAAACATTAAAAATAGCGGACGTAGCTACCGAAAGGCCGTTTATTTTTGCTCCTGCCTCAGGTTTGAAAAACCAGCAATTTATAAAAACAGCTCTGGTGTCCGCACTACTGCTGGCTTCCTTGTTGACAAACGACTGTGTAGAGTCGCCTTTTTCGCGTTATGTTCGGCTTATCTCTGAATGGTCAACATTAATTTGTAAAACCTGCCCTTAAAATTTGAGCAGGTATTTGTTGGATTTAAAAAGGTTTTACTTGGATTTAAACAGATTTTTTTTTTGGGGCGCACGTGGCAGAGTGGTTAGCACTCCTGCCTTACAGCAAGAAGGTCGTGAGTTCAAAACCCGGCCGGCTCAAACATTCTCGGCCGACTCTGGTCTTTCTGTGAGGAGTTACCGTGGGTTCTCTCCGGGTACTTCGGCTCCTCCCACCGTCCAAACACATGCATGTACAGGTTAATTGGCAACTCTAAAGTGTCCATAGTGAATGAATGTGAGAGTGAATGGTTGTCTCTAAATTTTAGCCCTGCGACTAACTGGCCACTGTCCAGGGTGTACCCTGCCTCAGGCCCAAAGCTGCTGGGATAGGCTCCAGTCACCCGCGACCCCTAACGGGACAAAGCGGTAGAAAATGAATGAAAAAAAAAATGAATGAATAAACAGATTTTTGTGAGGGCCACATAAAATCTCACCTTGTGCCTACATTGGACCCCAGGCCAGACTTTGGCCATGCCTGCTCTACAGCTATAGCAGAAAATAATACAATAATAAACAAGGACTGAGCTCCTCTGTGGCAGGGCACCTGTGTTGGATGATATTCACCCTGAGTACCTCAAGTCTCTGGATGTTGTGGGGGGGACAGTACCTCTGGACTGGCAGACTACAGTGGTGGTCTATCTTTTCAGGAAGGGGAACCGGAGGGTGTGTTCCAACTACAGAGGGATCACACTCCTCAGCTTCCCTAGGAAAGTCTATGCCAGAGAGGAGAATTCGGCCAATAGTCGAACCTCGGATTCAGAAAGAACATGGTCGTGGAAAACTGAACCAGCTCTATTAGCCACTTGGACCTGCTACACCGCTTGAGCCAGCTGCATCGCACCGAGCCCGTGCTGCTGCTAGAGTCTGCTGCGCTATTCTGGGCCTTAAATTAACTGAGGTCTGTTTGGTTTGGAAACTGCCATAAATGTCAGCATGTATCCGTCTATTTTTCTCTTTTCCTCTTTTTGGCTGTACTATATCCATGTGAAGTAGAAGTCAAACATGGAGATCAAAGTTGTTCTTATGTTTTTTCTGTTTCTGAAGTCATTGACTGGGATCACAACTTTTTTAATGCCTTGAGTTTTAATCAGAGTCCTGCAAACTGGCTTTTACTGGTCACAGAAAATATTCTGACTGTGCACTCTTGTGTCTTGTATGAACCATACAACTGGTTGCTGACTTTTTACAGTAGGTCCTCCATCTGGACGAGGCACAAAGAATCTATTTTATGCCGGTACACAATTCTGTAAAGAAAAAGTGTGTTATTTTATTGCTGCTTTTACTGTCAGGGAATGTAGAATCCAACCCTGGTCCAGAACCTTCATGTTTGAGTACTCCTGATGATTTTAAACTGTGGCCTTGGAATTGCTCATCTTAATGTCAGAAGTCTTCTCCCTAAATTAGATTTGATAAAAATCTGGGTTAACAGATTGAACACTGATATTCTGGTTTTGTCTGAAACATGGCTGACAAAATCAATCACTGATAAAGACATTGCTATCCAAGGATACAATGTTTTTCGCTGTGACCGTCCCAGAAAAGGCAGTGGTGTCGCTCTTTACGCAAGGAACAGACTTTTGGTAACTGTTCTGTCATCGTTGTCTATTAGTAAAAAGTTTGAAAGTCTTGCTTTGAAATTAGAATTTTATGAGGGCTGTTCTATCACAGTTGTAGGCTGTTACAGACCTCCTTCAGCAACAAATGAGGCGTTGTCCTTATTAACTGAACAACTAGCAATGTTAAACTTTAACGAGATTCTTCTTGTTGGGGATTTTAATCTGGATTGGCTGACATCTGTTTCTGATCATTTTAAAGTAATTTGTGATTCTTTTAATCTCACACAGCTGATCAGTAATCCAACACGGCCAAATCTCAAACAGCCAATAAAATCTTCCATCCTTGATCAAATTTTTACAAATGTTCCACATAAATATTCTGCTGTTGGATATATATATTTGCCAATGATTTAAGTGACCATTGTGTTATCACCACTGTCAGACAAACAAAAATTATTAAAAGAAGACCTCAAATTGTGTTTAAACGGGAATTTTTAACATTTTTGTTAACAAGCTTTTTATCATAACTTATGGATCTATGACTGGAGAAAGATTTTTCTTATTAATGATGTAGCACTAGCTTGGAAATATTTTTATGTTGCATTGTCTGAAATTATCAACAAACATGCACCTTTTCGCAAATTTAGAGTAAAAGGTCGCAACAATCCTTGGTTTTCTTGTGAGCTGTCTGAACTTTTAAAAGAAAGAGCTCATGCTTGGGCTAAGGCCAGAAAAACAAAGTCTCAGGTTGACTGGCTGAGTTTTAGTCAACTCAGAAATCGCTGTACTTCCCTTATTAAGAAGAGTAAATCTGAATATTACTTGTCTAAAACCACAAGTAATCTAAATGATCCCAAAAAAATTTGGAAAGTTATAAAATCTTCTAATGGAAACTTACAGACCAATGAATTCCCAATGTGCATTATAAAAAAATCACTTATTCTTATAGATAAATCTGAAATACTAAATTGTTTTAACAATCATTTTGTTTCTTCGGGCTGTCTATATGAGATATTGCATCCCATCACAAAAACATTAATTGAACAAAAAGGGCATTCACCACCCCCTTCATTACCTTCCTCAATCGGCTCGTTTGTTTTCAGACCAGTGACTGAGGCAGAAGTCTACAAAGCTCTCAAGGACTCGGCCGATCTTAATAACTACAGACCGATATCAAAGTTATGTATCCTGGCAAAGGTCTTTGAGAAAATTGTTGCGGAACAGCTTAAAAAATTTATTGAGGTTCATGAAATTTTATCAATCAATCAATCTGGTTTTAGAAAACTACACAGTACAATAACTGCTGCAGTTAAAGTGGTTAATGATATCATTGAGGTTCTTGATTGTAAAAAGTTTTGTACAGTGTTGTTTATTGATTTGTCAAAGGCCTTTGACACTGTTGATCATGTCACCCTGTTAAATCGGCTCCATAAAATTGGTCTGTCTGACACTGCGGTTAGCTGGTTTTCTAACTATCAGGTAGAACTCATTGTGTACAACTAGCTGGCATGTCTTCCTCCATTCTTTCAGTAACTAAAGGAGTACCCCAGAGTTCTGTTCTGGGGCCATTGCTGTTCTCTATTTATGTGAATGATCTTTGTAAAAATGTCTCAAATGATTTTTCATTTTTATGCTGATGACACAGTTATCTATTGTTCCTCTCCTTCAGTGGAACAAGCCTTTGATTTCTTGCAGTCTGCATTTGATGCTGTTCAGTCTCATCTAAATCAGCTGAGGCTAGTGTTAAATGCAGACAAATCTAAAGTTATGGTCTTCTCAAATGGAAAACGGCTACCCTCTCAGCTCCCTAAAATAATAACAGCTGAAGGAAAAGAAATCCAAATGGTCTCTTCTTATAAGTATTTAGGCTGTATTATTGATGAAAATCTACATACAACATATTGAGCATCTTGTACGTAAACTGAAGCTAAAGCTCAGTTTTCTTTTCAGAAACAAATCCTGTTTCTCTGTTTATACCAGAAAACGTTTAATTTCTGCATTTCTTATGAAATCATCTGATCGTCTTAAAAAAGCTGGACACTGTTTATCATTGTGCTTTATGTTTTATGACTGGTTGTGGAAATTGTGTCTACCATTGTACATTGTATGCTGCAGCTGAGTTTTCGTCCCTGTATGTTCGCAGGTGATCTCATTTCTTGACTTTCATCTATAAATGTATTCTTGGGTTCCTCCCATCTTACCTCTGCTCATACATGCATAAAAAACAACAACAGTATGCTCTGCGTTCTCAAAAGAACATTCTGATGGTGGTTCCCAGAGTCAGAACAGAGTTGGGTTAGGCAGCATTTCAGTAGCTGCCCCCTGTGCATGGAATGAACTGCAAAAGGACTTAAATCTATCCGAACTTGTGACTTTGAGAGAATTTAAAACTATTTTAGAGAGGTGTGAACATGAGTTTGGAAAATGTAAATGTTTTTAAACTTGCACACATTGATTGTAAATATTATTTGTTTTGTTGATGTCTTGTATTTATATGTTTTTAAACTGTATATGCTGTCGTCTTGGCCAGGTCACTCTTGGAAAATAGATTTTAATCTCAATGAGTTTTTACCTGGTTAAATAAAGGATAATATTAATAATAATAATAATAGCCCAGAATGCTGCTGCTCAGCTTTGAACTGGATCTCGCAAGTATGATCACATCTTACCAGTTTTAACTGGTCACTGGCTGCCGGTGCATTTTAAAATAGATTTTATTTAATTTAAAATGTTTCAGTGGTTCCACTTTGTCTTTTCTGTCTGACCTGGTCAATCCTTACGTCCCATCATGTGCTCTTAGATCACACCAGATCAGTTACAGCTAATGTTTCCCAAAACTAAACATAAAAACTCAGCAGGGATTGTGCTCTTGCTGTCATTGCTCCAAAACCTTGGAATGAGTTACTGTCAGAGATCAGAAAGCCCCGTATTATTATTATTTTCTTTTGTTTTCACTCTTAGGGCCTCTGTCCTTTAATTATTTTTTTGCAATTTCAATGACTTTATCTATTGTGTTTTATCTCTTTATATCTTTAATGCACACTTTTTAAAAGTCCAATTATAAATAATGTTGGCACATATGGTATTAAATTATTTTTTTTTCATATAGCCAACACATATGGAATATTTTCCTCATATTGTGCAGCCCTACTTTTAACAGAGACCTAGCAAGGCTTTTCTGATAATATCTTTAAGCACTGGGTATAGCTTCATCAAACAAAGATGTGCTCAAAGGTTATTACTGATTCACTAGAACAGAATAATGAATAGAAAAGTGTTGAGAATAGTTCTTACCATTAGACTGAGTGACCGGACACTGTGGATAAAATTTACACAATATTTAAATAAATGACAACTAAACAGATTTACATAATGAAAACGGAAATGCAAAATCTGACCGTCATATTTTCTGGAACACATTCTGTTGGAGAGAGAAAAAAAGTGAAATTTTGTTTAAAGACCAGCATTGATGCATAAACACTACAGTAATATCCACTTGATTCCACACTGGTCTGAAGGGCAGGCCCAGGATAACACAGTCTAAAGGTGTTTTGTGATACAGACAGACAATAATATGTGTGTGGTGTCTGTTTGAGACTGATACTGACCCTCTGGTGCGATGCTGATGAGGTCCTCTAAAGAGGCCCACATAAACGGCTCCAGGTCCAGAGGTGCTGATGGTAAGGCTCCATATAAACGCACCAAACTGACAAACACAGATCACTTCATTACAACTGTGTACAATATCTGACAAAAAATATTTAAATTATTTCAGATCATTGAGATCAGGGATACTTGTTAGGAGTCATTTTAGTTATATTTTGTCTAACTTTTATCTAATATTTTTAAGCTATTTTTAATTTCTTGTGCTATTCTATTCCATTTTTATTTTACTTATTATTACTGTTTTAGTACAGCTTGTTTCAAAAAGTAACATTTTTTATTGAATGGATTTTTTTGGCTGCCTACATACAATGACCTACTTTGGGATTTTTGAAAACCATGTCTTTAAAAGGACAATATATTTTTGACAGTGACTTTAAAGGGCCTGACTGTCTAAAGATAACAGATATGAAGATATAGAACTCACATTTGTCTGTAGACAGCACATGGTGGGCTCATCTAGAAATCAAATACTGGTTAGCTAATACCTTATTTGCTACATTTTGTCTGTATTACAGTTCATGGGATTTATTTTATTTTTTTTACCTTTCCGGCCAGATAAACCAGTGATTCTAACACCTCCATTAAGTTGCTGTTTGAGGACTCTTTGAGGAGAAAGTTAAAGACCTGGTCCACAACCTGCTCTTTCTCTGGAAGAGTGGGCAGAGGCAGGAGCAGCAGCTGAGCTATCTGCAGCGGAGTGAGCAGGGCCAGAACCTCCAGCTGAAAAAGGAGCAACACAACACGCATCACAAACACAGCTTCAACAACAAAAAAAACATTCATAATAGAGTGAGACGTACTCCAGAGAAATGTGGGTTGAGCTCATAGAAGTCCGTGATGGAGGCGACGCGCGAGAAGAATCCAAAGTTGTTAATGAGCCAGTGTGCGCTGTTATTGGCTGAGGACACACACTGAGGATCTAAAAGAGAAAACACTATCACATACCTGATCCTTCTGTGTCACAACATATTGACTCACATGGGGATATAAACCATACAGCCCGAAATGAATGAGAGAAGATGAGCTGACCAAAAAGGCTGTGGTCAGAAGAAGGTTTAATTACTTAGTTATATTTATGTTTGCATTTAATATATGTAACTTTAACATGTATGGAATTCAGAAGAGTTTATGTGTATTTGATTAATACCTGAGCCACTGCACCACAGTTACTATTGGATACTTGGCTGGATAACTAAAGCTACTATTCCCTACTGTTTGGAAACACAAACAGTAGCAGTGCCACTGAGGCTAATAAATGTACTGCTGCAAAGGGGGAGAGAAATAAATGTTTTTAAACAATGGTAATCTTTCAGTGTCCATGTTGCTGAGACATGGAGCCATTTTTTGGTTGAGAAGTGTACATATGATTACTAAGTTCTGGCACTTTTTATTATAGTAAGACAGTAAATGGCAGCAATGACAGAATAAACACATTAAATACTCTCTGTGTAACACAAACTGTTGTAGAAAGAAGCTTTGTATGCTTTGTCATTTGTAAGAATAGAACATATAAATACTGTGCCATTGCCTTCATCTACTTCTCCAAACGGTGGGTGTGCAGACATTTAGAGAAATTGCTGGTTATAAATTAACAATCCATCTAAGGATTTCCAAAGATATCTTACAGAATACTAAAATATCCTTTAAAGAGTTCGGGAATCCACCAGACACATTTAAAACAGCACTCAGTCCACTCACCAGAGGAGTTGTGATGCAGCAGGAAGGCGTATATGAAATGTTCATAGATGTGTTGACTGAACATGGGACTGACATCCATCATGTGTGTGTAGTTACTGAGCTCTGCCACACTGTACATGAACAATACAGATGAGGTTATTAGAATATACTGTATATATCTAGATAGATAGATAGACAGATAGACAGATAGATAGATAGATAGATAGATAGATAGACAGATAGACAGATAGACAGATAGACAGATAGACAGATAGACAGATAGACAGATAGATAGATAGATAGATAGATAGATAGATAGATAGATAGATAGATAGATAGATAGATAGATCGATTGATACCGAGTGCTCACATGGTTTGGTAGACGGGACAGGAGAAGTTCTTGGTGCTCAGACAGGACAGTAGAGGCAGGGGAACATCAGGCAAGAGGGGCCGCAACTTCACCTGGAACCACAGCTGGATAAAGTCCGGGTCCGTCAGGTGATCCTGGGTCAGAGCCGGGGACCCACTGAAGATCTGCTGCACCTCAGAGGCCAGCTCACCCAAGTTCTGCACCAACACAAAGTACAGCAAAACAAGTACTTGAAATAAATTCCATAACCATAACTTGGCTTTAGTCTTATTTCTCTATCTAGATGTAATGCACATAAAGTGCAATAACAAACACAAACTATCAGGTCTTTCTGGTTTCAGAGACTGCTGTCTAGTCACACATGCAGTATTTTATAAATTGGTAAGAAGACAGAACTACACATAGGTATGATAATATTGGTGAAAACCAAACGTAAACATATTACCTTATAGCAATGTCTGCGTGCTATAAATTATATGAACCCTTAGGCCAAAAACGGTCCCGCCCATAAACGTGTAATAAGAATGTAATATATACATTAACAGAAACATAACTAAATGCAAAAAGCCATTTTAAATAAGTGGGTCTTAAGTTTGGCTTTAAACAGAGGCAGGTCAGTGATGGAACGTAACTTAATGGGCAAAGAGTTCCAGAGTCTAGGACCGGCCACTGCAAAAGAACAATCACCCACTGTTTGAACCAGGACCGGGGGACCTTCAGCAGAACGTAGAGCTCTGATGGGCTGGTAAGGGAGCCAATAGAGCACATTGCAGTAATCTGTGCAGGAGGTAACAAAAGCATAACAAGCTTTCTCCATGTCAGTGTGAATCAAGGGTTTAACTTTAATAGGAGGCGAAGCTGGACAAAGCTTGCCCTGACCACAGAATCTATTTGTGTTTAAAATTTAGACTGCCGTCTAGTTTCAACCCCAAATTTTTGACCATTCATGGTTAAAGTAGGGGCCAAGGCAACAGGACCAGGAGCTGAAAAACTGGGCAGGTTGGGCGTGCCAAACACAATGCATTATTTTTTTTTCTCATTTAAACTTAGGAAATTCTGAGACAGCCACAATTTGATTTCATCTAATTGTTTGCTTTTCAACAAAATAATGGAAGAAATCATCACAGGTTGACTTTGACACCTGCTGTAGAGCATTACTAGATGGATTTATAACAGACTGAATTGTACTGAATAGCACTCTAGGAAAATAAGAGCTGGTAGAAATAATATTAGACAGATACTGTAAGCATCTGAAAATGAAGAGCAATAGCGGTGTAAAAGAGTTAAACAGGGCATAACCTGACACGAGAAGCAGCACATGGATGGATGAATAGATAATAAATTATAGGACAAACAGACAAAACCTCACAGCATTCAATCGTAGGTCTACTGCAGGAAGTGGTCTGAGCACGGAGCAGATGCATAAAGGTGAGTAAAACAGAGCGTTTCCTCGTTTTGGATGGACACATGGACTTAATACAATCTACTCTGTGAGATGCTACAGTCAAGCCCAAAATTATTCATATGCCCTGGCAAATTTTGAGTTAAAATTACTTTTATTTAACCACCATGTTTAACTTGATTGGAAATGACCTTCAGAAGTTAAGACAATGTACAAGAGGCATCATTGTGGAAACCAAAATCTCTCAGCTTTTATTTACGTTTGAACAAGAAGAGGTCAAAATTTATTCATACCCTTTCCAAACTGTCACAGTCTATGGGCAAATCCTATAAAAGCTATAAGGCCATATCTAAATGTTTTCATTTATCTCAAAAGATGTGGTCGGAAGTTAAAAGTGACCCCTGTGCTGGCCAGGAGGATAGTGAGAGGTGAAGAAGAATCCGAGGATCACCACCAAGGCCATCCGGGTGAATCTGAGCTCTGCAGGTGCAAGTCTTAAGGCAGACAGTCCAGCGGACACTGCACACTGCTGTGTTCCACGGATTTAGACCAAGAAGGATGCCACTTCTCCAGATAAGGCACACAAAAGCCTGCTTTGTCTTTGCAAATGTTCATCTGGGCAAAGTTGAAGACTTCTGGTCTTCTGTTTTACACAAAGATGTATCCTTCATTTGGTGTAAAAAAAGAGAAGCCTTCCATTCTAACAACACCATCCCCACTGTCAAACATGGTGGGAACCTAATGGGTTTTGGGGTGTTTTCAGCCAATGGACCAGGGAACCTAATCAATGTAAATGGCAAAATTAAAAAAGAACAATACATCAAGATGGCACCAGTAGACACTTCAGCACGACAACGACCCAAAACACAGCAAAAGTACTGAAGAAATGGTTAGCAGACAAAACATTAACCTTTTGCAATGGCCCAGCCAGAGTCCTGACTTGAATCCAACTGAGAATCTGTGGAGGGAGCTAAAGATCAGGGTGACAGCAAGAAGACCCTCCAACCTGAAAGAGCTGGAGGTTATCACTGAAGATGAATGGGCAAAAATCCCAGCGGAGACATGCAAAAAGCTGGCCAGCAATTATCGGAAGTGTTTCATTGATGTAATAGCCAATAAAGAGTTTTCTATTGATAATTTTGGACATGACACTTTTTGTTCAAATGTAAATAAAAGGTGAGAATTTTTTTTTCCACAACAATGCCTCTTGTACATCATCCTATTATCTTCTGGAAGATGCGTGTGTCATTTCCAATCAAGACAAAACTTGCTGGTTGAATAAAAAAATCTTTAACTCAAAATTTGTATGAATAATTTCTGGCTTGACTATCATAAACAAATTCCAGCAGGTAAACCCCAGGTAACTGCACTTGCCGTAGGTCTGCATTTTCCAGCTCAGCTTAGTACAGTCCAAAATTGGCTTGCTTATTCTATTATTGTTAGAAAAGTCTGCACTGCTTTTTGTGGCCGACGCAGAGTTTAGTGTTCTGCTGTGATCAGGTGGATGTGCAGAAGTCTTCAGCTTCAGGAATGCAACGAGAACCTGGTCTTGTCACTACTGTTTTTGGAAAATGTCCTCACTTAATTTATCCAAGTTATTTATTATTCATCCTTTTATGAACGTATACAATATCAATTTTAATGTATAATTAAATTAGTCTATTATAATAATATGATAATTGATAAAGTCTCTTGGAATTATGACGAAACATCTTCATCTTGAGTCCAGACGCTTGTGCTTTAACCTTTTCTTCAAGATGACCTGGATGACTGAGAACCTTCACAGACATTATAATAAATATCATATATTATATATAATACAGCCTATTTAATATTTAGATTAATAAAATTTATTATAAAAAAACAAACATTTTAGATACATTATTAATGTATCTATATTATTGTTTTAGTTTTATTTATTATTCTCAAATAGCGCGCTGCTTCGATCTCTTCAAACACACAAGTGTTATCAGGCTTCAATCTGTCTTGTACCTGACCCCGCCTCAGAACGCCCACAGTGGACATGCGTCACTGACTATGAGCCTTTCGCGAGCCAGAAGCCCAAAGTCAGTGATATGCATGTTCTGAGCATAAAAGCCTTTGATACGTGAAGAAGTGAGAGTTGTGCTGTGTGCACTCACCACTGTGGAGAGGCGCTGGCTGAGTCCCAGCACTAGTCTCAAGACTGTTTCCTCCGTCAGAGCAAGCTGAGAGCGGGCTGCGCAGTCCATCACATGGGCCAAGTTCTGCACCACATCTGTCACCTGAAGAATGTAGTGACATATTTGTGATGTTATGTGTTTTTATTTCTATGAACTTTCTTAATATGCATGCATTGCATGCATTCACAATATGTGTATTATGAGTTTATGCTTTGATATGGTTTAGAAAAATAAGATAAAACATGATGTCAGAGTACATGGATATGAACATAATTAGTTTAACACACACACATAACAAGGGAAGATCTGGTTAAGATAAAGACATAGGTAACAGGCACAAGGAGACACCTTAAACTGGAACAAAGGTCAAAAAAAGAGGATGGTCAGTCTCCATCAGAAGGAGTTTTGTTTCTCCCCATGCAGTTCATGAAGTTTCTTTCCATAAATTTGTAACATGGCCAGAAAACTTTTTATAACCTATTAGAGTAATGCTCACCCCACACTGGCCTTTGTCTAGTGTGATGCTGCACACATCCTCAATCTCAGACATGGTTTCATTTTCCATGCCGTGCTCCAAGAAGCTGCAAAGGACAAAGGTACACACATTTAATACTAAAAAAAAATACATTTAATCAGTGTTATAATAAACATTATAACAATAAACTTTATAATATTTTTGTGAGAAATGTACTTCTACCACCTCTTTAATAATAGCAGGGTTTTAAAAGAGCTGCTGAGGACTTATGCAGATTTCAGTTATTAAAATAAAGGATGACACTTTATTTTACACTGCAGTTGAAACAGAGTCTCTACATCCTTGTTTAACAAACTTTAATAACATATGAGGTAGATACAATGTACAGTGGGGATTGAAAGTTTGGGCACCCCAGGCAAAAATTTGTATTAATGTGCATAAAGAAGCCAAGAAAAGATGGAAAAATCTCCAAAAGGTATCATATGACAGATTAGACATCCTTATAATAAGTCAAAAAAGTTAGATTTTATTTCCATCATTTACTTTTTCAAAATAACAGAAAACTAAAAAATGGTGTCTGCAAAAGTTTGGGCACCCTGCAGAGTTAATACCTTGTACTGCCCTCTTTGGCAAGTATCACAGCTTGTAAACGCTTTTTGTAGCTAGCCAAGAGTCTTTATATTCTTGTTTGAGGTATCTTTGCCCATTCTTCCTTACAAAAGTCTTCCAGTTCTTTGAGATTTCTGGGCTGTCTGTCACGCACTGCTCTTTTAAGGTTTATCCATAGATTTTCAATTATGTTGAGGTCAGGAGATTGTGAAGGCCATGGCATAGTTTATGCCTCTTGATGTAATCCACCGTGGATTTTGAGATGTGTTTAGGATCATTATCAATTTGTAGAAGCCATCCTCTCTTTAACTTCAGCTTTTTCACAGATGGCATCGAGTTAGCATCCAAAATTTGCTGAAGTTTTATTGAATCCATTTTTCCTTCTACTTGTGAAATGTTCCCTGTGCAACTGGCTGCAATACAACCCCAAAACATGATCGATCCACCCCCATGCTTAACAGTTGGACAGAGGTTCTTTTCATTAAATTCTGTGCCCTTTCTTCTCCAAACATACATTTGCTCATTCCGGCCAAAAAGTTCTATTTTAACCTCATCGGTCCACAGAACTTGTTTCCAAAATGCATCAGGCTTGTCTATATGCTCATTTGCAAACTTCAAACGTTGACTTTTGTGTTGAGGACGTAGAAGAGGTTTTCTTCTGATGAGTATCTATAAAGTATCTCTTTATAGTGGAATAGTGTACCATAACTCCAGTGTCTGCCAGATCTTTCTGGAGGGATCATGCAGTCAAACGTGGGTTTCGACTTACTTTTCTCACAATCCTGCGAGCCGTTCTGTCTGATATTTTTCTTGGTCTTCCAGATCTTGCTTTAACTTCCACTGTTCCTGATGCTATTTCTTAATTACATTCTGAACCAAGGATATTGGAATCTGAAAACGCTTTGCTATCTTTTTATAGCCTTCTCCTGCTTTGTGAGTGTCAACTATTTTCAGTTTCAGTTTTCTAGACAACTGCTTAGAAGAACCCATGGTGCTGATTGTTGGGGCAAGGTCAGATGAGTCTGGGCATTTAAAACCTTTGAGATTGACATCACCTGGTCTATCTAGACGATGATTGAGAACAATCCATGACACTGTCAGGTCTTAGCTTGCCAAAGAGGGCAGTACAAGGTATAACTCTGCAGGGTGCCCAAACTTTTGCAGACACCAATTTTTGTTTTCTGTTATTTTGAAAGGGTAAATGATGGAATAAAAATCTAACTTTCTTATTATAATGATGTCTAATCTGTCATTTGATGCCTTTTGGAGATTTTTCAATCTTTTCTTGGCGTCTTTATGCACATTAATAAATTTTTTTACCTGGGGTGCACAAACTTTTGATCTCCACTGTATCTGTAAGTGTAGTGTAAAATAAAGTGGTAGCAAATAAAGTTTTTGTTGAACATTCACAATTTTTGTCATATCTGAAAATATTTGTTTAAACGGTTTATAGTGCATACATCATTTTATAGTGCATATAGCGATAATAACATTGCTGGATTTGTGTTTCTTCATGCAAATTCAGCCATGGACTTTTTTGTTTTGATTGCATTCATTTGCGTAGTGTTATTTTTATTGTTTTTTTTGCCCCACTGTAAAAAAGAGGGTTGGGTGGCATCCAAGCCTCTCTCATGGAACCCCTTATAACGACCTTGAGTAACACACAACATCCAGGCTTATGTACAATCTATGGTGGCATCTACAGAATACACTTCAAGGACCCAGCATACAAGGAGATCTTTGCTGTTATATGTGTATTGCATACTTGCACTCAGGGCCGACTGAGAGGTGACATTGGTGAGATACATTTACAACAACTTTATGGGATGGAACATAAAACGGCTACTGACAACTCCAGGTATGTCTCCAGATTTGACTTTGAAGAGACACAGTACATTAGAGCAAACTTACAAGAGCTGGTGGAAGGCCATGGAGATGTTTGTTTGCATCAAGGCTTCCTCGTCGGGCAGGAACCTGCGCAGCACCGGCATCACCACATACTGGTACCAGTCATTAACATTGGTCACATCAAACTCAGGCGTCTGTGTGGAGTTCTGGAGTCTGTACATATCTGCCAGCTCTGACAGGGTCCAGTTCAGCAGAAACTGGGTCAGAGTGGCACTTCGCATTTCAGTTCCATTTCTCTGCAGGAAGAACACAGAGAGTGACTTATTCTTCTTGGCAGTTTTACAAGTGCAGAGTTGTTGTATGTTGTGTTTGTACCTGACGAGTGAAGGTTGCAAACTCATGAACAAAGCTGCTGATCGGCCTGAACACCCCCATAACATTTTCTACCACCTGGAAATAATAAAAAAACAGGTTTAAAGGTTTTAATCTTGAAAGAGTGAACCACACTCATCCTATTGTCTCATCTTGTCCATTGATCTTTAAGTTGGTCACTGAATTCTCCAAACAAATGCATTTAGCAACACTGACACTGTCTAAAGGCATATGGCTGCTATCATATTATTTCTAATGTGGCACTACGTAACATTTAGCCAGTAGGGGAACCAGATCCCCCTACAGACTGTGTTGTTACGACAGCAGTGCCATACACAGCTTTGGGGAAAAGCAAGAAAAGCTAGGGTCTGACATAACTCTCTGTGAAGTTGTTGTAGGGACTTTGGGTGCAGTTTGTGACAAAACAAAGTGAGTGAGGTTCTGACTGAGGCTGTATTTAAACAATCATTCATTCAGACAACCATTTTCTCTCACATTCATTCACTAAGGACACATTAGAGTGGAATTATTATGTTATATAGAATTGCCATGTCTTTGGGTGGTGGGAGGAAGCTGGAGTACCCGGAGAGAACACACAGTAACATGTGGAGGACATGCAGACTCCTCACAGAAAGACCAGAGCTGGCTGAGAATGTTTGAGTTGACTGGGTTTTGAACTCACAACCCTCTTGCTGTGAGGCAGGAGTGCTAACCACTCTGCCACTCTAAAGTATTAAGCAGTACTGCTGTACTGCACAGTGTCTCGATAAAAGTCTTTCTTAGAAAATGTTGAAGACATTGATGGTTTATAAAGTGGATATAATCTGCCCATTGGTCCCCTATTCACTGATATTGTCGTTACTATTCGGCAATAAAATGGCCGTTACATCCGGGCTTTTCGGCCTTTACTCCATAGTAAAACAATAGTTTTTAGATAGCATAAACGGACGTAATAATCAAAAATTTACTCCCCCCAGGGTTGTCACGTAGTAAAAACTTAGCTCTAGAGACCGGAGCCATCTTTTGTACAAGGCTGTAAACATGTTTTTTACACCCGTAAAGTCGCCATTATGTTTCTCCTTATATTTCCGCTTTTGGAGCCTGCCCTCTGGTTGACGGCGGTATATATTTTGGCGTATGGCGGCGCCCTTACGCAGCGACCATTTAGGAGGTTCCATGGGAGACGCTTGGTTGAAGAAGACAGGCAAATCAAATAAAAATTGTTATTTAGTGTTCCATTTAACTCAAAAACGTTTATTTCATTTCATTGTATTTGTTATAAAGGAAAAGATTAAAAGTGAGTCCACAGTTAATCAGACCTGATTAAAAACTGTTTTGCAGCTGGTTCCTGTTCTGCAGCATAAGGACAGATACATTCATATCAAAAGCACATAAACAAAAGTACATCATTTTAATGCCACACTTTCACACAGATTTATTCTTGAAACGTCTTCTTGAAGAAAAAGTTAAAGCAAAGGCCTCTGTACCCAGATGCCTTTGCTTTAACCTTTCCTTTATATTAAACAATATTATGTGATTTCTTGTTATTAGTCATGTGGCGTACCTGGTTGACACCAGGCTGGGGGGTCACTGGCAGGTAGGGATTGTTTGTGGGTCCCAGGGTGTAGCTGTACCCAGAAGTGGTCCAGTTGTTACCCGTCCCAGAACTGCTGGTGGGGACGGGATCTGAACCTTCGCTCATCAGGCTGTGGAAGACCAGGTGTAAGGTGTCATTGTCCAGTCCTCCCATCTCAGGATACAGCAGCATCTCAGCCTTCTGCTCTGGAGTCAGGAGGTCCAGAACTTCCAACTAATCCAGAACCAATCAGGACAAAAAAATCAGGAAAGTGAGTTTGTGTGTGTGTGTGTGTATATGCGTGTGTGTTAATGCGTATATTCATGTGTGTGTGTACGTGTAGTGTCTGTGTGTGTATGTGTGTGTGTGTGTGTGTGTGCGTGTATATGTGTGTGTGTGTGTGTATGCTTGTGAGTGTGTGTGTGTGTGTGTGTGTGTAAGCGTGTGTGTGTGTGTATGCGTGTGAGTGTGTGTGTGTGTGTGTGTTTGTTGTAAGTCTGGTTTGACATAAGGTTGTTACTGTATCCATTTTTAATGAGCAAGTCTGACAAATCTGAGGAATTTTGAGTTTTGTTCAAAGGAGAATTAGGGCATATTCATATAGAGTGCAATCTTTGAGAGTCTAAATTACAAATGAAAACTCACTCCACTGAAGGCCATGTTGAGTGTTGAGAAGTCCTTAACTCGGGCCATGGCTCTGAAGGCACCAAAGTTCTTAAACAACCAGTCCACACTGTTCTCCTCTAGATCCACACAACCTGCACACAGACAAAGAACTATTATCATATATTATTATTATTATTATTATCCATCCATCCATCTTCTACTGCTTATCCGGGGCCGGGTCGCGGGGGCAGCAGTCTAAGCAGAGAAGCCCAGACTTCCCGCTCCTCAGACACTCTTCCACGGGGATACCGAGGCTTTCCCAGGCCAGCCGAGAGACATAGTCCCTCCAGCGTGTCCTAGGTCTTCCCCGAGGTCTCCTCCCGGTGGGACATGCCCGGAAAAACTCCCTAGGAAGGCGTCCAGGAGGCATTCGAAACAGATGCAGAAGCCACCTCAGCTGGCTCCTCTAGATATGATGGAGCAGTGGCTCTACTTTGAGCTCCTCCCGAGTGACCAAGCTCCTCACCCTATCTGTAAGGGAGCGCCCTGCCACTCTGCGGAGAAAGCTAATTTAGGCCGCCTGTATCCGGGATCTTGTTCTTTCGGTCATGACCCAAAGCTCAGGACCATAGGTGAGAGTAGGAACGTAGAGCTTTGCCTTACAGCTCAGCTCCTTCTTCACCACGACAGACCGGTAAATCGACCGCATTACTGCAGAAGCTGCACCGATCCGTCTGTCATTCTCACGCTCCCTCCTTCCCTCACTCGTGAACAAGACCCCGAGATACTTAAACTCCTCCACTTGAGGCAGGAGCTCTCCACCAACCTGAAGGGGGCAAGCCACCCTTTTCCATCTGAGAACCATGGTCTCAGACTTGGAGGTGCTGATCCTCATCCCAGCCGCTTCACACTCGGCTGCAAACCACCCCAGTGCACACTGTAGGTCCTGGCTTGATGGAGCCAACAGGACAACGTCATCTGCAAAAAGCAGAGACGAAATCCTGTGGTCCCCAAACCAGACTCCCTCCGACCCCTGGCTGTGCCTAGAAATCCTGTCCATAAAGATAATGAACAGGACCGGTGACAAAGGGCAGCCCTGCCGGAGTCCAACATGCATCGGGAACAGGTCTGACTTACTGCCGGCAATGCGAACCAAGCTCCTGCTCCGGTCGTACAGGGACCGGACAGCCCTTAGCAAAGTGCCCCGGACCCCATACTCCCAGAGCACCCCCCACAGGGCACCACAAGGGACACAGTCGAATGCCTTCTCCAGATCCACAAAGCACATTTGGACTAGTTGGGCAAACTTACATAAACCCTCCAGCATCCTGGAGAGGGTATAGAGCTGGTCCAGTGTTCCATGACCGGGACGAAAACCGCATTGTTCCTCCTGGATCTGAGGTTCGACTATCAACTGCATTCTCCTCTCCAGTACCCTGGCATAGACTTTCCCGGGAAGGCTGAGGAATGTGATCCCTCTGTAATTGGAACACACCCTCCCGTCCCCCTTCTTAAAAAGAGGGACCACCACCCCGGTCTGCCAGTCCAGAGGTACTGTCCCCAAACGCCACGCGATGTTGCAGAGGCGTGTCAGCCAAGACAGCCCCACAATATCCAGAGACTTGAGGTACTCAGGGCGTATCTCATCCACCACAGGAGCTTCCCAACTACCTCAGTGACTTCAGCCTGAGTGACGGACGAGTCCACCTCTGAGCCCTCGGCCTCTCCTTCCTCAGTGGAAGACGTGTCGGTGGGGTTAAGAAGATCCTCAAAGTATTCCGTCCACCGTCCAACAATATCCCCAGTTGAGGTCAGCAGATTCCCACCACCACTGTAAACAGTGTTGGCAGGGCACTGCCTTCCCCTCCTGAGGCGCCGGACGGTTTGCCAGAATTTCTTTGAGGCCGACTGATAGTCTTTTTCCATGGCCTCACCGAACTCCTCCCAGACCCGAGTTTTTGCCTCCACAACCACCTGGGCTGCAGCCCGCTTGGCCTGCCGGTACCCATCAGCTGCCTCAGGAGTCCCACAAGCCAACCAGGCTCGATAGGTCTCCTTCTTCAGCTTGACGGCATCCCTTACTTCCGGTGTCCACCACCGGGTTCGGGGATTGCCGCCACGACTTTGCGGCCACAGCTTCGAGTGGCTGCGTCGACAATGGAGGTGGAGAACATGGTCCACTCGGACTCAATGTCTCCAGTCTCCCTCGGAATCTGGTCGAAGCTCTGCCGGAGGTGGGAGTTGAAGATCTCTCTGACAGGGAACTCAGCCAAAAGTTCCCAACAGACCCTCACAGTACGTTTGGGTCTGCCAAGTCTGTCCCGCTTTCTCCCCCGCCATCGGATCCAACTCACCACCAGGTGGTGATCAGTTGACAGCTCCGCCCCTCTCTTTACCCGAGTGTCCAAGACATACGGTTGCAGGTCGATCATCAACCTCCGGCCTAGGGTGCCCTGGTGCCACGTGCACTGGTGGACACCCTTATGCTTGAACATGGTGTTTGTTATGGACAAACTGTTGCTAGCACAGAAGTCCAATAACAGAACACTACTCGGGTTCAGATCAGGGAGGCCGTTCCTCCCAATCATGCCCCTCCAGGTGTCACTGTCGCTACCCTCGTGAGCGTTGAAGTCCCCCAGTAGAACGTCGGAGTCCCCGGTAGGAGCACTTTCCAGCTCCCTTACAGGGGGTATGAGCAAACCCACACCGGCCCGCCGCCTCTCACCGCAGGCAACTCCAGAGTAGTGGAGAGTCCAGCCTCTCTCGAGGAGTTGGGTTCCAGAGCCCAAGCTGTGCGTGGAGGTGAGCCCGACTATCTCTAGTCGGTATCTCTCAACCTCCCGCACAAGCTCAGGCTCCTTACCCGCCAGCGAGTGACATTCCATGTCCCTAGAGCCAGATTCTGTGTCCGGGGATTGGGTTGTCGAGGCTCCTGCCTTCGACTGCCACCCAATCCCCATTGCACCGCCCCCTTACGGTTCCTCCTGCAGGTGGTGGGCCCACGGGAGGTCGGTCCCACGTCGCTCCTTCGTGCTGAGCCCGGCCGGGCCCCGTGGGGAAAGACCCAGGCCACCAGGCGCTTGCATATGAGCCCCAACCCTGGGCCTGGCTCCAGGGTGGGGCCCCGGTTGCGCCATACCGGGCGACGCAACGGTCCTTGATTTAAAAATGTCCATAAAGGGTTCTGAACCGCACTTTGTCTGGCCCGTCACATAGGACCTGTTTGCCTTGGGAGACCCTACCAGGGGCATATAGTCCCCGACAACATAGCTCCTAGGATCATCCGGGCACTCAAACCCGTCCACCACGATAAGGTGGTGGTTCAAGGAGGGGTATTATTATTATTATTAGATATTACAATCAGCTGGTCCTGTTAATCTGAGTTACCAGACACTCCGTCCCCAGAGAGGAATGGGTACATGAAGAAAGAGTAGATCCACTTCTGTCGGACCGGGTCCAGCTCAGAGAAGTTTTGACTCAGCTCCTGGACCCTGAAAAAAACAGGAGTCCGTCTCAGGTCGTAAACACGTAGAGCTACACAACAGATCAGGTCATTTCCAAGTAAGTAAGTAAACTTTTTGTTTTTTTAGCAAAGTCATGCTTTAACAATATTGCTCTTTGACTCAAGGCATAATACTCAAATACAATTGTTACCCAATGTATCTGGCAGTTTTTAAAGAATGCCAGTGTACATAAAACACTTTTCTTACTAAACTGACACTGCATCCATAGCTTTTTATTTTTCTCAATCCTACAGCGCAGGTATGCTCACTAAAGATATATTTGCGTAAATATTCCAGACTTAGATACTTCTTAACATGGAAGCTAAGAACACAAGGACCACATAAATACATTCTAAGATACAAAGACATACAAATGTTAAGCAACCATAGATTTAGAACACCCAGAATAACATTATAAAGAGCAAAAATATAAAAGGAATGTCACAGTGCACATAGAAATATTAAACACAGAGAATGGTTTGTCCATAACAAACACCATGTTCAATAAGGGTCCACCAGTGCACGTGGCACCAGGACACCCTAGACCGGAGATTGATGATCGACTTTGTAGTTGTTTCATCTGACCTCCGGCCGTATGTCTTGGACACTCGGGTGAAGAGAGGGGCGGAGCTGTCAACCGATCACCACCTGGTGGTGAGTTGGATCCGATGGCTGGGGAGAAAGCTGGACAGACTCGGCAGGCCCAAACCTACTGTGACGGTCTGTTGGGAACGTTTGGCCAAGCCCCCTGTCAGAAAGATCTTCAACTCCCACCTCCGGCAGAGCTTCGACCAGATTCCGAGGGAGGTTGGAGACATTGAGTCCGAGTGGACCATATTCTCCACCTCCACTGTCGATGCGGCCACTCGAAGCTGTGGCCGTAAAGTCTCCGGTGCCTGTCGTGGCAGCAATCCCGGTGGTGGACACCGGAAGTAAGGGATGCCATCAAGCTGAAGAAGGAGACCTACCAAGCCTGGTTGGCTTGTGGGACTCCTGAGGCAGCTGATAGGTACCCACAGGCCAAGCGGACTGCAGCCTGGGTGGTTGTAGAGGCTAAAACTCGGGTCTGGGAGGAGTTCGGTGAGGCCATGGAAAAGGACTATCGATCGGTCTCGAAGATATTCTGGCAAACCGTCCGGCGCCTCAGGAGGGGGACAGTACCTCTGGACCCTCTTTTCAAGAAGGGGGACCGGAGGGTGTGTTTCAATTACAGAGGGATGACACTCCTCAGCCTCCCCGGGAATGTCTATGCCAGGGTACTGGAGAGGAGAATGCAGCCGATAGTTGAACCTCAGATTCAGGAGGAACAATGCGGTTTTCATCCCGGTCAAGTAACACTGAACCAGCTCTATACCCTCTCCAGGGTGCTGAAGGATTTATGGGAGTTTGCCCAAACAGTCCACATATGTTTTGTGGCTCTGGAGAAGGCATTCGACTGTGTCCCTCGTGGTGCCCTGTGGGGGGTGCTCTGGGAGTAAGGGCTGTCCAGTCCTGTACGACCGGAGCAGGAGCTTGGCTTTGCATTGCCGGCAGTAAATCAGACCTGTTCCCAGTGCATGTTGGACTCCAGCAGGGCTGCCCTTTCTCACTGGTCATGTTCATTATCTTTATGGACAGGATTTCTAGGCGCAGCCAGGGATTGGAGGAAGTCTGGTTTGGGGACCACAGGATCTCGTCTCTGCTTTTTGCAGATGATGTTGTCCTGTTGGCTCCATTAAGCCAAGACCTCCAGTGTGCAGTGGGATGGTTTGCAGCCGAGTGTGAAGCGGTTGGGATGAGGATCACCTCCAAGTCTGAGACCACGGTTCTCATTTGGAAAAGGGTGGCTTGTCGCCTCCAGGTTGGTGGAGAGATCCTGCCTCAAGTGGAGGAGTTCAAGTATCTTGGGGTCTTGTTCACGAGTGAGGGAAGGAGGGAGCGTGAGATTGACAGACGGATCGGTGCAGCTTCTGCAGTGATGCGGTCGATGTACCGGTCTGTCGTGGTGAAGAAGGAGCTGAGCTGTAAGGCAAAGCTCTCGATTTACCGGTCAATCTACGTTCCTACTCTCACCTATGGTCATGAGCTTTGGGTCATGACCGAAAGAACAAGATCCCGGATACAAGCGGCCGAAATTAGCTTTTTCCGCAGGGTGGCAGGGCGCTCCCTTAGAGATAAGGTGAGAAGCTTGGTCACTCGGGAGGAGCTCAAAGTAGAGCCGCTGCTCCTCTACATCGAGAGGAGCCAGCTGAGGTGGCTCGGGCATCTGTTTCGGATGCCTCCTGGACGCCTCCCTAGGGAGGTGTTCTGGGCATGTCCCACCGGGAGGAGACCCCTGGGAAGACCTAGGACACGCTGGAGGGACTATGTCTCTCGGCTGGCCTGGGAACGCCTCGTTATCCCCCCAGAAGAGCTGGAGGAAGTGTCTGGGGAGCGGGAAGTCTGGGCGTCTCTGCTTAGACTGCTGCCCCGGATAAGCGTTTGAAGATGGATGGATGGATGGAGGGATGGATGGATGGAGAATGGTGTCACTTGAGATACAGAGATGTACAGCAGAGAGAGTGGACCTACACTGTGTGGTAGGTGGAGCAGCTGAACGTTTTGGTGCTGAGGCAGGACAGAAACTGTTTGGACACAGACTTCAGCAAAGGCTTCATCTCCACCTCCAGCCATATCTGAACAAGGTCCTCGTTCTGCAGGGGCGCCTTCAGGTTCAGCTCCAGCGCCTCCTGGAGGCTGAGGACTGGTATTCCTCTTGCACTGGACCGCTGTGGAAATAAGAAGACCACAGTCAATTCAAGAGAAGAACCCAGTCTGCAAGAATCAACAGCAGGGACAAAAGCTGGTTTCTTAAGCACAAGTACTTATTTCATGTCATTTACTGTAATTTTCTAAAATACATTACAAGTGGGGCTTGATTTAAAACAAATGCAGATAAGACAGCTGCAATGGGTGCTGAAAACATTAGTGGTGTTGTATACAACAGAGTTGTAATATGTTTTAATATTACTTCATATAAAATTTAAATGAGTTTTAAATTATACAAACTGGTGATAGTAAACTGCCAATTAAAGGTTAGTCCTAATATCAGCTTTTTTTTCAATCTGTGACTCAATAGTAGCAAAAGAAGAGTGGTGTGACTGTTATTTGCAGTCAGTGCAAATGCAAAGAGGTTAAGTGCTTTCGACCAGTCAAATTTCTGCAGACTCAGTTTGTCAAAAGATGGGATCTTATTTTCTTATAAGAATGCATTGCTTTCATTTAATTGCATCAGGTGTTGTGTGAGTTCAAGCCCAAACTCTGTCTCAAATTATGTCATCAACTGAGGCCAGGACACTAGAAATGAATCTGTGAGAAACACTGTAATTCAAATTGATGTGAGCCTATTTTACATCAAACGTAATTTGTTTTATTTTATCTTATTTAATATACAGTATAACACTATAACCTGGTCTTAGTAGCATGTTCTTGAAGTCAGAAAAAACTACAACTAAAGAGCTACAATATGTGCTTTATATTCTCTATGTAGAGAACACTAGTCACAGCTGCAACTTTTTAATCTTAGAAGTGGTTTTGTTTTAACCACGTCTGAGTAAATGCGCTGTGGGGTTTGTTTAAGTAACCTATTCTGACACACCAGGGTAGTATATGTGGAGTTTACAGTGAAATGCAAATCCCTGAACAGAGGTGTGATTTCAGAGACCACTGAAAAAGACTGGGAGCCTAGTACAGACCACCTGAACATAATGTTGGACATGGACGTTAATGTGAAAAGACATTTACAGGGAAACTTTAGAGAGTAAATAAATTGAGGGACAGTTATAATCTTATTTTTTGTGCATAATCCTTAAGTATGACTATGGAAGTGTCAGTTAAAATGATTCTAATGTTTTCTATAGAAAAAACACCAAATGGAACAGAGCAAAAAAAATGGTTCAAACAGAGCAGACAAAAGAACAAATGTCAATTGGTTGTTGCTTACACAATAAGTTTAGTCCTAAATAGAACATAAACTAAACAAAAATACATAATAAGAATAATTCTTGAGACCAAAGCTGTTTTTTTTATTATTTTTTTGCTATAAAGTCAGTAAACAAAACTAATATTATAACCGCTCCAGAGACCTACACACCATTGCCCTCTGTTGGTGGTATAATGAACTGTTGCTTTGGTAACTCAGAGATGAGTCAACATTTGTTGCATGTGTGCATATTTGTGTCTGTTTTATGACAACACTGTATTGAGGTGTGGAAGATGCCTCGAGAATGCCTCTATTTGTAATGGTAATGTTAATGGTAAAAACTATTCAAGAACACAAACTGGTCCGGCTGGTATTCTGGACAGCATTCCTGCATGTGACTGCACAAAAGGGTGTTCCTGTACCATGAAGGTGTAGATGTCCATCAGCGCCTCTAGCATTCCTCTGAGTCTGTGCAGGTGCTCTGCTTTCGTGTCGTTTGACGGAAGCCCCACGCACTGCAGGAAGTCCTCCGCCGGATCTGCCATCTGTCAGAGACAACCGAGGAGAAGAAGCACATGCACTTATTTAACACAATGGTGCATCGAAGGGCTGCTCAATAACTTGTGGTGATCAAGTACATGTAATAAAAATCAACGCATTATTATCTATAGAAATTATTATTAGACCCGAGCCGGTGATGAGGAGGGCCTATTGTTTTTGCTCGAGTTATTTATTTATTTATTTTTTGTTATTCTTCTTTTTATTTTTCTACAAAATTATCCTCAATTTGACCCAGTAAACATGCACAAAAAGTCAATTTTATTGGTCCCAAAATCCCAAAAAGTTCTCGAAAAAAATATATAAAAAATGACTGAGTGGCGACCCCTAGAAAAGTCAAAATACATTGGATCTATGGAAAGTGAAAGTAAATTTTTTCCATTGTAGAAAGAAAAAGTTGGTACATCCATAGGACACCTCAGGGCAAACAGAAAAGTCTATAACAGCCACACCCTAAACTCAACAGGAAGTCCGCCAACTCATTGTGTTTAATCTCAATGGCCCCAAATTTGGTGAGTATTATCTTGACACGAGTGCCAACCAAAGTTGTGACTTTGTTTTTGATATCTTATCGGGTGTGGGTGTGGCAAGCCTGTAACTAGGTGGCCATTTTTGTGAAAATAAAATATTTGTTAACTCTCAAACGCATTCTTGGTTCGAGTTGGACCCAAAAAAGGCGTTTGTGCACATTCATGACCTGAACTCAAAGATATGTAAATAAAAGGGTTATCTTTAGAAATGGCCTCTAGCGCCCCCTACAAACTTATAATGGGACCCAAGAATTTAGTTTGTCATAGAGACATGTGGTACACACATCTCTTATGTCATGATGAACATAAAAACCAATGACAACCAACCCCTATCTATAAATGTGTTGCCATAGCAACGGCCCAAATATGTGGAAAACGTCAATGGGAAGGGAAAATTTTAGTCGTAGGCAAATGAAACTTGGTACACACATCCAGCATGGGCTTATGAACATAAAAGCCAATGGGGACCACACCCTATCACACACAGGAAGGCAGCCATTTTGAATTGAAGATGTGAACTGCCTTAAGGTGCGTTCACACCAAACACGAATTAGGTGTTAAGCGCGAGTGATTTACATGTTAAGTCAATGCAAAGACGCGATTTGATGCGCATGGAAATCCTGCGACGTGTTTTGCGCAAATTAGGCAGTGCGAATGACACGGTTTGCGTGAATCACATGGCGGCAAATTGAGCAAATTGATTCATTCGCCCGAGTTGAAAAATCTGGTTAAATCGCGTTAACCAATCAGGAGCTTGCTCTAGTAGTGACATGCTACGAACGGACGCGGACCTTAGAGGCAGAAATCCAAAACGACAATGGAGGACGTTATCAGTGCAGCCTGTGGGATACAAAAGATTTTTGTAATTTTACAGAACCAGGAATCTTAAAGGTTCTTGCTCAAAGGAAACTGTGTGGGGGGGTCAAAAAACTATTGTAAGTTGCAAAAAACGACTTTTAATTTATTAGAGTTTATTAGAGCCAACTAGCTAGCTTAAGCCGGAGCTAATTTGCCGTACTTACAACTAGTTTTCCACTGACAAGTTTATGTGTTTATCCAGAGAAAGTGTGCAGAAAGAGCCTGAGGAACATGTATTTAAAGAAGATGGAGAAAAGAAGTGGGTTAGGGAAAGTGGAAGTACTCTGCCGTCTGTCTTTCCTCGACCCCTAGTCTTTTCACGAGAGACCAGTGGGACTGGTCCGAGGATTATGACCAGGGCAAGACAGAAGCAGCAGGGCATTCAGAGACAACAGCCCTGGTCCCCCACTGCTGCTTCTGCTTCCTCTGCTCCATCCACATCTGCTGCTGTCTCCACAGGTGTGTACAGGTGATATATACATAATCATACAATCATTTATTAAAGCAACACAGTTCTGCTTCATTTGTAACCCACCGTATAGTTTTTAAAATGATGCAGCTGTGACTGCAGGAAATAAACCTGACTCTTTATGTTCTCTCCTTCACTTTAGGATTATTTTATTCCTGCTCAGAAATAGTGCATTATGTTTTGTGTATAGTTTCATATTTCCATATATATTTTTTTAAATAAATGTTTATGAAAGTTTATAATGTTCAGTGTTTAAGACTAGAATACTTATGTTTAATATTGGTTAATTTTATTATATCCTGATGCAAACACATCTACAATACTACAGTAAGAAATCAGTTATGATTTGAGTGAGTTATGAGTTACGGCTCCATTTATTAACGAATTAAACACAAATAAGGGATGCAACACAATGTTATAAATACAATTGTAAATACGATTTACAGTTTTATAGACATAATACTATATTGATATTGTTCAGAAGATTGTCGTTGACTACTCATAATCACACCAAACATTGACTGGACACAGATGGACAGACTTGAACACAGCATCAGTAAGTGGTGTTCTGCGGGAAAGCCTCGCACCGACTCGAGACAACAGATCAAACAGGGCCTGGCTCAGTCGGAAATACCCCTTAAACCAGCCGTCATCCAGACGCAGCTCCTGCAGAAGTTTGTGAAACTCATGGAGCTGGGTCCGCCTCTAAAGCATCTGATGGACCCCCGCTCAGCGCCAAATGGGTTCATGCAGAACTTTCAGTCCTCCAAAGTTAATAGAGCATCGCTTCTCTCTCGACAAAATCCATCTTAACCATTCTTCAAAAAGACCGGAAGACAACCCGCCTGGCAGAAGCCCCTCCCATGACGCGAATTCGCATCTGTTATTAAGTGAATTTTACGCACAAATGAAGCGAGTAAACTCAAAACGATTTATTCACTTTATTCACGCAATTCACGTTTGGTGTGAACATACCATTAGAATACACCTCTTTTTTAAAAACAACAGAAAATAGCTGCTTCATTCCACAAACACCAAACTTAGGCAAAATTAGCTAAACATGTTTGTGTTCAATAGACAGCGCTTTTTCTTGTTTTTGCTCAAGTTATATATTTTTTTTATTTATAACTTTTCTACATAATGATCCTCAATTTAACCCAGTAAATGTGTGCAAAAAAAGTACATTTTATTGGCCACAAAAATCAAGCCTGATGAAAAATGTATGTATTTGAATTATTTGAAAAATAATGAAAAGAAATGACTCAGTGGAAAATGAAAATACATTTGGCCTATAGAAAGTGAAAGTAATTTTTTCCAATGTAGAAAAATTTAACTTGGTACATTCCATAGGACACCTCAGGGCAAACAGAAAAGTCAATGACACTCACACCCTAAACTCAGCAGGAAGTCCGCCATGTGGGGTGAAACGTGTTACCACCTAAATCGCACCCCTCGCGCAAAAATATTCAGCTCATTGTGTTTTCTTCTAAAAGGCCCCAAATTTGTTGAGTATCATCTAAACATGAGTGCCAAAAAGTTATCAGTTTGTTTTTTGATACATATGTGGCTGTGGTTGTAATGAGCCTGTGAAGAGGCAGCCATTTCTTTGGGAAATAAATGCCATTTACCAAATGCCAGGATGCTTCCTTTGGAGGAGGCTCCTCCAGAGCCAAGACTAGAGTCTTGGAAAACTCCTCAGAATCTTTTGGAACTTGTAAACTTGTTATTTTAGACAACTAATATTTACATTTTTACTTTTTAACAGGCGGGTGCAGCGCTTTCTGAGTCATTGCAAATCTCCCGCCCTAACTTTGTTTTTCTCGCCTCAGCCCAAGCATAAACTCTTATTTTCAAAAGTTCAGACAGCTCCCAGGAAAACCAGGGAATGTGGAGACCTTTAAAAGATTCAAGCAGAGGCACAGGCCTGGTTATTTGACATTACCGTGAAGTTTATGCTTTAAAGCAAGAAATGCAATCCTCCGAGTACATGTGTCCCTGCGGTCTCAAGGGAGGCGAGGGCCTTTATTGCTGCTTGCAGCTTTAATTATTATTATTATTATTGTTACAAAATTAAAATGATCTATGAAAGAAACACCTATTATTGCTCTGGAGCACTGATTTGCAAAGAAAAAGCCTATAAAAATAAATAATGTAATATGGGTAACTGACTGACAGTCCAGTAAATAGACTTAACCGTTCTGAGGCAAGGAGAGGGGCTGACCCATTTAGAAACATTTGTGCCTTTTTGTGTAACTTTCATTTGTTAAAACTTTCTTTCTTTATTTACAAACTTTAATGACTCAGAAATGAGTCTAAACTCAGAAGTTAGCCAGTAATGCAAAGCAGTGCAGTAACTAGTCAAAATGGTCAGGGCATTCTGGAAAATTTTGTCCTCCACGTGTTACCGTGGGTTCTCTCCAGGTACTCCAGCTTCCTCCCACCGTCCAAACACATGCATGTATAGGTTATTCGGCAACTCTAAAGTGTCCCTAGTGAATGAATGTGAGAGTGAATGGTTGTCTGTCACTGTCTGTCTCTCAATGCTAGCCCTGCGACTAACTGGCCACTGTCCAGGGTGTACCCCGCCTCAGGCCCAAAGCTGCTGGGAAAGGTTCCAGTCATCTGCGACCCCTAACGTGACTAAGCGGTAGAAATTAATGAAAATTAATGTATTGACATAACCAAGCCATTTTGTCTTTTTTACATGTGATGAACTTCATAATGACCTTTTCTAAAATTAAATTACTTGACTGGAACTTTTGGTGTTTATCTAAACAGAATGTAGAATACACCTCACTGTGCTGATGGTCACCATCTTTAACTGGAAACACAGTCACCGACTGAATTCTTCTGTGTATTTATTGCCAGCTTAGTTCCTGTTCTGTAACTTTCCAACTAATGATGGTGTTTGGATGAAGGTTGTCTTGACTTTTTTTTTTACAGTATTTCAGTGCCTTTTTTTGGACTATCTCTGTGTATTGGTCTTTATATGCAGTCAAATGTTCATGGCTGCATCTACATTACACGTTACAGGGGTTTAAGTTCATATAATTTGCAATGGTTTTAATTCCCAGAAATTCCTTTTGACATAGTATTACAGTACTCCATTACCACTATTGGACCTGTAACACAATGTGTTGCTAAAAACATGTTATATGTTACTTAGAAGTAACATATGTTTTAAAGTGTTTTTTCTTTTTCTTTTTTTTTCCTTCAAATGAAGCACCTTCAAGAAAGGCAGCAAATGTTTGGAGCTTTTGAAATTTTCTCAAAATTTTATAAATTTTTTAAAATTTGTTGGGAGTTCTTTATATTTTTTACCATTTCTAATGGACACTACAGTCAAAGTCATTGGCATAAGCAACAATTCTACTCAATCTACAAGAAAGGAGTGTCTATGGTATGGTTGCAGAGACATAAGGAGGAGATAAAGAGGCTGCAGATCTGGGAGGCAGGCAAGAAACAGAAAATGGAGGTATATTGTTTTTGCCTATTGCAGCCTTTTTCACAGAGTCGTACCAAAATAAAATTATGAACTCATCTGTAAGGTTTATATGGTTTGACGCTGATCTGAGCAGATAGAGATGCCTATTAAGGGAGATGCAAAGAAGGATGGCTTGCTTTGTGAGGAACCGATTGTGTTATCCAGTGCATGTTACAGTTAAAGAGAAAATCTTTTTCAGTGGCAGTGGGCCTGGGACCATACTATATCCCAAGAGAGTTCTCTAATGTTGTTGTTATAGTTTATATTCAACCAAGAGCTGTACCAGACAACGGCTTTTAAACAACAGTGAGCGGCCATTGGCTGTCTGAGATCAGTGAGCTACAGCACAGAACACCACCTCTCCTTGGGTATTATTAAAGTTGAATTTAAATTTTATTGAATGTTTAAAAAAAAACAACCTCCTCTGCCATCTCCCCTAGACACGTCTATACCTGTACTGGTATGTCATCGGTGATATTACAGTTTACTAATCTTGAAAATGTTTCATTCATTATCAACGCCTTTGTACTTGTGTGTCATACAGGTCCAAGGCCTATCCCTGCAGACTAATTCAGGCCTTACAGAGCCTATGTGTACACTGCAATGACAAGGTGCTTCCTGTGTTGATACAGTGTTGTGGGGTGGACCAATAAAAAATGCTGCTGTGTATAATTGCAACTGTACATACTTTCCAGCGTGGGTAGAATATAGTTTTGATGTTGCGTGATTGGACAGTGCTCACCTGGCCACAGGTTACCCCAGTCGGGCAAGTTCCATTACTGTAGAGAACAAGATATATTTATGAAAGACAAGTTTCTTTGAGCATGTAATTCAGATATGTTTTTTCCATTTAGAGTTATGATACTTACCTTTGTGCTCTTGATACCGCTGTTAAGGAGACAAACTGAGTGTCAGTTAGAGACAATAGCTTTGACAGGAGCATGTAGAATGTTTGTGTTTAGGTTTCTATGCAGGTAATTTATAACAGAAACATATCTTGTTTAAATGAGTGGCTATACACACAGTGATTAGTTCCTGCCTCTACTACAGTAATGTACTTTATGTTGGAGTAAACTAAGCTTCACTTAGTTCACTAAGCTTCACTTAGTTGCCTCCAACTTGTACAAAATTCTGCTGCTCGTCTGTAACAAACACTCAAAGGCAGAGTCATATCACTGCTGTCCTGGTCTCCCTTCTCAGGCTCCAGCTCAGTTTAGAGTTCTGTTATTTTAAGGGGAATTAATGTCTTTGCAGCTTCTAATTTATGTGAAAGTGACCAGCGTTGTTTTGAGCAGAAGACTTCTATTTTTTAAACTCTATTTTATTTATAAGTGTATTATTGAAGTGATGGAAAGCACATTTGGAAAGCACTTTTGGCTGTTGTCAGGTGCCAGAGAAGGGTTTAGGGATTAGAGAAGGGTAGAGTTTTGATTGTGTGTTGTGTGTTGTGTGTTGTTATGGTGTTCCTACCCCAGGACAGTCCCAGGACGGTGACCTGTAACAACAGGTAGTGTGCTCTCATCATCTGACACGTCTCATAGACAACTCTCCAAGTCACTAGAGAAAACAACAGAAAAAAAATTCAGAAACTGGTGCAACGCTACACTTTCATTGTCTGCAGACGCTGGCAAATGAATGTGAAACAATCATCTGATAAAAACATTTATTTGATAAAGACATTTCAAACCGGGAATAAAACAGTAAAACAAAAACAAAAAATACAGACGTAATCAAGAAATATGAGCCATCAGTCTGAGCTCTTCACAGACTCATTTCTAACATATGTTATAGTATAATACATAAATACATACAGACATAAATGCAGTACATACAATTCAGTCACACAAAAACACAAGTATTATTGTGATTGAAATGCCACTGTCACATGTACCTTTTTAAATATTTTAACTTTTTGCAAATTAAGGAGAAAAAGGAGATAAAAAACCCAAACTACCAGATTTGATTGCACATGCTGGAGGTTCAACATCATTTTGTGTTCAGAAGCATGTAGTACAAGTAAGAAGACAAAGCAACAAGCACATTAAAGCACAATAAATCCTCAAAACAAAGAAACACACTAATTTATAGGTATTTTTTATCTTGTCAATTATAGACAGACACCTCAAATAAAACTTTGAAATATTGTTTGCCATATATTGTCCACTCTCCATTTTTACATTCATAAATCAAATCATTCCCGGTTTGCTTCAGCAAATCCTGACATTTCTCTCCGGGGAGTTCCTTTATGTCCACTGTAGAGGTGACAGATTATAATTTAACAAGCAATTGCCAGGTTTAGTCTTGCAAGAATGAAGCAAAACAGACACATAGTAAGAATGGTACACGGAAGGTTTTGCTCAAAGATGTAAACAGAACATGAGAATTTATACAACACAGTGACGTCCTTGGTGAGAGGCGTTCACAAGGCTCCAGGTGCAGAAGTCCCATGACAAGCCATGTCTCAGTCTAGTTATGTCTAATCCATGCATGGATTAGCAGGACGGACATGACATGAATTTGACATGACCTGAAGAGAACTATAAGCCCCCAGTTACTCTAAACATTATAAAACTAAAATTCTGTTCAGTCTCGTCTCTAAAGTGGAGTTTTAAAATGACTCCTCAGATTTAAACTGTGGACATGCCATTTTCCATTCCATCTTTGTCTTTAAAAAATTAAAGTTAACAACTCTGCAAGTTTTCATGCCTAAGCTGCAATATTTCTATTTGAAAAACAGCAAATTTATTTTATGTTCTCTGTAGTGGACATCAGGACTACGTTCGTCTGATTTTGTTACAGATATTAAATGGAGCCCAATTGCACACTAAACTATCCCAAAATCAAAAACTCTTCCCATACTGTAAACTATGAAATCCAAAAAATGTACCTGCTCAGATAAAGTTCAGCCTGCCCCATACACATGATGACATGTCTCTTATTTTTATTGTCACTTGCAAACAGTGGACAGTCGAAAAGAGGAATGGGGTGTCCTCTTGGAGCCCCTGGAGGACCACACAAGTCAAATGTGGGCAGCTATTCTAGACAGTTAAAAATAAGTGTGATGTCTTATTTTTTATTGTTGACCTGATCATTACTCACACAACTTTAACAAATTTTTATGTTTTTAACCTACAGTCACAAAATTAATGGATTTCTTTCTGAGTACTTTCCCTTTACTCAAAATGGCAGCAATGGGCTTCCATAGAAACAACAGTGCTTTTGTGTTTTTGTTCAGTCATCAACTAATGTATCACCACAGCAGTCATACCTTCTAAAAACTAAAAATACAAAACAAACAAAGGGTCAGATTTTTACCAGCTGTATTCTAAGAACAAACAAAGTGCTGCCCTGTGTGCTGACATAGGAATCAGGGAGTGGCTCTCTGATACAAAGATGTTGAGACAATAGATGCTTCAATGGAAAGAATGCTTATGAGAAGAAAAGAAAACCTTACACCGGTCGGCTGGAGACAAAAGGACCTTGCCGATTACATTTACATACCATGACTCCAGTGAGACAATGAAATGTTAAAAAAGAATGGCCCAACCAGTTAAACCTGGGATTAAACCTAGATATGGACAGGTTTAAAGAGGTTTAACTTGGACTGTAACTGGTTTAGAGTGGCTTTAAAATGGTTATAGAAGAGAACAGTTATAACAGTAACATGATTAGAAAACCAGGAGCTGAAAGTTGCTGCAATACTGTTCGCTGCCATTTTAAACGAGAGGTCACCTGAATGATCACATCACTTAAAAGACTGCTCTTGAAACTTTTCATTTATTGCTCAAATAATAAATCATTTTAACTCGATAAAAATAGTAATAATATTTCCAGGCGGTCCTCACCATAAGTAGTGGAAAAAACACAGCCTTGAAGATTCAAATAACCAAGATAAAACTGACTTGAATAAACTCAGTTCTGGCACAGATCAAGTCTGAACGTCAACCACAGAGTGAGGTATTCTTTAATCGTCTAATACAAGTCGGGTGGTAAATGTTTCAGCCATGCTCCAATATATCAGACAGTTTTCTGTGAACAGTCATTTTTTCTTATAGATATGAGTTCACTTATTGACAAAGTCCCTTGGACAAGAGATGAAAACATCTTCATCTTGGAACCTACTGTACGTCCAGATGCTTTTATTTTACAGACAACATGCCAATAGATACTGCATTTCCTCACAATCTCCTGAATTTGGGTCAACATAAGAAAGCTTCAAATCTCTTCAAATCTCTTTACTAAGCACTTCATTTTAGAAAGTAAAGGCTGAAGTTCAAAAAGTAAATAATGATATAACAAGTTTAAAAAGCTTTTTGTATTTTGTTAATTCACCACAATTACAACTGTTTACAGATATAAAAGCACATATGATACTGAATTGTGACTAAATTATGCATTTGTTAGCCTCCCTAGACAAAATCAGAACAAGGGCTGCAACAAACTATTCTTTTTAGAATCGATTCATCTAACAATAATCTTTTCAATAAATGAATGAATCCTCTTTGTGGTTTAATTTGAGGTGGTCGGTGAGCTGCTGCATTTATCTTCTCCAATATGCCATCACTGTCTCTTGGTGCTGCTGTGATGGCTCGTTGTTCCAGGGCCTCCGTTTAAACAAATGTTTATAATGGCTGACAGTGGGTCTCCCATTGTAAATCCCTCCTTCTGTTTCTATATGGTTTGTGGGTATTGAAATGAAGTTGATGTGGCCACAAAACACACTAATGTCATTATATAATCTAAAGTTAACTAGTTTTTTTACGTTTTGTCTTGTCTAAGTCTGTTTTCTACTGTGTTTAGTGTGATTTCTACCTGGGTTTTTGTGACTAGTGAAACTACATTATGGGATATGAATATTTCATTGATAGTAATTACATATTAAACTTCAAGAATTGTACGTCCTCAACAGCATACATATGATAACTTTATATTACAGTCTTTAATTAGAAAGTAGGCGAGTGAGAGTGTGTTTGCACAGAGACAGCTGCACACTGAAGTCTTGCTCTAGGATCTACAGAGGCAGATAACGGACTGTAAACACAACCTTTCTCTAACAAAACTCTCATTTTCAACTTTGATCAACATAAGTCTCAAATACAGACGAGTGTCCTTCTCACATTTCCGGAGGAACGCCGTCAACAGAAATGTTACTCTGCTCCATTAGGCGCAGACAACGTCAGTGACGAAAAGGATGTGTTCATGTGCAAAGAGAAAGTGAAAAATCTGGGAAACTTGCGAACACTAAACACTGAAAACATCTCGAAGGCTAAATTTCTGTTGGCCTGTGAGTTGTTAGCTGAATAGGTCTCACATGGGGGATCAAAATAGCAACATATTTACAGTAACTAAATAATTTTTGAGCGCAGTTAGGTAAAATTGAATAATTTCCTACAGCACAACTGATGACCTCTCAAGGCACACTAGCATACCGCGAACGTAATTAATTATCAAATAATTCTACGTAACCCCTGAAATATCCTCCCCCGGTCGGAAACAATCTCAGATGACTCAGAGTAATTGTGACATAAGAGTTTGAACGAAATTTGAAGATATGAGGAAAAGATTGCAAAATTGAGGATATGTTGTAGAATATATCAATCTTGGATTCAGCCCCTAATCACTTCAGTCATGGCAAAGCAAGGCTATTTAATTTATATAGCACACTTAATTCACTGGGTAATTTACAGAAATAACGTCATGATAGCTTGTTTAGCAATAACATTTCCCAGTACAGTCTTGAGCGTGACCGGTGTGCTCTTGATGCTGAATGCCGCTCCACACTTTCACCAGGCCATGTTGCAACAAAAGCACACTCCACTGTGAGAGTCAACAGTTGCCCAAAGTGTAAGTGTTTGCTCTGGATTATTCTGTGTGACTTTGGCTCGGCAGAGCAAACACCATTCAGATTCTGAGCTTGTTTTCAAAGCAGCTTTAGACAAAATGATTCAAATATTTATTCACTGAAGATGGTAATATAACTATAATATAATAAAGTGTTTAATACCAGAATACGAACGTGTGCCTTAAATTCACCATACACAGAGATTATTCAGTCAAGCTGCACATACAACATATTTCCTGTGATTGTGTTCCATGAAAGTTCCATGTGAAAGTTTACATGTTATTATTAAATGGAGAGTTTAGGAGATTAATGTGAAGTTTTGTTCATTTGTTTACAGCAATATCCATAAATCACAAAAAGTACAACATAATTGAAGAAAAGGTTAAAGCAAAAGCATCTGGACTCAGTTTTCAAGGTGAAGATGTTTCATCTCTAATTCCAAGAGACATTATCAATTCAGAGATAAACTGGTAAGAGAACTAAACTTATAACTCTAGAGGGAAGAGTTTGACCTGAAATCAAACCTTGACCAGGCTCTCGCTCCTGATGTGAGAGTCGTTAAGGCTCAGGAGAGTCGTTAGTGACAATGCTCCATTCAGGTGTTGTTGTTCTGAAGTGAAATAGTTTTGATTTAGGTTTTAGAACATTGTTATAAATACTAGGCAACATGAATCTGAGGCCACTTCCTCTGTTCCATTTGTGACTCACACTAAAACACTACACTACATGAGCTGTAATATAACTCAGAATAATGGGCGGTATCCAGAGAGCCAGACATTGTTTGAGGTAGTACTTTAGTGAGAATAGTTTGAGAATCACAGATTCACATATTTAGTCCGACACAGGTTTTTTTTTTTTACACCAGATACCATTCCTGACATAACCCTCTCCATTTATTTGAGCTTGCGACACCAACAAACCACAAAAACACCACAAAAATTAATTGTGACTATTTATTTTCATTGGCAGACACTGTATTGATAATTGACCTACAATTTCTGAAGTGTGTTTTGAATGTATATATATTTTTTGCATTAGATCATTCTGATACTTCTCGTCTTCTTGATATAACTCGACATCCCATATGTGTAGTGTAAACTTGTGAGTTATATTATTACATTTGTTAGTTTACCCACAAGTGACAGTGAAGATGTTTCAGTCACAGTAGTCTCAGATTAAACCTTTCTCTCCAAGGGACTGAAAACTCAGCTCCATAACCAGTTGAACTTAGATCCCTTCTTTGAAACATTTTTTCAAACCTCAACTCTTTTTTGTTGTTTTTTCACATTGGCACTGACCATAGCATTTGATCATGACTACAAGGATATCAACATTTTGTTCCCAGCCCTAAGCCTTGTTTGCTACACTAGGTTTATGTAACCATATGTGTAGATTAATAGACGTTTAATAAGAGCTTTACTGATCTGGCCTTAAAAAAGAAATTGTAGTGTCTCTATGGAGTGTGAATCATCAAATCAAATTTTAAACAAATCTGTCTGAAATAAAACAACAAACATCCAACACACAAGTGCTGCTTTTCGGTGTTACAACAACCACTATTCCAATGGAAAATAATTTGATCTGAATCACACAACAGAAACAATAAAATACAGATAACCTATGTTTATATTGTCATAGCTCTAATCTCTGAACTCAAATTTAATGTTTATAAAGCGGTCACCTCTCACAGTCATATTTTGCCTGGACTTGCTCAGTGATTTTTTCCCAAAGAGGTATAACAAGAGCAACCTGGTTACTTTGTCTGTCTTATCTTAGCTCACTAAGTACCAAACAATACTAAACATACAAGACTCATTCCGTTTGTGCTCTCTCTGTTGACCTATGGCTAGTAAACATTACAATAATAATTAGATTAAGGTATTTACATTTGTTATATCAGAAAAGTTGAAAAACGAATATGGATTTAAAGTGCTTACCAAGTGTCAGTGTAGAGCCTGTCAGGTGCTGTGTGTTTGTGCTCAGTTTCAGGTGGAGTTGTATCCTACCTACCTGCCGCTGCAGGGCGTGGCGTGACGACGCTCTCGGGGGATGACGGCTCACCACGGGTCTCTACTGTCGACAGGGGACAAACCTGTTTGAGTCCTTGGATGAAGGAGCAGAGGCGTGAGGCAGTCAGCGCCCGGCCTGTGTGACAAACACAAAGGGACACAGTACACTTATACATTTAACAATATAAAGCCAAAAATTAGTATCATCTGAAATAGGACTGAATTAATATGTGACACTAACTAATCATTAATATATTATCTGTGCAGTATTAGGCTACAGAACATACAAAGAGACATATATTTAGCTCCATTGCTCATATAGCAGTTCTGGCTATAGTCCAAAATCAAAGCATGAAGCACTTGGCATTAGAGAGAAATGTAATAGATCCTGGACTCTGGGAGAAGAGGTGACATTAGTATTATGCGAAAATAGCCACATGAGGGCGTACACAAGAAGGTGACTCTTTCATAAGATCCAGTTCAACCAGTTTTTCAATTACCAGACTATAGGGCAGTTACGTGATATGAATTAAAAATATTATTGAAAACAAGTTTACATTACAAAACAGATGATGGGACTATAAAACCGTTGACCTACTGGAAACAGCTGGAAACTATTTACAGAACATTTAAAACACCTGGACTCTGTTTGTCCCCACTAGAGGGCAGTGTGGTCCCAGTTCATTTACTGTTTGATTTGACAGAATAGTAACAAGTTTATAACTCCCTCTACATTTCTTAAGCACGTTAAACAAATTACCTGTTCATAAAACAATGTAAAGCTGATCAGCAAACTCTCAGAAATTATCTTTCCAAAACATTTTTGTAAAGTTACAGTGCCAAAAAAGGCAGCAAATTGTTTCAGGATGCAAAGCACAAAAAGAGCAAGTGGTTTCAGTATCATTCTTAATTTTTCTTATAAAATTATATAGATTTAGTGTAATATCCTAAAGGTCACGTATTTGTGTGTCAACAGACAAGAATATTTTCACTTAGATTAGCCCATTAAGTGAGTAGCAATTTCTAATCCCAAACCAGTATTAAGTAGATGGTTTTCCATGCAAGTAAGGCCTGTTACTTAAAGTATGAAAGTTTTAGTTTTAAATTTTACAAATTAACAAAAAAGGGTCTACCAGTCTGATTTAATCTGATAGATTTAGGGATAAAATTCCATATGAAAGAATCATTTTTCAAAAAGTATTTTAGCCAATTAATTGTTGAATACATTGTTCAAAGATGCAAAGTGTAAAAAATCCCTTCAGCCTTGGACAGGAGAACATGCCCCTACAATGACAGGTCTCTCAGCAGCCACTGGTTAGACCTATTCTCTGTCTTCTTTATTCTGGGGTCTAGGTTCATAGAGCATCTATCCTACTGGTCTTTTGTAGTTGTAATATCTGTAATAGCGTACCTTTTTCCTAACACTGATATCGTCAATTGACATTATGTCACTATTTTTCAAAGAAAAGGTGAAAAAGGTTCAACTAAAAGCATCTGGATAGATAACTGTCTGGCCTTCTTAGACTGTGCAGTGGTTATTTGTGAGGACAGGACTCTCCAAGTAGAAGTTTATAGGAGGCCTACACACACAGATCGATATTTCTTTTTCGATTCCCACCACCCACTGCAGCACAAGCTGGAGTCATCAGGACTCTTCAGCACAGAGCACAAGAGGTGCCCACAAACTCAGAAGGTAAACAGGAAGAAGAACAGCACATCAGTAAAGCCCTGAGAGAAGGTGGATACCCCAGATGGACTTTCAACAAAACCAAGAGGGCTCCAGGCAACCAGGGAAGGCTGTAGTCATCCCTTAAGTGTTTGGTCTATCTGAAAAAGGATTTTCTACAAACACAACATTCCAGTCCACTTTAAACCAGGGAACACGCTGCGTCAAAAACTGGTCCATCCTAAAGACAAGATCCCCAAAAACAGAGTAATGTAGTTTATGCAGTTCAGAGAAGAGTGCAGTGACAGTTATGTCGGTGAAACTAAACAACAGCTTCACAAGAGGATGTATCAGCACAGAAGAGACAATCCTGGAGGACCTGAGTCTGCACTTTGGGCCAGTGTATCATATTAAAAGATTGTCAAAACGGTGGAGCGGTTATGGTCTAGCCCAGAGTGTGTTGTTTTGTGTCCCTAAGCATTGTCTCCCTCGTGTGGTCTTGTTTTGTTTAGGTCTGGCTGGTGGGAGTGGCCGGTAGGCCGATGCAGCTGTTTCTCATCAACCACAGTATAAAGACTCCAAGCTTTCCTCCACCCATCGCCAGACTGTTCCGTCTACTCAGTGGTAGAACACTATGGCCTAGCAGTTTTTTGATCTTGTCAAACCTTTTTGCCTTGAAGTATCTAATTCGTTTTTGTGGTTTTTCTCCAGTATCTTCTGCCTGCCTCCGAGCCTCTTTGCTAGGACTATGCTAAGCGTCTACCCTGCCAAGTCATCAACCTTCTCTGTTGTACAATAAACCCATATTATAAAAAACAACAACTTCTGTGTCTGCTTCGGTGTCCTGCCTCCGGCTCCCTAACATAACAATCTGGCCAGAAATGGATCCTGCGGACTCAGAGGCAATTTGCAAGAACCTTGCTCTTCAGGGGAAAATCATTAGATGCCATGAACAAGGACTAAATGAAATCATGGTGGCTATCAGAGGTCTTTCCGCTCATGTCTATGGATAGGGTACTCAGCTCACTCATTCATGACCCAGCTCTCTATAACTGTGGGGAAGCTGGCCAAAGTGGTCAAAATTAGTAGGCAGAATCACAGAACATTCCCATAAAAACCCAATTTATTAAGCACCGTGGTAAACGTGGAACTCTCGCAGCAGGTAAGGCTCCTCCCCTGGACAGGTCTACCTGACTCTAAGGTAAGGCCACGACTGTAAGGCCACTACATGTTAGCAAAGGCTAAGTACTTTCTACCTTGATTTCAATGATTCAATGATTTCAATCCCACAACTTATAACAGTGTTTAACTAATACTATAAACACAAAGAACTTAATCACAGTACACAAATACATTAAACTCAAAATAAACTCCCAACAGATTTCCCCTCCACATGGTCTGACCCATGACCTCTACTTGAGGTTATAAAAATGGCCGACATAAGGCCCTACCCCTCTTTGACCTAAACATGTGGTGGACCAGGTAAGTTTGTAGATGAATGACTAACTAAAAAGTACCAACTTTACAAAACCAATTTATAATAAAACATATTAACAGAACTGTGTGTTGTGTGCTAATTAACTGGCGAACTAAATACAAACTAAACAAAAACCCGGGATAGTTTAATTTAGCTGTATTGTTGAAATGGTGTTGATTGAAACTTAACACATGCATGAAATGAACAAATACATAAACTAAAGGTGAGTTATGGGACAAACCCACTTTGTCACAACAACCAGCAAAAACTCTGGCGCCACCAGTTCTTCAGTTCAAGATCCACCAGCGGTGAGTCAGCCACCTGGACAACTCCTGTTCCCATGTGAGCCCTTCATCCCAACCCCACAATCCATATTCTGGTGATTTGGGCTCATTTTTTTTTTTTGTTAAAATGTGAACTTGTTTATAAACTGCAGCCACAAACATATAGCTCAGAAAGAGCCCGTATTGCTTATAAAATAAGATTACTCATGGGAGAAGCTTAAGAGTGGGCTACTGCATTTTGGAAAAAGAATTATCCCATATACCAAATATACTTACAATTCACTAATTAAATGAAGCGCATTTTTGATCACCCCAATCAGAACAAAGAAACAAGTCAACATCTATTCTCTTTACAACAAGGCCAAGTATCAGTTGCTCAATATGCCCTTAGGTTTCGGATTATAGCTGCAGAGAGCGGGTGGGATCACCCTTCAGGCCTTTAGCTCCAGTCCACCATCCTGTCCAAGGGTGAGTCCTTTCCTGTCATCACACTTATTGACTCTTGTGTAGATGATAATTTAATAGACGCAGACCTGGTGAAATATTCCCGTCATCCCCACTGAAGGACCAAAACCGGTACGGGCAATAGACAGCCAACTCATCAACCAAGGGAATCCCTATGTTATCAGAACACAATTGGTTCAATTGGTTCATTGGAGCTGTCACGGAAAAGCCCTTTTGCCATGCAACCTGTCTTTGTTCTGCCCAGTCCTCTGTTCTGGTTAGTACTCCAATTTTGGAACCCATTGACCTGTCCCTCATAACCCCTGTCTGGATAGCAAGGATAGGACACTTTTTCTCCAGCCTCACAGACCATATGACTGTGCCATCAGTCTCCTCCCTGGTGCCTCCCTACCGTCCAGCCGGTTATACAACCTGTCATGTCCTAAAGGGGAGGCGATGGAAAAGTGTATTCACGAGGATCTAGCCTCAGGACACATCCAACCCTCTTCGTCTACTGTTGCGGCTGGGTTTTTCTTTGTAGACAAAAAGGACAAAACCCTACATCAATGTATTGATTACCGAGGTTTGAATGATATCACAGTTAAGAATAAGTATCCTTTGCCTTTGCTTGATTCAGCTTTTGAACCTCTGCACAGCACCATCATCTTTTCCAAGCTGGATCATTTTGGTAACAGGTTCGGAATAACTAATGCCCCTGCAGTCTTCCAGGCGTTGATTTGAAGGACATGCTCAACAAATTTATCTTTGTATACCTGGATGACATTTAGATTTTTTTTTCCGCAACCTCAAAGCATGTTCATCTTGTTTTGCAAAGGCTCTTGGAAAACAAACTTTTTGTGAAAACCGAAAAGAGCAAATTCCATGTGTCTAAGGTCAGCTTCCTGGGCTTCATCATCAAACAGATCCCGCCAAGGTCCAAGCTGTGGCTGATTGGCCCATTCCTACTAACCGTAAGCAGTTACAACGTTTTTTGGGTTTTGCCAATTTTTACAGAAGATTTATCAGGAATTACAGTGGAGTTGCATCTCCACTCAGCACTCCCCAGAAACTAACAAGCTGCATCTGTGTGCTTTCTTTTCCAGACTCTCGGAAGCTGAGAGGAACTATGACATCGGAAACAGGAGCTTTTGGCAGTGGTTTTGGCCCTCTAAGAATGAAGACAATGTCTGGAGGGGGTTCAAAGTTCATTTGCCAACTGGACTGATCACAAACCTATCTTATCTCCGCTCTGCACGTAGACTCAACTCACGGCAAGCACGCTACTCCATGTTCTTAAGAAGGTTTAATTTTACACTCACCTACCGTCCTGGTTCCAAAAATGCCAAGCCTCTGTCCCAGCTCTTCACTCCAGAGTCAGCTGCCTCCAATCCAGAACCCATCACTCTCCCACATTGTATCGTGACGACGGCTCACCGGGAGATTGAGGAGGTTGTCACAGAGGCCTTGCGCTCAGAGCCAGCTCCCGACAACTGTCCCGTTAACAGACTTTTTGTTCCGACACCAGTCCGGTCTCAAGTCCTCCAGTGGGGTCACTTCTCGAAGCTCTCATGCTATCCAGGAATTCATTTCACCAGAACCTTAATTTCCCAGAAGTTCTGTTGGCCTGCTCTGGCTAAGGATGTACAGGAATTTGTCTCTGCCTGTCACCACCTGCGGGATTAATGCATCCTCTTCCTGTGCCCTCTCGCCCCTGGTCCCAAGTTGCGGTGGATTTTGTTACCGGGTTACCTCCTTCAGAAGATAATACTGTTATATTGACTGTTGTTGACTGCTTCTCTAAAGCTGTTCACTTTGTTCCTTTACCTAAACTTCTGCCCTTATTTCCTACACAGGAAGAAGAGGTGGCAGTTCCATTGGCCCAGTTTAACCTTCGCCGTTGCAGAAGCATATGGTGTATGGTCTGTGCTGCTCTGGTTCGCTAAACGGAGCGCTGACCATAGGGGTACTCCTGCTCCAGCATACTTACCTGGTCAGAAGGTGTGGCTATTTTTCTGAGACCTACCCTTACAGCTGGAATGCAAGAAACTGGCCCCTGTGAATGTTGGACCATATGAGATTGAGAAAATGGTTAACTTAGTGTCTGTCAAACTCAAGTTGCCAGCTGCCCTTAAGGTTCATCCAGTCTTCCATGTTTCTCTGTTCAAGCTTGTCCTCGTAAGTCCATTGTTTTTTTAATTTAGGCTAGTCCTTTGCTGTTTGTGTCAAATCTGCGTGAGACAACAGCATGCATTAAACACATCTGGGCCCAGTATTTATAAACTTAAAATCCATATTGAAATTATCCAGATTTCTAAATCTATCTATAAATCAAAGTAATTTATTCTGGTATTTCAAACCTCTGCTGAATAGTATCAAAATTATCTTCTTGGGATAGAGATTTCCAAATCCATCTTGCCCACAAGATCACACACATGAAACAGGAAATGTTAAAATAGTTATTATGTTCGGCAAGAAATGAAATGACGGCGAAAGACCCACTTAGAAGTTGGAATTGATGGTCACAGTTATTTTTTTGCAAGAGGAACACTTCATCCAGCATTTGATGGTACATCATGAAATGGTACAACGAGCATTACATACAAAGAGTTGTCATATGATTGTGGACGCCACGTTAGCAAACAGAGCATCCTTGAAAACTGATTAGGTATGCATTGATTATCATGACGACAACAAGGAATATATCTGAAGTTATGTGGCGTATGACCCAGCCTAATCAACACAGTGAAGAAGATGTCATAATACAATGTCACATAAGATGTCACAATTCTCTTAACAGGAAGTGAGGCGGTGGATTTCACTGAAACAAGATTTTTTTTCAGATCAACCTCACCAAATGTGTGTGTGTGTGTAACCGATTTCAATGTTGCTTAGTCTTAAAACTAGACAACAGAGACACTATCAATTTGATATAAAAAGTATTAAAGTGGCCCTTATATAGCTTCATTGAAAGTGCAAACAAATGCAAAAGTTGTCTTGACTTGACAAAATAACTCTAATGACTTATATTTTAAGATCTAAATAGGTTGCATAGATTCGCAATTTTACACCAAAATTTACCACCTTGTTTTATATTTGCAGGCTCAAGGGTTTTGGAGATGAGTTAACTTTCTGTCAGAACACCACCACTATATGTACAGCATACTTTCATTTGCTTTTTAAATGTGTAATCATAGATATAAAGTTTCAGTGGAGGCCTTTAACAGTTTGTGTACAACATATGCTTAATTTAATCAGATTTTGTATTTAAACTTGAACATGAAGTTTTCCAAATAATCACCAGCTTCTCACAAAAGCATCATGGCCTTGTTATTGACTTTATCATTTGACCAATAATAACAATACAACACAACTTAAAGTGCCTTTTAGTTGTCCTTTACCACTGTGAAGGCCTACTTATGTTTCTAAAGAAAAAAAAGAAAATATAATAAAATAATATAAAATATGAAATGGATTTATTATGCGATTTGTCCAAGTGGTGTTACCGTACTCAAGATGGCTGATCGGTGCAGTGTGCAGCAAATTTGGTTTGGTAGCGTCACACACCGTCATGTGGATGAGACAGGAGAGACACGCGTTGGACTGAACTACCTGGAACGCTCAACGTTGGTAACTTTTGGCATCAAGTGGAATGGTTTTTGACAACGATTCAGCACACTTTACCTTCAAAAATGACGGCTAGCTAGTTAGCTGCCACAAACAACTCATGTTATGATGTTAACGCGGTGACCGTCAAAAGGTTTCTTCTAAGGTTACCGGTTTTGTGGACATGTCATCCTGGCTGCGGTCTTATGGCCGGTGGTGTCCGAGAGGAGCTGTCAGGTTAAAACCTAAGCTGAACAGCGGTGTCAGAAGGTGCTGCTCCACGGGTCAGGAAAAGGTCCGAGTCCGGTTTGCGCCCAGCCCGACAGGTGAGCCGTTTAAAGACACAACACTGCGGTACTAGAGGCGTTCTCCCAAGGCACTAGGGCAGAAGGTACCCGGAAGGGGGCCCGGCACACGCTCAACTTTTGGCATTTTAAATTGATAAAATATTGATGTGAATGGACTATTGTTCAAACAAATGCAATAAGAGTAACACATTCCTTAAAAGCAAAATTCAGATGACACGAATTTAACTGACAGTGTGAATCATAAATCACATGATTTTTACATGAATTCATGATTATAAATTTGTAAACTAAAAATACAACTGTGCAAACTGAAGTATTAATGTGCTCACTCAATACTAGACCAAAAAATTTTGTTTAAAATGTCGTCTTTTATTTGTGTTCAAGTATGTGTTGAATTTGATGCAGGTTTTTTACACCTTGGAGGCCTCCGCACTGCTCTCTACAATTATATTTTTGCTAAGAAGTATGGAGGCTCGTTTATCCTGCGGCTGGAGGACACGGACCAGAGCAGGCTGGTGCCAGGAGCTGCACAGTCCATAGAGGACATGCTGGAGTGGGCAGGTAGGGCCTTTTGTAGGGTAGTGTCTAAAGATGGAATATCTAAAGTGATGCTTTTCAAAGTTATTGTTAGAATAGAAACGGTATGTTTTTATATAGAGCAAAGTCTTTTGTAAACTGTGAGTAATGCAGACCATCGTCTATGGATGTATGTTCTGGTACAGGAAAAATGTTTTTGTAATTAAAATGTAGAATAATCTTTGGGCCTCGCTACCAAAAAAACTATTTGATTCCGAAAACGCCGTCGCTACCACCACTCTACTGAGGAATGTAGTTCAGCTAGTAGGGTTCCTACTGCCCAGCACTTTCAGCCACTTGCTGCAAACTTCTATTTGCAGAAGCTTTGCGATAATTACAAGTGAGATAATGACATTTTTAATTTCTAATCACTATTTTTGTCCAATTATTTGCCCAAGTTATTTTTGGTATTGAGGTAAAAGATAACATTCTTTGCAATATCCTTTACGGCACCAAACACCAATTTTAAAAGGACAATGTAAAGAAAGAGAAGGCCCGGAGCACATTAGCCACCACTTTGGGTTTACACAGTAATTACCCACTGTAGTTACATAGGCTATGTATAAGCATGTCTCGGTTTTTCTTTGTCTAGCAGCAGTCAAGCCACTGTGTTATCATCTTGTTCAGTTTTTATTTAGATGGAAGTTCAATTGTTACTTCACTTCTATATGATGAAGACAGCAAAAGAGAGGGAGATCCACACACGCAGAGCAGTAGCAGCAAAGCTGAAGCCTCCCTGGTGTTAACTGACACTTTTTAATGGCTGCAAGTAACTTGCAAAGCTCATGCAGACCGATTGATGACTTTCATAAACTTTAGAATTAAACACAATATGCATAACTTATTGCATTAAGTATCACTAATGCTAAGTGGGCTGTCAGACTTTATATAACGTTTATATTTATTTACATATAGTATGTCTTGCATAAAGCTTGTGTGTATTCCACTTGCAGGTATTGCCCCAGATGAGAGCCCCCAGCGAGGAGGGCCTTTGGGTCCATATCTGCAGTCTCATAGACTCCAGCTGTACACTTCAACAGCTCAGCAGCTTCTTCACTCTGGTCACGCCTATCACTGTTTCTGCAGCTCACAGAGATTGGAGCTCCTGAAGAAAGAGGCCTTACGAAGTGGACAGACACCTAGGTGACCTAAATTGACCTCCGGTGTTTGAAAAGGTTCCTAATGACTGTTTTCTAAAAGGATGAACTTGTGTTTGTGCCTCTCCCTGTGGCCAGGTATGACAATAGATGTCGTCACCTTCAGGCCGATCAGGTCGAGGAGAAGCTAGCCCAGGGCTTGAGTCATGTGATCAGGTTTTGTCTGGAGGAGGGAGTGGAGCCCTTTCAGGATCTGATCTTTGGATGGAACCATCATGAAGTGGCACAGGTTAGACAACCCTACTGTTCAGCTTCATTTGGCATACAACTATATTTAAAACATAAATTGTAAACTGCAGGAAACATGAGCATGAGAAGAAGTGCCAAACACACAAAAACATGTGTGACTTTGTTTATAAAAAAAAATCATTATTTTACTTCCAAGACCAACTTCCAAGAGTTCAATTCAGTTTGATTAGGGGAAAAAAGTTATTTTCCTGTTTTTAGCAAATAAAGAAAAGTGCTAAGTTAACAAAGCAACTGAGAAGTTTCACTCATCTAACAGGAGTGTACAAAATATTTGCATATTTCTTCATGACCTGTTGTTTAGAGCTGTTTCATAAATGTAAACAGTCAGTTAAGCAGAGCAATCAGCCCACAGTCGATTTAGAGCTGCAGCTGTGGTGCATTCACTGACACTAGACCCAGCTGTGATACTCTTCAAATATGTCCCAACATTTCCTCTTTCCATCTGGAATTTTTCCTGTCAGTTTAACTTTATATAAAGTTGCTGGATGTTGTGTCCAGGTGGAGGGGGACCCTATCGTAGTGAAGGCAGATGGGTTTCCCACCTATCACCTGGCCAACATTGTGGATGACCATTACATGAGAATAAGCCACGTACTACGCGGCTCAGAGTGGCTTATCTCTACATCTAAACACCTCCTGATGTACCGAGCTTTGGGATGGCAGCCCCCAACCTTCGGCCACCTGCCACTGCTCATGAACAAGGACGGCAGCAAGCTGTCCAAGAGGCAGGGTGACATATTCATTGAAAAGTTCAAGAAGGAAGGAGTTCTGCCTGAGGCGCTGCTGGACATCACCACCAACTGTGGCTCGGGCTTTGACAGTGGGTCTAATAGAACTTTATTTTAGAATTAAAGGTATCCTTGCATAACTTTTAGCCAGTAGAGAGCAAATATCCCTCTCTGTGCAGCTGGACTGTCAGCAGCACTTTTTTTATTTACTATCCGAGCGGCAAGTTTGGAAGAAAGAATGTCTCTGTAACAGTAAGGTCATTTTAGTGTATTCTGTACAAATAGGACTCTGCTAGAGTCCAGTATATTAGCCTATTTTCTTTTTAATTTGCAATGTCTGGTAGAGCCTCACTCACTAATCACCTGCGATATGTCCTCGTCCTGGACAGAAAAGTTCCATAGGAGGTTTGTGTCCAGCTCATCTGTCAATCTCACTGTTTCAGTGAAATTGACATGATTCTATTGATCTCATGTCTAAGAACCATCAACATGATATATTTTTGAGCTATAAGTTACGCAGGGCTGCTTTAACAAAAAATAAAAAAAGGTGACTAACAGTAACTGGGGTTAGCCTGAGCCTGGAATATTATGAAAAAACTGGGAACATGGGAGAAATAAGAGCAAAGAGAAAATTACTTGCTGGTATCTTTTTATTTCAGATTTAATTTGCATCTTAAGAGATTGCAATTTAAATGATTTTAAGCTGTAGTTTGTAACTTTTTCAAAATCCAGGCAATAGAGGGCAGAGGCAAGGAAATTTTAAATAATATCACAGCTCCATATCACACCTCCCTCTCGGAGTTACTCCAGGCCACGCCTCTTCCCCCGGGTGCGTGTGAGAGAGAGAGAAGCGTCTTGCGATGTTTACAACAGTTCAGCTAACTGAGGTAAGATTGTTTATTTTAATTTTTTAAAACAACTTTATACCTGTTATTTTTCTCTCTCCCGCTTTTACAACATATGTTTTATCGGTTTTAAGTGTGAACAGTAAAGCTTTTATGATTTATGAGCAAGTAACAATTTATATATATTTTTTTATTATTAGAATGTTCAGCATAGTTTCGAGACATCGACCTACAACAAGCATCGCCACTGATGTCTGAGAGACCTGAGTACAGTCCTGAAGTCTTACTTCAAAAAAAGGATCCTCTAAAATTACACAAAACAAAAATATACACTTTTGATTTTTGCTCTTGTTTTTCATGAGCCAAACTCAAAGATCTAAGACTATTTCTATGAATGCAAAATATATATTTCTCTCAAATCACAAATTGTCTAAATCTGTGTTAGTAAGTATTTAATGTGATTAACACTGATAATTAACACTTTTGTTTTTGCCCCCATTATATGCCACACCTGTGAGGTGGATCACAGGTGTGGCATATAATGGGGTCAAAAACAAAAGTGTTGCTTTAAAATTTTTTAGTATGAAATGGGAGCTGTTTATCCAAATAAACGCTAACATATCCAAGATCAGAGTAGGACTTGGTGATGTCTCAGGTGTTTACAATGTATTAATAAATGCCTAATAAACTATGCCAAATTTACTTCCTGATGTGTGAGGTGAAAAAATGGTTTCAGCCGCAACTGGCAAAGCATGTTTTTGGACTTAGTACTCACCTCAGATTTTATCCACTCTTTATCTTAAAAAGATGTGCAGCTGGTCTTAGCATAGTCTTCATAAAAAACAGTCTCTAAACGTTAGCTCTATATCAGTCCATCTTTAAAAGTCTCATTAGAAATTTGTAGAAAGCCGTCACATATAAAGTTGCACATGTATTTTTTGCAAGATAAGGTTATTATAAACCTAAATCATGATACATTTTCATGGCTTCAAAAATGTACATGTGAAATTACATTAAAATTAGACACCCACACTTTGAGTTATTGCTAGTTTAGTATTTATTTAGAAATATTTTTATAAATAAACAATACTTCTATATAAAAAAATTAATTGTCAATAAATGGTTAAAAACATTTATTTATTCAGTTGTATTATGGCTTTGTTAAATGAAAAAAAAAGATTAGCATTTCTTTCTTTGACTATTTTTGGTCATGAAAGTTTGTGTTTATGAAAAAATCCAGTAAATCTCAAAGGTGAATTTAGGGATATTTGTGTGTTGCAGCAAATCGAATGGGACGAAGGATGGTTGAGCTGATCTCTGAGTTTAATCCATCAAAGATCACCACACACTCAGCACTAATCGACCTGGACAAAGTGCCAGAGTTCAACAGGTAAGGTACTTGCTGTGACACTGTTCTATTTTGTTAGGATAAAATAATCTAAAAATGAACGATTTATGACTGGAGGAATGTAAATCCAGCGCTGTAACTATAGTCCTGGTGATGTGTGACTGTGGCAGAATCCACCTCCAGCAGCGAATCGACGACCAGGACCAGTGCACTGCTCTTATTAAAGAGCTCCAGGTTCAGATCCAGCAGAAGTACGCAGCACTAATCCAGGTCCAAGATGTTGTTCATGAGCAGTACATCAGACGGGTGCTACACCATCGGAAGGTAAGAACAACTGCAATGCTACCAAAATGTGCCACTACACAGGCTAGTATGAATTTATGCTGAGCTTCATATTGACTGACTAGAGGTGTTTCTACTTTTACCCAGGCCAAATACTGTGAGCGCCATGAATGCCTAATAAATCACTGTGATACAACTCAAATTGGCTACAGAAACTCTCTTAGCATGAGGTTTTGTGAGAGTCGGTTTAACTCAATCATGACTTTATGTCACACTTAGTCTAAATGTAAATGTGACGTGCGGGCTCTTCATTTTCTTCACTACACTTTGCATTTTGCTATCATCAGCAATTATATTTAGCTGCAGGATGAATTATATAATGAACTACATGGACCATCTTCTACATGCAGAAGTAATAGTTCTTCTGCTAAATGATCAGCACTGATTCAAGGCCTTTTATTCAGGCTATTCAGTTTTTTTTTTTTTTACTTTTAAATCAACGCAACAAGACAAACTTTTTTTTTTTTTTTTTACATTTTACATTTATGAAAGTGCTATATTAAAGTGGCACTGTGCGATTGGTAGAATCCTACCTATTTCATTCACACAATACCCTCAGCTGGACAGGAAACTCAACTATAAATGATTTATAATTCAATGCCACTGGGACAAGCAGACCTCTCCTGAAATTTTACTGATTTACTGGACCCTACAGTTTTATTTGTACAAAATGCTCTAAAACTAACCTACCATTGCAGAAGATGTTTTTTTCTTCCGAACTTGCCGGTTTTGGATAATTTGCTTTATAGTCTGTAAAGGATCTGCACCATCTAGTGGCTAAAAGCCACAAAGTGCAGCTTTAATCTCAGAAAAAACAGAATAGAAAAATACCTGAGATCACATTTTATTTTAATTTGATTAAACCAGGTTGACTATTAAAAGACTATTAAATACTTTTGGAAAAAATAGCATAATGCTGTACCCTTAGTTTGTAGAGAAGTAAATTGCACAATTCCTGCTTCAACTACAGTGAGGAAAAAATGTATTAATGTGCATAAAGACGCCAAGAAAAGATGAAAAAATCTTCAAAAGGCATCAAATGACAGATTAGACATCCTTATAATAAGTCAAAAAAAGTTAGATTTTATTTCCATCATTTACACTTTCAAAATAACAGAAAACAAAAAATTGGTGTCTGCAAAAGTTTGGGCACCCTGCAGAGTTAATACCTTGTACTGCCCTCTTTGGCAAGCTAAGATCTGACAGTGTCATGGATTGTTCTCAATCATCGTCTGGATAGACCAGGTGATGTCAATCTCAAAGGTTTAAATTCCAGACTCATCTGACCTTGCCCCAACAATCAGCACCATGGGTTCTTCTAAGCAGTTGTCTAGAAAACTGAAACTGAAAATAGTTGACGCTCACAAAGCAGGAGAAGGCTCTAAAAAGATAGCAAAGCGTTTTCAGATGCCAATATCCTCTGTTCGGAATGTAATAAAGAAATGGCTGTCATCAGGAACAGTGGAAGTTAAAGCAAGATCTGGAAGACCAAGAAAAATTTCAGACAGAACGGCTCGCAGGATTGTGAGAAAAGTAAGTCAAAACCCACGTTTGACTGCACAATCCCACTGGAGTTGTGGTACACTATTCCACTATAAAGAGATACTTGTACAAATATGGACTTCATGAAAGACTCATCAGAGGAAAATTTCTTCTACGTCCTCAACACCAAAATCAGCGTTTTGCAAATGAGCATATAGACAAGCCTGATGCATTTTGGAAACAAGTTCTGTGGACCGATGAGGTTAAAATAGAACTTTTTGGCCGGAATGAGCAAAGGTATGTTTGGAGAAGAAAGGGCACAGAATTTAATGAAAAGAACCTCTGTCCAACTGTTAAGCATGGGGGTGGATCGATTATGTTTTGGGGTTGTATTGCAGCCAGTGGCACAGGGAACATTTCACAAGTAGAAGGAAAAATGGATTCAATAAAACTTCAGCAAATTTTGGATGCTAACTTGATGCCATCTGTGAAAAAGCTGAAGTTAAAGAGAGGATGGCTTCTACAAATTGATAATGATCCTAAACACATCTCAAAATCCACGGTGGATTACATCAAGAGCCATAAACTAAAGGTTTTGCCATGGCCTTCACAATCTCCTGACCTCAACATAATTGAAAATCTATGGATAGACCTTAAAAGAGCAGTGCGCGACAGACAGCCAGAAATCTCAAAGAACTGGAAGACTTTTGTAAGGAAGAATGGGCAAAGATACCTCAAACAAGAATTGAAAGACTCTTGGCTAGCTACAAAAAGCGATTACAAGCTGTGATATTTGCCAAAGAGGGCAGTACAAGGTATTAACTCTGCAGGTGCCCAAATGTTTGCAGACACCATTTTTTTGTTTTCTGTTACTTTGAAAGTGTAAATGATGGAAATAAAATATAATTTTCTTATTATAAGAATGTCTAGTCTGTCATTTCATGCCCTTTGGAGATTTTTCCATCTTTCCTTGGCTTCTTTATGCACATTAATACACATTTTTACTTGGGGTTCCCAAACTTTCAATCCCCACTTTATTAATAAATAAAACAGAATTCCCTTACTTTATTTAATTTCAAATCAAAAGGTGAAACCAACTGGCAACTTTCAAAATATATGAAGGATTTATTTCCCTCATATCAGTTGAAAATAAAGACTTGCACTGAGTAAAAACTATTTTCTGCTGACATGTCTCCAAGAGTAAGGTCTGTGAAATTATGCCTGTTGAGGTTTGCAATCATCCAGGACATCTTCAAGAAAATGTTTCAACTAAGACATGTTGCTTTGAAGGTGAACTTGGTGACTTTGTCAATTCTGAGTTCAACTGATAATAGAGAGAAGTATATCCTTCAGAGGGAGGGTTTTAACCTGAGTCTAGTTTGTTCTAATATTAGAACAATCCTCTGTGACCAGAGGAAGTGTACTGACAGACAATTTTTCCTCCATTTATAACAGTGTGTTGAGCCCAAAGCCTAAACAATTTCTCTCTTAAAAGACATTAACAACTCCCCCACCAGCTCTCACACTGCCCATTCAACTCTTAAACACACTGAAACCAGGGTCTAGCTTTCACCAGTTTGTCCAATCACAGTAGACTCAGGTTTAACCCCTCCCTCTGACGGATATTAAACCATAGATTGTAAATAAAAAATATTAAACTCGGCTCTCTTACCAGTTGAACTCAGAATTGACAAAGTCTCTTGGATGAGGACAAAATATCTTCACCTTCAAACATATGTATAGATGCCTTTGTTGAAACCCTTTCTGTGTCATTCTACAAATTAAACTTCTCCTGTCAGCTCCTGTCAAAAAAACAAACTTTCAAATGTTTTTTTCACTTCCTGTTTAAGACTGGATGGTTCCTTCTAGACTAAAGTGAAGTTTGCTGTGATCCCTAATTTTCTTTTCCTCTGGTTTACAGGGTCACATTTGCTACCTGAAGGAGCTGGTGACCCCGGAGTACTCCTACCTCTGGGTACGTCCTTCCTACTCCAGCCAGCAGGTGGCAGCACTTACCTTAGAAGCCCAGAACATTGCTGCTTTAGTCATTAAGTAGGTCAAAGTATTTACTTTTACTCTGAATGCTTAATTTCATGTGTATGGATTATGATTATACTGTATGTTTTGAAATGTGTGGATCCCATTTTAAGAAAAAATGTCTGATTTTGTTAAAAGACTCGGATTTGATGAAAGGTGTTTCAGGAAAGGAAAAGCACTTACAAAGTCTAGCAGAAATAAGCATATTTCATTGAAAATGGTACTCGATAATGGCACCTCATCACTTTTAAACTGACCAAGTCATAAACAAGTGTGAAACTTGTTAAATGATCTATACGTAAACAAGATATTGGGCAAGAGTCTATTTTAAAATAAAACCATCATTGTATCTCTACATTACACACTATGCTAAACAGAGAAATGGCTGTAGAAAAGATGCAGAAAGCTAGTACACGGGGCAGAGTGGTTAGCACTCCTACCATACAGCAAGAAGGTCGTGAGTTCAAAACCCGACTGACTCAAAACATTATCGGCCGACTCTTTCTGTCCTACACGTGTTACCGTGGGTTCTCTCCGGCTTCCTCCCACCGTCCAAAGACATGCATGTATAGGTTAATCGGGAACTCTAAAGTGTCCCTAGTGAGTGAATGTGAGAGTGAATGGTTGTCTCTATATGTTAGCCCTGCGACTAACTGGCCACTGTCCAGGGTGTACCCCACCTCAGGCCCAAAGCTGCTGGGATAGGCTCCAGTCACCCTAACGGGACTAAGCTGTAGAAAATGAATGAAAAAAAAAAGATACAGAAAGGCAAATCACATAAAGCTGTGGGTGTGGACCATCTGCGAAGTGAAGTCTGTTAAAGAGGCATTGCATAACTTTCAGAAAAATCTAACAGTTACTGACAGTGGCTGTTAGGAGAGCTGCAGTCAGTGCCCCACTCGCTCTCACTGGCACGTGCACAACAACAGACACCAGCTACAGCTGTTCACAGGACTTTGACATTTACAGAGAAGGTAAGAAAAGTTACACTTCTGTATTTTTATTGTTTGACAGACTTTATTAAGAGTAAACTATAGTTGACTCTGGAGTGCTGACACACAGTAAAGGGAACTCCTGAGACATGGGAGAGAAGAGGGCGACTAATGATTGACAATGGCATGTTTTATAAAGTGTTGTTCAACACAATACCGCAGTTACAGCTAACGCTAACTTTGTATGATATATTATTAACTTAGACTTATAGACGTTTGTCTAAAATACGTTTGCTGAGCAGCTACATCAACAACTCACGTAGCTTTTACTGAGACCCACAGTCTCAGCAGGATAACGACTAAAGTTAGTGAACTTATATCAGACTGGAGACTGTACGTGTTACTATTGCTGTTGTTTTGTCGAGTCTTTGCACAAAAGTTGGAGCACTTTATTTTTTATCTGGTCAACTAAACAGCTGCACTTTTCCTAAACCTTGTGTAGCACATTAGTGACAAGCTACACAGAGTAAAAAAACTGAGTAAAACTTATGTAGAGAAAAGAATATGACTGAGTGAAGGAGTTTCTCTTGTTTCTATGAACCATAACTGAACTAAATTAGTTTTGAATTAGAGTGAGACAACATAAATATTTACCTTGCTGTATCATTTCAGCTTTTCATTGTTTATTTCACTGTTAGTGTCATTCAGAATACATCCAACATAAAGTTTAGTTTAATATGATGTATGTAATTTATTTTTATTGTTTTCTTCTCAGGACTCCAGCTCAGGAGAGTTTCAAGCTCCTGCAGGAGAGCTCTGACAGTGACTGAAGAAGAGCAGGAGCTGGAGCTGTCAGTGAGGAGGACAGACTGAGGGGGGCTCAGCTGCTGCAGGACAACAGAGGCAGGTAGGTCTTATATCTACAGAAATGATCACACACTCTAGTGAACCTCTGTAATCTAAACAATACTTGTTCCATTTTCAGGAACAGTTACAAAGAAGTTCTCCAAATGGTTAGAACCCGTCTGCCAGGGTTTTTTCTGGATGTGATGGAGAACAGACGAGCCACACCAGGACCAGCCGAACCAAACAGGGCTCAGTGTGTTGCACCTGCCTGAACTGCAGAGTCATGCAACAGATCTAGAAAACAAATGCTGCAACAGGCTCTCAGACCACACGGTTTATACAGATATATAATTATAGATACTTTCCTTCACATATTTATAATAAAGAAGTGTTGCATTGATCCACAGTCTCTGGGTTTATGTGGCCGAGTCATGTCCTACAGAGAGAGAGAGACAGAAAGCAAGAGAAAGAATTAGTTTGGGTGTCCTTTTTACAGTAAAACCACTCATTTCATTACTTATTTATGACATATACTACACAGACATACAGATAGTGTTTGAGAGGTAACAAACATGTCTACAGCAGTGTAGATAAGTGCACCTAGATATTCTGGTGTAAAGCTGATAAAGACTTTTCCACTGCTGCATGAGACCTAAAGATAATGGTTCCTGTGAGAGTGACTGACACACCTGTCCTCTGTGGAGTTGAGTCTGTGCCATTTCAGCTGTAGGTGGGAGCACAACTCCAGGAGAAGACCAGGGGCCCGAGGGTCATCTGTCCTCTTGGGAGCCCCCTGGAGACTTTAGACGATTCCCCATAATTCTGCTCTGCAGCCGTAGTCTTTGTCCACCTTTACTGTGTGGACACGTTAGAGCTGTAATAATAACATGCTGTTGTTTCATTGTGTTGATAATGTGTCATAAATATTCCTTAGTCACACATTCAGCTCTGGTATATTCTAATAAAACAAACTTCAGTGAGTAAAATAATGTTTTATACTCTCACTGAAAGAGAAGACACTTGTCCACATCCTTCAGACACGTCTGTTGAGTCCAGTCTGTGACAGGGCCTCGTGCTGCAGAACCTGATGGTATGACCTCTTTGTCAGAGCTTCATCCAGAGGAGCCACTGGCGTCTGCAGAGGTCCACTCGTGCTCGCTGCTGACGTGGTGCAGTACTCCTCACCACCAAACCCTGAAATATACTGAATTTAGTCTGCTTTAGTGCTATTGTGTGTTGTACTTAGGATCACAACTGAGAGACACAGGGATGGGATTTTTGTTACTATAAACAGACCAGTAAATATAACAAGGCAAACAATGCCAGAAATGTGACAGAGTTGGCATTAGATGGGCTGTGATTACAATTACATACTATATTACATCCTGGCTACATTTATAAAGTTGTCATGCCTCGTGTTATCTCTTGTGAAAGTTATTGAACAACAAAGCCAACGTAAGTAAGGAAGAAAACCCCATAATGCCACAGAGTTAGCCAAGATGGTAAATGTATCAGACTCATACAGTGCCTTGCGAAAGTATTCGGCCCTCTTTAACTTTGTGACCTTTTGCCACATTTCAGGCTTCAAACATAAAGATATGAAACTGTATTTTTTTGTGAAGAATCAACAACAAGTGGGACATAATCATGAAGTGGAACAAAATTTATTGGATATTCAAAACTTTAACAAATAAAAAATGAAAAACTGAAAAGGTGCAAAATTATTTAGCCCCTTTTCAGTTAATACTTTGTAGAGCCACCTTTTGCTGCGATTACAGCTGTAATTCGCTTGGGGTATGTCTCTATCAGTTTTGTACATTGAGAGACTGAAATTTTTGCCAATTCCTCTTTGCAAAACAGCTCAAGCTCAGTGAGGTTGGATGGAGAGTATTTGTGAACATCAGTTTTCATTTTCTTTCCACAGATTCTCAATTGGATTCAGGTCTGGACTTTGACTTGACCATTCTAACACCTGGATATGTTTATTTGTGAACCATTCCATTGTAGATTTTGCTTTATGTTTTGGATCATTGTCTTGTTGGAAGACAAATGTCCGTCCCAGTCTCAGGTCTTTTGCAGACTCCATCAGGTTTTCTTCCAGAATAGTCCTGTATTTGGCTCCATCCATCTTCCCATCAATTTTAACTATCTTCCAATCTGTCCCTGCTGGAGAAAAGCAGGCCCAAACCATGATGCTGCCTCCAACATGTTTGACAGTGGGATGGTGTGGTCAGGGTGATAAACTGTGTTGCTTTTATGCCAAACATAACGCTTTGCATTGTTGCAAAAAGTTCGATTTTGGTTTCATCTGACCATAGCACCTTCTTCCACATGTTTGGTGTGTCTCCCAGGTGGCTTGTGGCAAACTTTAAACAACACTTTTTATGGATATCTTTAAGAAATGGCTTCCTTCTTGCCACTTTTCCATAAAGGCCAGATTTGTGCAGTATACGACTGATTGTTGTCCTATGGAGAGAGTCTCCCACCTCAGCTGTAGATCTCTGCAGTTCATCCAGAGTGATTATGGGCCTCTTGGCTGCATCTCTGAACAGTCTTCTCCTTGTATGAGCTGAAAGTTTAGACGACCAGGTATTGGTAGATTTGCAGTGGTCTGATACTTCTTCCATTTCAATATTATCGCTTGTACAGTGCTCCTTGGAATGTTTAAAGCTTGGGAAATCTTTTTGTTTCCAAATTCGGCTTTAAGCTTCTCCACAACAGTATCTCGGACCTGCCCGGTGTGTTCCTTGTTCTTCGTGATGCTCTCTGCGCTTTAAACAGACCTCTGAGACTATCACAGAGCAGGTGCATTTATGCGAGACTTGATTACACACCGGTGGATTCTATTTATCATCATTAGTCATTTAGGTCAACATTGGATCATTCAGAGATCCTCACTGAGCCTATGGATGCACTGAAAGTAAATAACTTTGCACGCCCAATTTTTCTGTTTTTTATTTGTTAAAGTTTGAAATATCCAATAAATTTTGTTCCACTTCATGATTGTGTCCCACAATTCTTCATAAAAATTACAGTTACAGTTATGAAGCCTGAAATATGGCAAAAGGTCGCAAAGTTCAAGGGAGCCGGATACTTTCGCAAGGCACTTTAAGCTTCTGAAGTCAGGATTATAATTCACTCAGATTTCTCAGATTTCACAAGGCAGAAACTTTATAATAAGCCCATGTTTTACAAGCACGCAACTGACAACTGAAAACAACACCGCAACATATTATACGTCGGTCACACTCCATTTTTGCTCTGCGGGACTTGCTTGATAAAACATGGTTAGTTTGTTTTTTGAGTTGGTGTCTGGGCTGTTCTAGAGGCCAGTCATTTTTTTGTTGCTCGCAGAGTCTATCTCGATACAAACACTCGCTGTCATAGCGGCTTTACTAGGAAGTCAGAGCTGTACACAGGAGCGCACTACGTCACATCCGGGTTGGTTTCCCGGCAAAACTGACCCGAACTATGCACAATGAAATACGCCTACAGGCTCATAGAGACAACAGTTTAGAACAATGAGGGTCTAAGTCGTCTCATCTAATTATGGTCGGCTCATATTTGGGCAAACAAAAACAATATTTGAGCTTAAAAAGTTACATATAGTTTATTTTTAAGGTCAAAACTATTACATATATAATTTAATGTATTAGGATTTATTTTGGTATGTTATTTTGTAAGGTTGTACTTGTTTATGTTGCAGTCATCTTTGCATATTTGTGATAGTGTAATATAGGTCAGTGTGGGTTGGACACAAAAGTGCCTGACACTTGTATAATAAAATATTCATACAAGAATAATTAACAATTCTCTGCTTTCAGACTGGTGTCGGATCAGAGCGAGGAGCTAGCAGTGGATGGGCTCAGTAAAGACCTAAAGAGTCTAGCTCAACAGACCAAAGCCAAGTACGGAGAAGTGATGAAGCTGCTGCGGCTGGCTCTTAGTGGGCTGCAGGTATTCAGGACACAGGGCACCACATGTTGTGGAGGAGAACAGTTTGTTTTGCCTTGGACAGCAGCTGGATTTCTTTTTGGTTTAAGTTTGGCGTTTTACTCTGCCTAATGTTAACAACATGGCTCTGCTTTAATTGGATTACCTGCCCTGTGCAAAGGCTTTCAGTGTAACACACGTTTGACAAGTCATAGGTTTACAGTCCTGGGGAAGTCAGAGGAAATGAAACAAAAAGCCAGATGCCCTGGAAATTACCTGACTTAACTGATGCCATTGAAGGAGGTGAATTCCAGATTAGAATGGTAGATCCACACAACTGTATGTTCCAAATGATGATTTTCAATTAGAATTTTAAAATCCTCCAAACAAACGTAAGAGCATGTGCCTCTTTGCAGTGTAGGTTATTAACAAAAAGTGGTCACATTGTTTTAGCAAACCTTCTACTTTACGTCTATAATAAGTAATATTTTGATCAAGATCAACTACGCAGTAAATAATCCCCCAAAACAAAAGCACCACACATAAAAATTGGAAGTTAACCATTTTCCTAATCAAAACAAAAAAGAAATAATCAAAATAGTTTCCAGTAATGACAAAGTTTAACCCTGGTTAAAGTCATAGTTAATAATAATCTAGCAAAAGTATAAAAAATGCAAAAAGTTCATCTTGCATAAATAAATGGCTGGCTCGATGTGAAGATAGACATACAGCTTTACACTCTACGCCCACAGCCTTTTCAACCTTCAAATTTTTATCACAAAAAAAAAAAGTTTAAAATGAACTCAAAATAGACGAAGTGAGTCAGTGTCATTAAAGCTCTGAGACAGGAACAATAAGTGGCTTGTGATTGCACTCCACAGTTGCTTCAGTTGTTGAGCTAATCACCTCAATCTCTTTGTTTCTTGCAGCAAGGCCCCAGTGTGGCTGAGATGATGGTGTGTTTGGGACGAGCAGAGACCAGACATCGGCTTCAGAAACTTGCTGCTCTCTCGAACCCCCACTGACTGACTTTTATTACACTAGTACCAGTACTTGTGTGTCTTGTACTTGTGAGTTAAAGACTTCATGTAAAGAGGGATAAAGAACCAAAATAACCTGAAATTATGTAAATTATATTTTGGAAAAATAAAATAATAAAACCTTTTTTTATTTTTTATTTTTTCGGATTACTGTCTTTTCCAGTATTGAAAGTAGGGTTATAAACTATGCTTATCACAATATTAACCTGCATGTATACACCTACCACAAAATGTTGGTACTGTCAAAACTTGAATAAAAAAGGTAGCTGCAGCAGTGTGACAAGTGGATGTTAGTCTAAATTTTGGTATTTGTTTTTATATTTTAGGTTATTTATTTTAAAAAAACAAATTCATCATGCATGTTGTATTAGTATTGGAGGCCCATTATGGGTGATGCTGATGGGATTTTCTGGACATTAGTTCTGTTCCTGGGTGACCCGGATATTGTAAAATTGCCCATAGTGAATGAACGTGACTGTGAATGATTGTCTTCAGTGACTGTCCTGTAATTATCTGGTGATTGTTCTTGGTTGTTCACTGGGTCACGCCCAACCCCCTGCAAACTGTAAAGCACAATAGGAGTAGAAACTAAACTAAAACCAAAACTCTTCCATTCATCATTCAATAAACTCAACAGACATCTGCTTTTTGTGTAGTACTATTTATTTTAATTATTGTGGACATCAAGCAGCATCTCTTAATTTACGAAAACAAAATTGAACTACATTTTACAACACTGGGTTAACAAACCTACTAATGAAAATAGGCATGGGGTGCTCATTTTGAAAGTTTGCTCCCTAAATGAATAAACTACACATTTGTTGTTTTGTCCGACACTATTGCCTTTCTTAACAATACAAGATACTCTGTCAGCTATTTTATCACAAATATGATTTTGAAAAAATATAGAATGTTTCTGTTTTTTGAAGAAACCTTCATAAGCAACACAATTTGCTCAGGTCTGTGTGGATACAAATGGAGTTGTTATAGGGGCCACTGCACAATATATAGAAATCATTAGATTTGTACTCTAGTCTTACTACAGTTTGATGTATTGTTATGTGTGGCCTGAATGTATGTTTTCAGCTCTGTTATTTGTATTGTTCATTCACTTCTCATTAGTTCATAAAAACACGCTTATTTAGCATTTTCAAATTAACTTGCAATTGGCTTTGAATCCCATTTGTATCACAGTGGCCCCAAATATAACTCGGTTTTGCCTGTTTACACTGACCCTTTTCTGTTCTGACCAAACCAAATCTAATGCGGGTCACATTTAAAGGCCTGTGTGAAGGTAGCCTCAGTGCAGCCTGTGTGATTAACAACCACGTGATGTTGAGACAGTGGTGAAGTGGGGAGGGCTGTGGGACGGGACAGGGGCGTGGGTGTCACATGTTACAAGAGCAGCGGCAGTTTGACACTTCTCTCATTTTAGCTACTTTTCAGCAAACAAAAAAACAAAAACTAAAAGCCAAACACGCAGAAGGACTGAGTTCAGTTGACGGCGATGGCGAGCGCGGACACCCCTGGCAGTCTGGAGTCTCTGCTCAGTAAGTCACCGCAGTGGGTTACACAGAAAGAGTAGCTATATATATATTTATAGGTTCATACGTGAGTTCTGTAGCAGCCCTGCTCCGTGCGCTTCGCAGTGCGAGTGTTTTAAACAGTTAATCTATTCAGTGCAGAACTTTAGCTGAAACAGGAAGTGCGCGTGCCTGTGTTGGTATGGAAGTGCGCGAGCTCTTGCACATTTATCTTTTATCTTAAAGATTAAAAAAAAACAATACTAATTTATTTAAAGTATCATGTATTTTGAGATCATTTGATGACATTTCTCCGCTTTCAGTTTTTGAAACACAATATGTCTTCTGTTTTCAGGATAGGACGTTATTATTTAGTTAGTGCACTTTCAAATGTCGTAGCACCAGGTGTGACGGATCAACTGGCGAAGCCGGTTATCTGGCGACGTGCAGATGTTTTTTGTGGGCGTTCTTCTCTAGGACCCCACTTTTACAAACCAGGAAATATAGGTATTATTTCGTCTTAAATTACATCGATGTGATTCTTTTTACAGCGTACATGTCTATAATGATGTATCTTTTGGTGTCGATTAGAAAGAACGAACGTAGACGCTTTGATTCAAGAGCGGTTTGTGGATTATAACTCGATGTAAACAGGACAGTGCAGTCACCAGTTGATCCAGACGATCTCCGTTTAACCTGCGTAAAATGAGAAACAGCCTTTAAATCAAGAAATACTACAGACGGAATACTGGCGTGGACAAGGTGCTCGTGCTGTGCAACTTCTTTTAAAACTTGTAACTGAGTTACCTGCAGTCATCGCAATATAATCTGGTTCAGTACAATGAGAATAAAGTTGAGGCTACTCTTACTGTTATAATGTGAGCTCTTGTCTCTGGTCAGCGCTGGAGTCATACTGGCAACTAAGCTGTCTTTAAAAAGTTATTTGTCCCTTGTCTTTATGACTATGCTTTATGTTGTATGTTTGTGTATAATCTGTCTCATGTACTGGTGAGCTGAAGAAAAATTTCCACTTTGGTAAACAAGAAAGTAATGTTCTAATCTATTTTGTTAGACACACTATAATTAAACACAAACTAATATAAATAAATGCCCTTAGTGAATAAATATACAGCTTATAATTGTAGCTTCTGACTCCTCTGAAATAATAAAACAGGTTTCTTCTTCACAGGTTTGAAACCTTTCAATGTTTGCTTCTGTTATGTTTCTCTATTGTTTTGCAAATAAATGCTAAGAGTGCTTTACTGATGTGTCACATGACCTTAACCCAGCTTTTATTCTAAACATTCTACAGAACAGTTTTTATGAGTCATGGCTTAAGACTTAATAGTGTTTAATTGTGCTTTTTTTGACAGCAGCTGAAAGAAGATCATTGTTAAATAACATGTAGATTTAAAAAATTACATTGGGTTTGACATTTTACTTTTTATTTTACTTCAGACAAGAAATCACCAAAATATGTAAAAAAAAAAAAAAAAAAAAAAAAAAAAAAAGTACAAAAAGACATGAACACATCTGAAAGTATGAATGAATGCTATCAAGATACAGTATTGGTTTACATGTTGCAATTGTGTCTACATTTGATTTATGCCCTGTGTGAATGTTAAGCACTGTCATATTTGTCAAAGGTAGTTCAGAGAGAGAGGTCTAACATACAATCTAATAGTTTTCAGTAAGCAGCTGCTGGCGGTCAGTTGAACTGTGTGATGAGTGAAGAAATATTTTATTTATATTTGACATATTCATCATCACTTCTTCAGTGTCATTTCCAACAGCAGGACAGCAGCTCTGCAGTGTGAACTCCTCTTGTGTAACACCTAAAACCACAAAACGTTTGTTTATGCGCTGTTCTGGTGCCATTCATCAGACTCGTTTATTGAACTAAAGATTGGAATAAAGTTAAATGATTGTGAGGAATTTATTCCATAAGTAAAAAGAATTGGAATGGAAGTATAGGTTTTGTAACACAGGAACATGAGTCACCCAACTCTGAATTTATCTGAAGGACCAAAACACTCAATAATATTAGTGTGTGTTCGACATTGTTTATCTATATATTTCAAAAGCATGAATAATGCTGAATAGCACTCATGTTTGTTTGTGCGGGCAGTACTTTGGAGCGTGGACTCCTCAGACAGTTAAGGACAGAGTGACGGAGGTGCTCTACGGCTGGACTCTGTGGCTCAAAGAGGAACCCAAGATCCAGGAGGCCTACCTCATGTTGAAGAAACAAGGTCAGAGTGCAACACACAAGATGATCAGATCTTTCACATGTATGATTGGGGATATGAGAGGCTGTTTTTCTACATAAATGACAGGAGGAAAATTTGAGTATTGGCTGTAGTGCTGTATATTGCATAAGACATGAAAAAACATTCTCATTTTACTTTATTTTTAATGAAAAGTCTAAAGTTGCTTTGCTTCAGCCTTCATCATCCCATAGGTCAGTCTTTTTTAATCATTGACTCTATGAGAGATCGTTAGATGTGCCACAGAAAATTATCCTTTTTTTTCTTAATTGGTCCAAAATTGATAACTTAATTGCTGTAAATAATTTACAGCGCTCAAGCAATGCAGTGACTGACTGGCCAAGTAATCGAAATACTACCTGGCCCCACTCATAAAAAAACAAGAAGCAAGCCATCTTTTCAAAATAAGACTGTGGCCACAAGTGCACAACTTTCATTTTAAAAATTTTCTCCTCTTCTACAAAAGTATGGTGGTTACCTGCAGTGTAGTGTGCAATTTTCGACAGCCCCCAAGTTGTGTAACTTGTACGTACATTGTCCGATTTGGCTCAAACTATAATCACTTATTGACTCCCCTGGCCCGAAAATGAGAAATATATGAAAAATTTGACCATAAACACCCCTAGAGTTTCAAAATAAAATCCCTCTGGAACGGCCCTACATTTAGTTTGTCGTAGATGCACAAAATTTGACACACACAGTTGTCATGTCATTACAACCAAAAATGTTTTTGGACCCTTGTCCACAATTCAACAGTGTTGCTGTGGCAACTGTTCAAATATTAAGTTTGTTGTACATAAATGAAATTTGGCACAGACGTCCATCATGGGACAGGGAACAAAAAGGTAAATGGATCAGTGCTCTATGTGCTACCGTGTTGTTATGCAATAGGCTTTTATTACACATTTGTTGATGTACATGGATAAAATCTGGCACATACAATCCTCATGTGTCCCTGACCAAGCAACTCCATTGGACCCATGAGCTAAATAAAACCGTGTTGCCATGGCAATGCTGCGTAATTTAAAAATATTGGCCTTATACAAAGGCCGTGGGATGCTAAACAGTACTTCATTGTAAATGAGTTGAATTTGGTGAATCACATAAAAGAAAAAAGCTCATTTCGGCCGCTTGTATCTGGGATCTTGTTCTTTCGGTCATGACCCAAAGCTCATGACCATAGATGAGAGTAGGAAAGTAGATTGACTGGCTCAGCTCCTTCTTCACCAGGACAAACCGGTACATCGACCGCATCACTGCAGAAGCTGCACCGATCCGTCTGTCAATCTCACGTTCCCTCCTTCCCTCACTCGTGAACAAGACCCCAAAATACTTGAACTCCTCCACTTGAGGCAGGATCTCTCCACCAACCTGAAGGGGGCAAGCCACCCTTTTCCAACTGAGAACCATGGTCTCAGACTTGGAGGTGCTGATCTTCATCCCAGCCGCTTCACACTCGGCTGCAAACCGTCCCAGTGCACACTGAAAGTTCTGGTATGATGGAGCCAACAGGACAACATCATCTGCAAAAAGCAGAGACGAGATTCTGTGGTCCCCAAACCAGACTCCCTCCGGGCCCTGGCTGCACCTAGAAATCCTGTCCATAAAGATAATGAATAGGTCCGGTGACAAAGGGCAGCCCTGCCGGAGATCAACATGCACTGAGAACAGGTCTGACTTACTGCCGGCAATGCGAACCAAGCTCCTGCTCCGGTCGTACAGGGACCGGACAGCCCTTAGCAAAGGGCCCCAGACCCCATACCCCCAGAGCACCCCCCACAGGGCACCACGAGGGACACAGTCGAATGCCTTTTCCGGATCCACAAAACACGTTTGGACTGGTTGGGCAAACTCCCATAAACCCTCCAGCACCCTGGAGAGGGTATAGAGCTGATCCATTGTTCCACGACCGGGACGAAAACCGCATTGTTCCTCCTGAATCCGAGATTCAACTATCGGCCACATTCTACTCTCCAGTACCCTGGCATAAACTTTCCCGGGGAGGCTGAGGAGTGTGATCCCTCTGTAGTTGGAACACACCCTCCGGTCCCCCTTCTTGAAAAGAGGGTCCAGAGGTACTGTCCCCAACCACCACGTGATGTTGTACAGGCGTGTCAACCAAGACAGCCCCACAACATCCAGAGACTTGAGGTACTCAGGGTGTATCTCATCCACCCCCGGTGCCTTGCCACCGAGGAGCTTCCCTACTACCTCAGTGACTTCGGCCCGGGTGATGGACGAGTCCACCTCCGAGCCCTCGGCCTCTGCTTCCTCAGTGGAAGACGTGTCGGTGAGGTTGAGGAGATCCTCGAAGTATTCCTTCCGCCGTCCAACAATATCCCCAGTTGAATTCAGCAGATTCCCACCTCCACTGTAAAGAGTGTTGGCAGGGCACTGCTTCTCCCTCCTGAGGCGCCAGATGGTTTCCCAGAATTACTTCGAGGCCGACCGATAGTCCTTTTCCATAGCCTCACCGAACTCCTCCCAGTCCGCTTGGCCTGCCGATACCTATGAGCTGCCTCAGAAGTCCCACGAGCCAACCAGGCTAGGTAGGTCTCCTTCTTCAGATTGCAGCCACGACAGACACCGGAGACTATATCATTTACATTACTCATCGACAATGGAGGTGGAGAACATGGTCCACTCGGACTCAATGTCTCCCACCTCCCTCGGGATCTGGTCGAAGCTCTGCCCTCACAGTACGTTTGGGCCTGCTGAGTCTGTCCAGCTTTCTCCCCCGCCATCGGATCCAACTCACCACCAGGTGGTGATCAGTTGACAGCTCCGCCCCTCTCTTCACCCGAGTGTCCAAGACATACAGCCGGAGGTCAGATGAAACAACTACAAAGTCAATCATCGATCTCCGGCCTAGGGTGTCCTGGTGCCATGTGCACTTATGGTCACCCTTATGCTTGAACATGGTGTTCGTTATGGACAAACTGTTGCTAGCACAGAAGTCCAATAACAGAACACCACTCAGGTTCAGATCCGGGGGGCCGTTCCTCCCAATCACGCCCCTCCAGGTGTCACTGTCGCTGCCAAGTCCCCCAGTAGACTTTCCAGCACCCCTCCCAGAGACTCTAATAAGGCACTGTCATTTGGCCCGTAAACACAAACAACAATGAGAGATCTATCCCCTCTTGTTCACCGGGTTGAACTCCAACACATGGTGGCTGAGCTGGGGGGCTATGAGCAAGCGGGCCCCATGGGGAAAGACCTGGCCACCAGACGCTCGCGTGCGAGCCCCAACCTCGGGCCTGGCTAAAGGATGGGGTCCCGGTTGCGCCATACCGGGCGACGTTACGGTCCATGGTATTGTCTTATCCATAAGGGGTTTTTAACCGCTCTTTGTCTGGCCCATCACCTAAGTACCTGCTTGCCTTGGCATATAGGCCTCGACAACATAGCTCCTAGGGCACTCAAACCCCTCCACCACAATAAGGTTGCGGTTCAAGGAGGGAAGCAGGAACGCTTAAGTTTCCTAACACTTCTTTGAATGCAGAGAAGACTAGTTTATAAATGCTTTTTATTTGTTGGTAAAAGTTAAATTAATATTTAGGCCCGAGCCGGTGATAACCGGGAGGGCCTATTGTTTTTTGCTCGAGTAATTTTTTTTATTAGCCATGTTGTTGTTGACACTTATTTGCAAAGAGACATTTTTCCAAATCCCTCTTTGCAGTTCTTTGTTCTGGCAGAAGTCTGTCCATACTCAGGTTTTACTGATCATTGTTTCCAAAGCCTGGTTTAACGCAGGCTATAGGCTCAACACAATCTACAAGACAGACTCAATGTTGCTGAGTAATTACACACCTCTCCAGGTAAAGAACAATGACAAACTATGCAAAACTTTGTATTTTACACTGTAGGTGCCGGTTACTGGCGCAGGTTGCAATGCACACTGGCACAGTTGTCATGGCAATATTGCTAAAATTAACATCGATAATTAGGGGCGGTAATTTTCAAACGCTACAGCAGTAAAAGTAGAGGCTACACCAGTTTGTGATTCTTCAGAGTGGCTTATTTATAATGCTCCACCCCCTCTGCGGTCAAAGGGTTCGACCGCTCTACCATCTGAGCCACTGTGCCCACTATATAAAATTAATATTTAAATTCCTGCAGACCCATTGCCCCAACAGAGACTAAATTGTCACTGTATGTACTTGTTGCACTGAAGTTATTTTGTAACATTTTTGGCTTTTAGTGTGTCTTGCAATTTGTAAAAAATTTGCCTTGACTCAAAAAAGGTTGAAAAACAGTGCCATAGGTACATCAATTTAAATAAAGGATTAACCATCATTCATTTCTAAGCACTATACTATAACAAACATAAAGATTCAATTTCTCTCTTATTCATTGTCCTAAATAAATCCAGAATTTAATTTCTAAACTCAGGTTACATCCTGTAGATTGCATTTACTGTGGTGAATATGTCCTGCAGAGGCTCATCTCAGAGTTGAACTGGAAAAATACTATAATCAGACTAGAGTAGGGTTTATCGAGACACGTAATTATTTGTAATAATTAATATAGAATTAGGAGTGCACGTGGCAGAGTGGTTAGCACTCCTGCCTCATAGCAAAAAGGTTGTGAGTTCAAAACCCGGCCGACTCCGGCCTTTCTGTGAGGAGTCTGCATGTCTTCCACGTGTTACCATGTGTTCTCTATGGGTACTCTGGCTTCCTCCCACTGTCCAAAGACATGCATGTACAGGTTAATTTGCAACTCTAATGTGTGAATGGTTGTTTGTCACTGTCTGTCTTGAAGTGTCAGCCCTACTACTAACTGGCCATTGGACAGGGTGTACTCTGTCTAAGGCCCAAAGCTTCTGGGATAGGCTCCAGTCACCCATGACCCCTAATGGGACTAAGTGGTAGACATTTGACTAAATATGTCAATTTATGTTCTTAGCCGTGTTTTTTATGAGTTTATCTTGCTCTTAATGTTTTCAGGTATAGTGAAAAAAGACCCCAAGCTTCCCAACACAGTCATCATGGCCCCTCCCCAACAGAGGACTACTGCGTCTATATTTGATCAAGAGGACAAGGCCAAGGTGGGGTTGGTTGTCATATCATATTTATCTGCTTTTATGCACCATGATAATTCCATCCTGTTCATTTGTTTATCTACAGCTGCTGGACAGACTGTTGAAGAGTGGCCGCTCTGAAGACCTGGAGACGGCCAACAGACTGATCAAGAGCGCCATCCAAGAGGTAAGGGAACTCACTATTATGCTTATGTTCGAACATTATTTCAATGAATAAAACATAAACACATTAGGAGAAGCTTGTACGAGACAAAATGTGAAAATTTAAGATTGAAGATTACATAGCACGCCACTACTTTAATTTCTTAGGGTCTAAGGGTTTAAGCTTAAGGTCAAGTTTAGTGGCCTTAATATTATTGCACCTGATAACCAGTGACTGTCCTTTACATCTCGGCGTAATTCTAATGATACATAGTTTTTAGGTTTTTTCAGTATGTCTTAACTACTCATGTCTTTGTGTGTATTTTAGGAGCAGGAAAGGGCAGAGAAAGTGGCAAAGCGTGAAAATACTCTGAAAGAAGTGGAGAGCCGCTCCAAACAGCTCAAAGAAATGTTGGTGCAGCACACGGTGAACAGGACACCCCAGCAGCTCAGCGAAGAACTTAGGGTACAATACATCCTCTGAATGTTCAGAAAAATGCATATCATCTTCACAAATTCATGTCTATAAATATATGTAGTAGTGTACTATAATAACAGCTTTATGTTCTTTACTAGGACAAAATAACAAATTCTGAAGATATACTCTTTTAGAATATAGGGCAGTATCCACTAATGTTTAAAACTCCAAAGCTAAAACAAAAACATTATTTTCTTCAATATAATTTTTGTTTTCTTTTAAAAAAACACATGAACAGAACATAAAAACAAGGGAACAAACAAATACAGAAAACAAAAAAAAGGCTCCGCACAACAAAAAAAGCTGTTGCCCTTCTTTAGACAAACATGTATTTGAACACACCTGGTTTTAAGTAGTCACTCATAAGGGAAAATTTGTTTTGTTTCTCAGGTGGCTCATGCAAGTGTTGAACTGGTGTATATTTTTTCTTAAAAACCAGATGAAGAAAAGGTTTAAGTAAAAGCATCTGGACTCAAGGTTTTTCAAGGTGAAGACGTTTCGTCTCTAAATCCAAGAGACTTTATCAATTCTGAGATCAAATGGTAAGAGAGCCAGTCCTCTGAGCCTTAACGACTCTCACATTTGGAGTCACACCTCCCTTTCATGACTAACGACAATGAGAACAGTGCAGCCTGGTCCATCAGGTTCTCCCTCTAGAGATATAAGCTCAGCTCTCTTACCAGTTGATCTCAGAATTGATTTAGTCTCTTGAAATTAGAAATGAAACGTCTTCACCTTGAAAACTGTCCAGATTCTTTTACTTAAACCTTTTCTTCAAGATGTCCTGGATGACTGAAAACCTTCACAGACTGAAAAAAACAGATCTTACTGACATACATACACAGTATTTACAAATTAAATAAAAATACTAATATATATATAAAACTCTTTGTCCTTTACCCTCCGCGGGTGGTTTCATCCTTCATGTCGGGTCCTCTACCAGCGGCCTGGGAGCTTGAGGTATCTGCGCCGTATCTTTGCTGTTCCTAGTATTGCACTTTTCTGGACCGAGATGTCTGGTGTTCTTCCAGGGAAATTCTGTAGCCACTCTTCCAGTTTGGAGGTCACTGCCCCGAGTGCTCCGATGACCACGGGCACCACTGTCGCCTTCATTTTCCAAGCTTTTTCCATCTCTTCTCTGAGCCCTTGGTATTTCTCTAGATTCTCATGTTCCTTTTTCCTGATGTTGCCATCACTTGGTTATGGTGCTCCATATATGCTTTCCCTGCCAGCATCTTACACCCTGCAGTAAAGTGTTGGATTGTCTCAGGGGCCCCTTTGCACAGCCTACACCTTGGGTCTTGTCTGGGTTGGTCGAGCTAAACCCTATTGCTCTGGTTCTCAAGGCCTGTTCCTTTGCAGCCATGATGAGTGCCTCTGTGCTGTCCTTCAGTCCGGCCCGTTCTAGCCATTGGTAAGATTTCTTGATATCAGCCACTTCAGTTATGTTCCGGTTGTACATTCCATGTAGGGGTTTGTCCTCCCATGATGGTCCCTCCTCCAGCTCCTCTTCCTCTGTTCCCCATTGCCTGAGACATTCACTAAGCACGTCAGCTGTTGGGGCCTTATCTTTGATGTACTTGTGGATCTTGGATGTTTAATCCTGGATAGTGGCTCTCACACTCATTAGTACACGGCCACCTTCCTTATGGCTAGCGTACAGTCTCAGGTTGCAGGATTTAGGGTGGAACCCTTCATGCATGGTGAGGAGCTTTTGTGTCTTAACGTCTGTGGTCTCTCCCTTTGGCCACCTTATTATTCCCGCAGGGTATCTGATCACTGGCAGGGCGTAGCTGTTTATTGCCCATGCCTTGTTCTTGCCATTGAGCTAACTTCTTAGGACTTGACTTACTCGTTGGAGGTATTTGGCAGTTGCTGTTTTCCTTGTTACCTCTTCAAGGTTGCCATTTGCCTGTGGTATTCCAAGGTACTTGTAACCATCCTCAATGTCTACTATTGTTCCTTCTGGTAGTGAGACCCCTTCTGTGTGAACTACCTTCCCTCTCTTTGTCACCATTCGACTACACTTCTCAAGCCCAAATGACATCCCAATGTCAGAGCTGTAGATCCTTGTGGTGTGGATCAGTGAGTTGATGTCCTGCTCACTCTTAACCTATAGCTTGATGTCATCCATGTGGAGAAGGTGACTGATGGTGGCCCCATTCCTGAGTCAGTATGCAGAACAGCAGTGGGGACTGAGCATCTCCTTGGTATTTGCCTCATTTGATGCATTTCCACAGCCTCATCGAGTTTGCAATGAAGTCTCTTAGAGTCCTGTTGATGTTGTACATCTTCAAGCATTCAGTGATCCATGTGTGTGGCATTGAGTCATATGCTTTCTTGTATCAATCCAGGCAGTGCACTGGTGGGTGTGTCGGGTTCGGCAGTCTTGGGTGACTGTTCTGTCAACAAGGAGTTGGTGTTTGGCTCCTCTGGTTTCTTTGCGAATGCCCTGCTATGCTTTGCTCATGTACTGATCCATGTGCCCACTTATCTTAGCCGCAATAATGCCTGACAGGAGCTTCCATGTTGTGGAGAGACAGGTTATTGATTGCTGGATGGGACTGTACCCTTTGTGGGATCCTTCAGGATCAGGATTGTATGCCCTTGAGTTTGACATTCAGGGTGCGTCTTATCCCTTAGCAGCTGGTTCATTTGTGCTGCAAGGCGCTCGTGGAGTGCAGTGAACTTCTTTAGCTAGTAGGTGTGAATCCTGTCAGGGCCTGGTGCTGTCCAGTTTTTCATACCTGAGACTCTTTCTTGGATGTCCGCCTCTGTGATGGTAACTGGATTCTGTTCAGGGAGGTCTCTGTGGTCCTCTCTCAGAGCCACCAGCCTTTGTCAGTGATGGTTGTGGTAGGGATCGCACTCAATGCTGCATCCACATCTTCTAGGAGACTTTCTGACGGTACTTCACTTAGCCGTTGTAATTGGCGCCGGGGTTGCCTTTCATTCATTCTTGCCATGATCTTGTCTTTCAGGTCAGTCGCTGCCTCGTTCACCATTATTGCACTTGTTGGGGCTTCGTATCCAATCTCTGGTTGGGGAGCCCCTGTTGTCTTCCTTCTGACCTCTCGTCCTGTGGATGTTGGAACACTGAGCTACTAGTTGCTTCGATGTAAGCCTGGATTGTGGGTTTCGAAGTAACCACTCATCCCACATCCTCTTCTGACTAAGGTTACTGGAGTAGTAGCAATAACATGTTGTTCTTGTTCCTGTCTCTGTTCTTGTTCCAGTAGCCCATTTGTCATCAATTTGCTCTGGTTCCCCAACACCTGACGCAGACCTTGTTTGGCCGGTCGCCGTCTGATCCGACTTCTCAAAGCATTTATTGTCTCATCATTTTTATGAGGTAGGAGGTAAGCAGTAGCGCGAAGGGTCTTGTCTAAGGACCCACACTGGATAGCGCCCCGAGGGGGATTCGAACCTGGGTCCCCCGTGTGAAAATTCCTATCCTTACCAATTCTACGTGGCATTGATTCAACAAGGTGCTGAAAGCATTCTTTAGAAATGTTGGCCCATATTGATAGGATAGCATCTTGCAGTTGATGGAGATTTGTGGGATGTACTTCCAGGGCACGAAGCTTCCGTTCCACCACATCCCAAAGATGCTCTATTGGGGTGAGATCTGGTGACTGTGAGGTGCATTTTAGTACATTAAACTCATTGTCATGTTCAAGAAACCAATTTGAAATGATTCAAGCTTTGTGACATGGTGCATTATCCTGCTTGAAGTAGCCATCAGAAAATGGATACATGGTGGTCATAAAGGGATGGACATGGTCAGAAACAATGCTCAGGTAGTCATTTGGCATTTAAACGATGCCCAATTGGCACTAAGGGGCCTAAAGTGTGCCAAGAAAACATCCCCCACACCATTACACCACCACCACCAGCCTGCACAGTGGTAATAAGGCATGATGGATCCATGTTCTCATTCTGTTTACGCCAGATTCTGACTCTACCATCTGAATCTTTCAACAGAAATTGAGACTCATCAGACCAGGCAATATTTTTCCAGTCTTCAACTGTCCAATTTTGGTGAGCTCATGCAAATTGTTGTAGACTCTTTTTCCTATTTGTAGTGGAGATGAGTGGAACCCGGTGGGGTCTTCTGCTGTTGTAGCCCACCCACCTCAAGGTTGTGCGTGTTGTGGCTTCACAAATGCTTTGCTGCATACCTCGGTTGTAACGAGTGGTTATTTCAGTCACAGTTGCTCTTCTATCAGCTTGAATCAATCGGTCCATTCTCCTCTGACCTCTAGCATCAACAAGGCATTTTCACCAACAGGACTGGATGTTTTTCCCTTTTTTTTGTAAACCCTAGAAATGGTTGTGCGTGAAAATCTCAGTAACTGAGCAGATTGTGAAATACTCAGACCGGCCCGTCTGGCACCAGATCAAAGTAAGACAAAAACACCATTAAAATTGTTTCAAAACTCATATAATTTTGTGTGTATCAAATACTGCTCTCAATTCTTTAACAGACAAACACTTAGGAGTGGGGTGTCTTGTTTTGCTAAAATACATGTGCACAGACTGTATCTTAGGTTATATAATAAGGATGTACAGCAGTTTCTTTTCATCAGTGGCATTAACTCAATTAACCCCGTGACCAAAGTTGCAGAAAAATAATTTAAGGTTGTACTGTTGTTAAACCACAAAATATTAAGATATGATTAGTGAGAAGAGCTCTGCCTCCAACCATGTCTCAAACAAGAGTATATAAAAGGTATGGTAACAGGGGGAGTTTGATTTTAGGCACACACAATGTTTGGAGTCTCCAGTGTTTACATATGTCATATGATGTTGCAAGTTCTCTTTTTTGGTTTGATCAGAGTGAGCAAAACACATTTCCCTCAGTCACAGCTTTACAGAACAGATACAGCCACTACAGATTATCATGGAAATAAAGGCCACTGTAGATTTATGATGGGCACATAAAGAAGTCCAGGAAATGTTTTGTGACAGTCCAGAAAAACATATGGAGAAAATATTTTGCACATATTTTTCACATACAATTGTGATATTTATGCTATGGGCTTGTGCTAGGTGTGCTATTTTTTCAAGAACATGCTTCTTTCAGTGGGGCATTAAGGCTGTGTGATTTAAATACTTTATGTATGGGTGACAAAATGACATTAACAGCTTCAAAGTCTATAGTCTAGGTTCAGTAAGGAGACATTGTGGTACTGACCATTTAATGTAATAGCAGTATTTACGTATCAGTAGTGTTGTTACAATACAAAAATTTTAAGTTTGATTTGATACATGGCTTGAGTATTACGATACCGAGACAAGAACATTACCTTAACATCAGACTGAAACATAATGGGGAAAAAATTGCTAAAGTTTTCTCTGTGTCCTGCTCCTTCCAGTCTTTTGAGTGCTGACTGTATAATTCTGTAATATGCAGCTTTTTACTTCAGCCAGGGATCACAACAATCATGGATAAAATATTTAAATAGATAAGTCTTATTCCCCAAAGGGAATGTGTGAATAATAGGTGTTCCTAATAATCCTTTAGGTGAGTGTATATATTTGTAGATGGAAATCTTAGCACATATCTATTTTTGTAAATGTAGAAATACATCTATTTTATAAATACATGTCTGTCTGATGAAGAGCAACCGCCCAAAATGTTACATGGTAAAAAAACCTGTTGGCTTTATTTGTTTTGCGGAGCCTTTTTTGTTGTTTTTCTGCTCATGATGTTTTTGGTTCAGACACAGGTCCATTGGCTTTGGATGTGTGTGTTGTTTTTCTACTTCAACAAACAAATACAGCTCAGCAGTTTGAGCAGAGGAGGAAATAGAAAAGAAGAAACAATCTAACATTTGGCTTTATTTTTTAAACTAGACAAAAATGACACTGTTTGCAATAATTGCAAGGCTGTTATTTTATGTAAAGGTTCAAGAAACATGCTTAAACATCCATCTACCCATGGTACTAAATGGGTAACAGAAATACTGTGTTTTCCTATCAATTTTAGATGATATCAGGGATAGGCAGGATGAAAACATTAGCTCCAAGTCAGCAGGCTGGTTGACTATAAGCGAGGAAAGTCATGCTCTGGGAGGAAAACAAAATGAGGAGAAGGTAAACGAGTGTTACCAAGCAGTAACCATCCTTGTAGTGAAAGGTTTACACCCATTCTCACTTGTAGAACAGGCAGATTTTCAGTAGATGGTTCAATGTTTACTCAACAATGTGTTTAAATTATATACATACTCAAGTGAAGGTTAAAACAAATAAAACCACTTGTGAAAGGTAGGAGTTTTAACACTGAATTCTACTTCCTTTCTATTGATTCCTTTTCTTAAAAAAAATAAATCTTATCCTTAGCTTTGATTACTGTGCTAGGTTTTCACTGACTGTTTTACAGTAACTAGTTTTTTGTGCACTTATGCTTTTTGTTCCTTATGTTGTTGCTTCCATTGTTTTCCTCACTTATAAGTCGCTTTGGATTAAAGCCTCTGCTAAATGACTAAATGTAAATGTAACAGGAACCTTCCTTCAGCCAGCCATCACCACATAATCTTGCCCTTTTTAAAAGCAGTTTTTAGCAGTTTTAGTTCCTTACAGAACATAGTGTTTTAGAAAAGATAGGACAAATTGTGTTAGCCATTTTAGATTCATATTACAAATTGGCTCTTCATAACTTTGGTTTTGACACTTCAGTTCTAGACAATAGATATTGGGTCTACTCATTAGACTGACAGACTCAACGTAATAAATTCACAAACATAAATTATAATAATAATATTAATAATACATTTGTTTATGGCTCCTATCATTTGAGTGCTGTCCCTCTTCAGGCCGTGTATGAGAGCTGTGACCGACTGAGGCCCAGTCTGTTCCGATTGGCCAGTGAGACGGTGGACGACGACGTGGCTCTGGCACACATCCTGGAGGCTAATGATGATCTCACATTAGCTATAAACACTTATAAAAGCCAAGTGAGCAGACAAGAGACTAAAGGAGGAAGAGGAGAAGAAAACAGTGGTGAGATCTTATGTAGTGTGAAGAAGTATAGAGAAATATTGAATAGTGCTGCTTTTATGGTCAATAAACTTGTTTGGCTGTAGGGCTGTGGTAGCATTATATATTGCATTATACATTTTTGGACAAAATCTGGCTTATTGTGTTCTACACATGTTCTAGCCAGTGGTAATGTAGCTTTATTGATTCTTTATTTAATCAGGCAGTTCAACTGAGGACCAATTCTCATTTACAATGACGTACTGGCATCGTGTGTGTGTGGGGACTATTGAACATGTGGTAGGAGAAACCTTTGCAGACACGGACAGAACATATCAACTCCACACAGAAAGGCCCTTCCATGGAAGGGAATCAAACCCAGGACCTTCTTGCTGTGAGGCAGGAGTGCTAACCACTCTGCAACCGTGCTGCAATATATGCCTGCTTTACTATACTTGACTACATTTACTGTACAGTACTATCCTTACTGTTTGGACTGAAGGCGTAAATGTGACTTAAAAAGGTTTTAATCAGGAAATACAGGAGAACACAGCAGAACAACTCAAAACACAAATAATTCATAACTTTCAATTCATAGTATTCATTTAGGAATAAAATATTGTCTGTGTTCTGTACTGCCATTTTAAAAGGCACTTGGACAGCCAAATAAGTTAATTTTCTTTTCTCTGTTTCTTCTTTTTTCTGTTAATAATTCATTCATTCATTTCATTCATTTTCTACTATCAAAATAATTGACCAATCAGGGCTTTATATCAAAGTCAATTGTTCTGTTTTTCTTTTTTTTTTTTTTTTTTTGAGGCATTTTAGTATTTAACAACAAGCCTGTTTGAGATTGTACAAAGGTTAAAGTACAGAAGACAAGACATTTACAGAACCCTGACAATTTTACTTAAATGCATAAAACCAAGACTTTGTTGTTCCAGTTTCCAGTCCCAGAGAGATCAAGAGCTACCACCTGATCGACCTGTCGGCACTGGACTCTGACCAGACCCCCAGCAGACCCCAAACACCACTGTGTTCCTCGGATCAGGAGGGACCAGTCCAGAACTTGACTCAGTCAGGTACGTGCCGTTCAACAGTTAGACCTTCACTGCCGTTTTGTGTTTTTCCACTGACTTGATGTGCTGTGTTCTCAGAGGGGCCTGAGCAGAAGAGGTCCTATTTAGAAGAACTGATACAGGTGAGAGCTGAGCCTGTGATTCACATAAAGCTGTCCTCAGCTCAGGTGAATTGTTTCTAATGCCTCTAATGCCTGACAGCTGAATGAAGAGGTGCACCTCAGTCCTGATGAACACGGGGAGGGGAAAGATGCTGTTTCTAATGGGACCTTCCTCTGGTAAGAGTTAATCTGTTACTGTTTCACATCAATCAAATAGATAACAATAACCTCCAGAGAATTTTTCTCTGAGAAACTCCTTTCTGATATTGATCCACTTTTTTTACTGCAGCATTTGGGGAATGCCCATCTTGACTTCTGAGAGACACTGTCACTCTGAGAGGCTCTTTTTATACCCAAGCATGTTGTTTAATTGAACTAATAAGTTTTAAATTGGTCCTCCAGCTGTTCCTTATGTGTACATTTAACTTTTCCGGCCTCTTATTGCTACCTGTCCCAACTTTTTTGGAATGCGTAGATCTCATGAAATCCAAAATGAGCCAATATTTGGCATGACATTTCAAAATGTCTCACTTTCAATATTTCATATGTCATCTATTTTGTATTTTGTAAAAATATTGAAATTTTGAAATTTGAAACTTCCACATCATTTCATTCTGTTTTTATTCACAATTTGTACAGTGTCCCAACTTTTTTTAAATAAATCGGGCTCGGGTTTATTGCCAGGTAAAATGAAAAGGTTTACACAATGCAATGAAAGACACCATTTTTGTTTAAAAATATAAAAGCCCTCTGGTCCACAGTTAAGGGCCTGCAACTGATAAGGCTCTGTTACCTCTCGTTGCCAGCCTAGGTTTTGGCACAACCAGAAGAAGCTGACCTCAGCTCTGAGCATGATATAAGGCTGCAGCAGCTCTGACAAATAAAATGTGGCCATCAAATTTCTGCAGGGTGTAGTGAAGGGCCATAGTCTACAGACCTATTGGCTCTGTGGGCGAACTGCAGGGGGTCCATGAGAGGGTCTGTTAGGGTCTTGAGGTGTGCTAGGACAAGGCGCTTAAATTACATTATGACCACAGAGGTCCGCGCGACAGGTCTGTAGTCATTGAGTGGGTCCAGTGATCCTTGTCTTATTGGCGACCAAAATGATTGTGGAGGACTTGAAGCAGGCTGGCACTCAAAGTTTTTTACCAGTGTTACAGCTGGAACACCACTGGAGGCAAGGTGGGTTAATTGATTTGCCCAAGGACACAACGACAATATGAACTGTGGAGGGAGAAGGATGTTATGATGTTTTGAGATGTTTCGAGCGGGCATCGAACCACCCACACACCGGTTGAAGGACGGCCGCTCTACCACTGAGCTACTGCCGTACATGATTGATAACAGGTTCATCCTAGGCTAGAAAGCGTTACAACGGACTGTAATACTGTTCATTGATGTAACTGATCCTCGCCACTTACAGTAATACTTACATCTGTCTAAACATCAATTCTTCACAGGTCGTTTTCTCAAAATCAGCCATATGTGGAGTTTGCATCCTCAGCTGCCTCTGAGAAAAAACTGACTGAACAGTTTTCTTTAAGAACAGAGGAGAGCCTGACTCCACTTTTCCAGAACATCTTTGTACCATTGGACACCATCAAATCCAGTACGTACCTACAGTTGAGTCCAGGAGGAGTTACATTCATTTTACCATGCACAGTCACATGTATTCTTGTGTCGTAGGTCATCTGGAGCCCATCACTGTGTTTGATCGAGGTGGTGTACATGTCTCGCTTCATTTTGCCAGAGAGCCCCCCGAGGGTCATCCCAGTGTGGCTGTAATGGTCCTGTCCACAGTCAACACCTCTGCTTTCAGCGTCAGAGACTTCACATTTCAAGCTGCTGTTCCAAAGGTATAACATTATTTCTGAACCAGTTTCAAAAGTCTGTTGTGTGACTTTACGACCAAAAACAGTCAAGCAAAATCAGATTTGGAAACTGCATCAAGAACATAATAATATGTCTTATATTTTCAGTGAGTAATTTGCAGCTGTTTGTAAATTTGTTGTAAAAGTCTGGTGTTGCTGCCCTCTAGAGCATGTGGATGAAGCTGCAGCCTGCCTCGGGGACACAGATGGCTGCCTACAACCCTCTGATGCCGCCTTCAGCCATCTCCCAGGTCATCCTGTTAGCCAATCCTCAACATGTGAGTACAAACATGCTGGAACTTTTTGATAAATGAATCCTTATGGCTTATGCATGGGGGGTATTTAAACATTTATTTCTGAGGGCTACAAATGGAGAAAAATGGATATACACACTGCAAGTGACTTAAATAGCCTCACTTCTATTGTTACAAATTTAGCACCAATCCAATATAGGTTATACAGTACATTATAGCTAAATGTGCTTAGACGTTTGAAAAAAAACAGCAAAATTATGTTATTAATGATTTACATTTACTTTTTAAAGCATCAGCCATGTAATATATTTATTACCACTTTTCTATATTATTTCAACAAGTTGCCTTTGTAGGAAAAAGAAATGGCAATAGGTGGATGCTGTTGAAAATTGTAGTTTTTCTCTTCTGGGCAGATATTTATTCATCCTTTACCATTTTGTGCTTTTTTTCCTTTATTATTTATTCTAAAAGAGTCAAGATTAGTATTAACGACAAGTCACATTTAGTCAAACCACATTATTTTACTGACAATTAGCTCCAAACCGTCAATTACTATTGAAAATGACCAGACTCTTGTTCTGAAATAACTCATTAATCCGATGACGGCACCAGACAAGAGCAGCTTTCTGTTTAAAGTTTAGACACTTTGCTATAGATTAATGCCTTAGGTCATTCTTAGTTAACAGCAGACACACTCGTTAACGCTGCTCGGAGCCAACTCAGCTTGACACAGCTCTCATTTTTGTTGAAAGCAACTTTTATATTGTGCCAATATTGTTCACATCCTTCCTTGTTGTGACCCACTGAGACCATGGCTGTCACATGTGTTTTAGCCTGAGGCCATCTCAGAGAACATCATGGCAGAGATGGAGAACTCGAGTCGAGTCATCAGGCTCATTTTTGTGACTCGAGGGGAAGCCCTTGACTCGGACTTGCTTTTTCATTGCTTGGACACGAACTTGGACTTGTTTATTCTCAGACACAAGGACTTGTGACTCAACTCGGACTTGAGAACTAATGACTCGGACTTAGACTTGAGCACAAAGGACTTGCAAGTCACGCTCAGTGACAACACTACCCAACATGTTGCATGTGGTCATATCAGGACGAGCTGCACTCATTTAACTCTCATAACTAACAGAAATTAAGCATAAATAAACAATAAAATAATATAGACCTATATAGGCTACAGCCTTAATTGATATGTCACAATCAAAACTCCATCAAATGTGTTTAATAAAAAAGACTTATACAAAACTAAAATCTCAATCAGTGTGTCAGTTTTGCTCCCACAGTTTTCAGATTTCTAACTCACTTTGGTCTGACCTGGGCTCAACTTGAACCTTTCTTTAGTGACTCGGATTTGCAGTTCAACTAAAGAGGACTCGACTTGCTTTTGAGTGTTAACCAGTGCTGGCCATGGTACTTAAAAAGTCTATCACGTTTCAATTTATTTAATTCCAGGTTTTTTTTTGTTTTTTTTTTTTTGGCTTACAGAATCATTAACCTCAACTCTGTTATTTATAGGCATACCTTTTGTCATGTTTGGTGTCTTGATGTGTTCAGTGGCGTGGTGGGTTCAGGAATTAAGGTCAGAGGTTAATTTCTAGATTGACAGGATTTATTAGGTCCTTCTCCCGTGAGAATCCAGTAGAACTTGAGTCAGTTGGTAGGAAAAGGATCTTACAAGAGTCTGTCTTTCTGCAGCTTCCTAAATGTCCAATTTAGCATAAAAACACTGTTTCCTGTGCTGCCAAAAGTAAACGAAACATTTCTGCTCCTCAGCACATCTACATTCTTAAAACCATATATAACTAAATTTAACTAAAATAAAATCTTTTATAAATGATTCATTGTATTATGACTTTATGTTGATTTTATTTTCTTTGTTAGAGGCAGTTGCGTCTTCGCTACAAGTTGACTCTGACCCACGGAGAGCAGCAGCTGAGTGAGAGTGGAGAGATCAAAAACTTTCCCCAGTGGACTCATCTGATTGGTCACTGAAATCTATACAGAGAAACTGTCTACAAGCAGAACAATATTTTGTGTGAGAATGTGTTGATCGCTGACTGAGTGTGTCCCAGATCTGCTCACACCTCCATTCCTTTGTCTGCAGTAATTGCTTGAAACTGTTAAAATGTTGTTGCTTTGTTTATTTGTGACTTCAGAAAAACCCAAGTGCCTCATGACCGATGAAATGTATATGTTTTTAATATATTTATTACAACTATAACTAGCTCTTTTTTAGTATATGTTAGTGAACTAAAACTCTTCTCTTTTATACAAGTTTATACATAAACTTTGACCTCAGCTTTTTTTCTGTTGTATAAGCCAGAGGTACAGCTCGCGGTGCCTGATTTTGCGCAACAAATGAAATGAATTCTTGCTGAAGCAAATAAAAACTGCAATGCAGCTTTGTGACTTCAGGGGAACTCCAGTCTGATGTTTGTCTGCTGTCTTTTTTTTTCTTTTGTGTCCCAAGTCAGCATTTCATGTGTGTTGTGGACAATTTGTAAAATGTGTTTTTGTCTTTAAAATTTTTTTTTAATAAAAAAGTTTAGAATAAATTAACATTAAAACTATGACATTTTAGCCCTGGTAAACCAGACCTTTTTCAAAGGGTCGTTCTGGTCCCTTTCTCACATTGAATACTTTCCTCTGCATTTTTGTGAACGGACCAATCACAACAGTTTGTCTGCAGCAGGGTGTGGCTTGACGTGACAACTCTGGAGGGATGAATTTTTGATTAATTTGTATGCTATTTAAAAACTATTGTTTTACTTTGCAGTAAAAGTTGAAAAGCCCGGATGTAACAGCCATTTTATTGCCCTGTCGTAATGTCAATATCGGTAAAACTGGGGCCAATGAGTGGATTACATCCATGTTTATTTACAATTTATGGTCATACACAAGTAACTTGGCTCGAAATCATTCTTGGTGGATGCTGCTACCGAGAGGCCGTTTATTTCTGCTTTCACTTCGGTTTTGAGAAACTAGCAAAGTATAAAAACATTGAAACCGCTCTGGTGTCCGCTCTACGGCTGGCCATGTTAACTAGTGCACTAACATGGCTTCCTTATTCCTTGTAGTGTGGCCTTTTTTACATGACGTCCGGCGTTTTTCTGATTGTTTGTAATAGGATAAGAGCTAGATGCGGCTGGCCAGGTTAATGACATTTAAGATATTTAGTAAACGTTAACAATTCCATGTGAGTTTGTCTCTTTTAGTCTATTAGTGGGTGTGGGCCTGTAGCCATTGAAAGTCAAAAAGTGTAGCTTTAATAACAAATCCAAACTGAGTAACTGAGTTCATCTGTTGCACAACACTGGTATGAAACTTTCTCTCTGAACTCAGGTTTAAACCTTAACCAATGATCACTGGGCGTGTCTGTGCCGTGATCAGTCAATAGCATTCAACCTGGATGGAAAGAGGTAATTATAACATGTCAAACTGTAGGAAAGATTGCCTAAAAATATGAGAAGTGGACCAATCAAAAACATTTTACATTTTTTTTTAAACTTAGGTGGGACACAAGTTTATACATATTAGGAAAAAAAGGTGGGGCCAAGAACAAAAGGATTAGTTGATGAAGCGTCAGACTGATAAACTAAACTGAAATGAGTAGAGTCAATAACTGAAACTTAAACTCTGAGGCCTGTTGCTTGAAGTTAAGGTCCAGGTGAGTTCTGGGTTTTTTTTGAGTGAAGTTTTCAGACTCCAGAAGAGTGTGTTTTTTGTTTTGTTTTTTCTGGTTTTTATTGCCATGGTAACTGACAAGTCCACAAAACCAAACTGGACCAAACAGCTGTGAGCAAAAGCATCACTAGCCTACTCTTGTTCTTGGCCTTACCATTATTTTTTGTTTGGTTTAGAGGATATATTTAGATTCTTCTTCCAATGTAAAATGTAAGCAGGAAAGCTTTTTGATGCCGTCAGTTGCAGTGTTGTTTTACACCTTGTGACAACCTTGTGATTTGATATTTGCTGGTAAGGACAATCTATTGGTGGAATAAAAATGCTCTGTTCAAGCCTGGTCATTTGGGACCTCACAAAATCTGAAAAAAGTAATCTCAGCAGCAGATAGACTAACACTTATTTTAGGAGAACATCAGATGTGAGAATATGTGACAAGACTGTACAAGAACTGTAAATTATTAACATTATTGATCATATTTATTATGACATCAGCAGAGTCAAATACATGTTTTTTTATGTACATTTATTTAACAGGGGTGTTAGATAAAGTGCCAAATACCATTTTACAAAACAAAAGAAAATAAGAAGATGAATAAGTGGAAGACCATCACTCCTTTGGCCTGGTCCCACAGTTCATTGCTTTATAGATAAGTGCCCCTCCCGCTTGTTTGGGGGAAAAGCTTTATTTGCTTAGTGCCATGGGACAGTCCACCACCAAACTCCCCTAGGACTGTGACAACCTCGCTCTGATGGGATGAAAGTGTGTGTTTGAAGGTGACATTGACATCAACACAAACAGGAGTCAGCTGTAAAGAGCTGCACTGCAGACCGTCAGGTTTCACTGGTACAGTATGAAAATGACAAGAGCAGACAAATCCAGCATCAATGGTTAAGGTTAGTATGTGAGGCGATTAGACCAGAGCCCCGGTTTGGAAGAGGAAAAATCATGTAGTTCTGAGAAATTATTTAAATTTTCCAGACTTTTTTGCATTTTTTCCAGACAAAGAGGTGGACATTCTTGAACAAACAGTTCTTAAGACAGAGGCAGTAACAGACGCCGATGGACGATGAGTAGCCAAACTAAGGAGGAGGTCAGGTGCACACAAATTTTCAGAGATTCAAAAAATCTCAAATGTCTTCCCCAGCCCCCAGCCCCGGCAGTGACACATGTAGACACAAAGTGATGAAGACTTCACACACGTCCGCCCGTGTTTGTTCTGGAGTGTTTTGGTGTCCTCATCAGATATTTGTTAGCCCTCGCTCAGTGAGTCACTGAGTTCATCTGTTCATTCTCTGTTCATTCTGTTCATCTGACAGTCCAATGGTTGCCATTACTCATCTTCTGACAGTGACCCTAATCCCTGAAGACCTGTTTCCACCAAGTGGTACAGTACTGCTCTGGGCACTTATCCGTTTTATTGTATATTCTATTAAACAAAATTATTGATGTATTAGATCACAATGTAAAGAATCTGTTGAACGACGGAGAAGGCTTCACCATCATCAACTATCATCATGGTTGGATTATTGGGTGGCTCTCCATATTCCAAATCAGTAATGGTGTGGTAGTAATGAATAATCTAATATTAGTGGGATAATATCAAGCCTTATTTAAAGGAGCACAGTAACTTGTAGCCCAAAAATAAATAGTCTCACTCTCATGATAATACTTCTTAGACCTGAGATCAGTAGAATCATGTCTATCTCATTGACACAGTACCTGCAGCTGGACACAAACCTCCAATATAACGTTTGTCCTGGAACAGATACACATCACAAGAGATTAGTGAATGAGACTTCACCACTTAATGCATATAATAAAGAAAATAGGCCAAAACACTGGGCTCTAGCAGAGTCAGATTTGTACTAAATACACAAAAATTACTACCATTTAAGAAACATTCTTTCATCCAATTTTGCCGTCTTGGATTGTCTTATAATCAAAGATGGCGGTGGTTACAGAAAGAGACACAAAGAGGAAGCAGCACCCTCTACTGGGTTAATGTTACGCAGGCCTTCTTCAAGGTATTAGCTTGTTCAGGTGTGGCATGTGTGTAAACATTGGTCATTCATGGAATACCATCTGTTTACTCCAATATTACTATGCTATTACAGAGCTGGAATATAAAGAAGACATTTTAACTGTCCAAAATTCTCTACAAGGCAAAAATTATGCCACATTTTGTTATGAAGTCACCACTCCAAAATCAACAGATCTAACCCTCAACCCCCAGATAGCAACATTAGAAGCATTATTTTATGATTTAACCTGCATCCACGTTTTTGAACACACCCATGTTAACCAACATCCATATTTTCACTGTGACATTCATGTTCTATCAGGCTGCAGTTCTGTACTGTACCACTTGGTGGAAACAAGCTTAACTTTCCTCTGCCTCTCCAGGCTCTTCTTCATTTCCCTCCTTTTCCTCCGTCTCTACCTCCTTCTTCTCAGCTTCTCCTTCACCTTCTACTCCCTCGCACTCCTTTCCTTCACCCACTTCCTCTTCTTCCGTTTTCTCCTCTCTGTCCCTATCCACCTCATCATTTTGCTCCTCCCCTTCTGCCGTAGTAACCTCCCCCTCTCCAAAAAGGCCCTCCCCCTTGTCATTGAGCACGGCCTCTTTTCTCTCAATTTGTTCATTTTGCTTTACTTCCTCTGCCTCCTCGTCTTCCCTCTCCACTTCCTCAATAGGCTCCTCCCCTTCTGTATCTTCTTCCTCACCTAGTCCTACCCCTTCACTCTCCACTTGTTCAACAAGCTCCATCTCTTCTTCCTTTCGGTCTACTTCTTCCTTCTCAACTTCTTCACTTTGCGCCACCCCCTCTGGCTCCTCCCCTTCCGTCTCGACTTCTGCACTTTGCTCCACCCCCTCCGGCTCCTCCTCTTCCATCTCGACTTCTTCACTTTGCTCCACCCCCTCCGGCTCCTCCCTTTCCGTCTCAACTTCTTCACTTTGCTCCACCCCCTCCGGCTCCTCCTCTTCCGTCTCGACTTCTTCACTTTGCTCCACCCCCTCTGGCTCTTCCATCTCGACTTCTTCCCTTTGCTCCACCCCCTCTGGCTCCTCCTCTTCCGTCTCGACTTCTTCACTTTGCTCCACCCCCTCTGGCTCCTCCTCTTCCGTCTCGACTTCTTCACTTTGCCTCAGCCTCATCCCCTCTGGCTCCTCCCCTTCCACCTCGACTTCTTCACTTTGCTCCACCACCTCTGGCTCCTCCCCCTCCTGCTCCACCTGTTCACAGTGCTCATCTTTTTCCTGGACTCCGTTGGGCTGGCTGTTGTGGTTCTCGTCCTGGTTTTGCTCCTCTCCAGTGCCACCTAGGTCTAGCTCTGGCTCTGGGACCGGCTCTGGCTGGCCGTTGTGTGTGCTCTCTGTGTCCTCAGAGATGGCCCTGTGGCTCTGGGCAGCCCTCCTCAGAGGGACGTGGTTGTGGTTGTTGCGCTGGAGGTCTTCCAGTGTCAGCTCAAACTGGAAGCGGTCCTGCTGCAGGTTGTCGGTCCGGCGGGGGTGAGGGCGACTGGGGCATGGTGTTCAGGTACCAGTCCCGGTTCTCCTCAAGGGTGTCCAGCAGCTCCTGGGCATCAGGGTGCACCAGGTCGGCCCATGTTTCCCACAGCGGGTGCACTATATAGTCAATAAAGCCCACCTGCAGGATTTACATAAAAAGGAATGAAAAATATGGCAATGATCAAAAGTGGAACCATCTATGTCTTCAATAGTGTATAATAACATAACACGCTTTAAGTTTCTCAAAAAATAGACGTTTAGATGTTTTCAAGACCCATAGAACTCAGTGGAATAGCTAATGTTAGAAACAGACCCTCTGCTCAACTGTGATTGGTTATTTCGGCAAGGATGGAGTCTCTAACAGTTATGATTGGTTTCTTGTCAGCTGCCCAGATAGGACAAACTGAGCACTGCTGGAGGAGAAGCACACATTCTTTGTATAGGATCAGATATCACTAAAAATCCCCAAACTACTAAACTTTAAAATAAAATGACTCCAGTAGAAGAGTAAATATAGACACTTACATACTCTCATCACATGCAGCTGTTCCTCTGCTGACAGTTACCTGACTCTTTTCCACGGAGGCGGTGTGCTTGTCACACATTGCGCTGATCTCCATGCCCCTCTCGCGCTCCTTGTCTCCTTGTCTAAAGAACTCCTCCATGATCCTCTCTGTCCACTTTTGGTACAGCGGCAGGGGTTTGGTGGGGTTGCTCAGGTCTGCACAGTGTACCATGTTCCTCAGCACCTGCAGACCCCCAGACAAACAAGCTCAGATCATACATTTCAACAGTTGAATACAAACTGTTGAATTTCAACAGTGTGTGCTTGAATTCAAATTATAATTTTAGGGGTTGGAAACACTTTTGAAAAGGATTGAGTGAAACTATTTAAAGTCCAAAATCCAGCTGTTGTGTTGATGTGACCACATGAATACACTAGTAGCACCAGTGCAGCCAGTGAACTCAATGTAAAGCTATGTCTTATATGGCTCTAGAGTTTTAATTTGAACATTTTTTACACATTTATATTTGTATTATACCAACCCTAAAATTTGTCCATGTCACATTTACTGTGAAAATCGGCGGTATTGTGGAAACACTTTGGGTGAAGTTTGGAGTGCAGTGGCTCATGAGGTAGAGCAAGTTCGATTCCCGCTCTCCCCAGTTTATACTGTTGAAGTCCTTGTACACTTCACCACCTTGTCTGTAGCACTGGTGTGTGAATGTGTGTGACTGTAGAAGTGTGTTTGGTGATGGTCGGAGAGGCCGTATCCACAGTATGGCTGCCTTGTCAGTCAGCTCACCACCACAGCATAAATGTGAGTGTGAATGAAGGAATCCCTTTAAAAGCACTATATTAAATCTAATCTTGTTTTGTATTTTATTAGGGTTATGATACTGACATAGACTCATACTGTTCCAGGTCTGGTCTGGTCACTCACAGGTGAAAGGTTATTATGCATTGGCTCATTCAGTAATTCCACCATTTTACCACTTAAACTACAGCATAAAATCAAACCTGCAACCCTCTGCACTGTGAGACAGGAGTTCTCATCCATTATGCCACAGTTGCTAGAATAAACACTATCAACTCTACAACAAGTCTTACAAGAACTACTAAAGATACATAACTTTTCTACTTTAACTTACTCTAAAATCACATTAAGCATAACTCCAACTGAGACCTCCACAGCCACCAGTCCCACTGTGCGTTACCTGAATGCGCTCAGTGTAGTGGTCGAGCAGCAGCACCCCGGAGCTTGTCACCTTCTTGGTCTCCACCATGGTCTTCAGATCAGCCAGCAACGTCATGTGTTTGGACATGTCTGTGCCCAGCACCTGCACACAACCAAACAAACTGCTGCGTTACCTCCTGTGGTCCTGAGAGCTCTGGGCAAAATTGTCTCTCCAAATACATTTGACAAATGCCTCAACATGTTTTTTTGGCAGTTTTTATTAAAAGATTATAGGTTTACACAAGTCTTTTCCTGTATGACGTAATATTGTTTTGACTTGAGGCACATGACTAATTTGGAGTTGCATTTGGGACATTTTTGGATTATGGCTACTTTTTTAAGATCAGACTGGTTACTATAGAAAAAAGTGAGTCGGTCCCGTTATATTTTAATTTGTTCAAGGGAAATGTATACTCTATGATTTGATGGAATATGATCAAAGTCATAGAATCATTACAATAGTCAACAAAAACATCACCTTGTGTTTTCCTAATATTGTTCTAATGTCCTACTGTTCCTGCTCCGAGGCTGGATTTGCAAACCTGCTCTCAATCTAGTCATCACCTGCTGCAGTGAATATAATGCTAGTCCTTTCTCTACATCTCTACCAGAACGTCAGGCTCACACAGTGGAGATGGCTTATTTGGGCATCTTTTTTTATTTTATTTAATTTTTATAAATTTATTTTTTTTTATATACATTTCAAGCCTTGGAAAATGTACACTTACCATTTTCCCCTGTCTCTGCTTTCCCAGATCTTTGTGCCAGCCTGCCAACAATTCATTATTATTCTTCCTCTCCAGTCCAATCAGCTGATCAGCTCTGACCGCCCGGTCAGAGCTGATCAGCTGCGTGGCTAGGTCCTGGCAGCTGCGTGGCTAGGTCCTGGCAAAAAGAGTCCGCAGGCAGGTAGGCGAGACACTGAATGGACGGAATAATCTGGCGATGAGTGGAGGACTTGGGGTTTTTATACTGGGTTTGATGAGGAGATGAGATGAAGCTGCCTCTACTTGCTGCGCTACGCCCACCAGCTTGACCTACAAATGGTCAAGCTGACTTGTCAGGACAGGCTTGATTAGGGAAACGTGGAAAACAGGATGAACCTTGAGGGCCACTGGCAATTTCAGTTTGACCGACACCGGCTTGACAATTTTTTCGATTTCATATGGCCCAACATACCTCAGGGCTAATATTTTACTTTCCACTCTTTCTGACCAGGTACATATGCTGGAGCAGAGGTAATTTTACGGTCCGCGCTCCGTTGACTCCGAGCAGCGGAACCGCACGCTATATGCGTCGGCAATGACGAAGGTGACATTGGACAGATGGAACCACCACCTCCTCTTCTTGTGTAGGAAACAAAGGTGGTTGGAACCCCAGGGTAGCTGAGCTTGTCATGTAGTCATGGACATACTCCACCCATGGGAGGAAAGAGGACCTGTCCGAAGGGTGGCGAGCTGTCGCACAACGGAGGGCTGTCTCCAGGCTCTGGTTTGCTCGTTCCGTTTGGGCATTAGACTGGGGGTGGAAACCAGATGAGGCTGGCCGAGGCTCCCAGGGCTTGGCAGAATGCCTTCCACACCTGAGATGAGAATTGGGGACTATATCCGTTGGTATCCCATGAAGCCTGAAGACATGTTGGACCAGGATGTTCGCGGTCTCTAGAGCTGATGGGAGTTTGGGTAGAAGGACAAAGTGCACAGCTTTATAGAATCAGTCAACAACAGTCAATATAACAGTATTAACTTCTGAATGTGGTAACCCGGTAACAAAATCCACCGGGAAAGTGTGCAAGAATCCTGATGGTGGTGTGTGTTATGATTTGCTGCGGGTGCACACGTCACAGGCAGAGACAAATTCACAGACATCTTTATTCAAGGTAGGCCACCAGAACTTCTGGGAAATTAAGTCTCTGGTCCGATGGATTCCGGGGTGACAGGAAAGCTTAGAAGAATGACCCCACTTGGGCACAAACAGATGCCGGAACAAACAGTCTGTTAACAGTCTGGCGGTAGCTGACTCCGTAGTGAAGAGCCAGGACAGAGCATCGGGTTTGACATTCTTGGACCCAAGCCGGTAGGTGAGGGTAAATTCAAATCTTCATAAAAACAGGGCCCAACGTGCTTGGCGTGAGTTGAGTCTCTGGGCTGAGTGGAGATAAGCTAGGTTCCTATGATCGGTCCAGATGACAAAAGGACTTTATGCCCCCTCTAGCCAATAGCCAAGACAATTGCCAATAGCACTTTCCAATGTCGTAGTTCCTTTCTGCATCTGATAGGCCTCTGGAAAAGAGAGCACATGGATGCAGCTTGTTAGTTTCAGGGGAGCACTGTGAAAGAACCGCTCCAGCTCCACTATCAGACGCATCCACTTCCACAATGAATTGACGTGTCGGATCAGGATGAACAAGGACCGAGGCTGTGGTGAACAAAACCTTGAGCTGTTCGAAGGCACCTTAAGCATCTGCAGTCCAGGCAAACGGCAAAAGGGTAGACATGAGTGGGGAAGCCATTTCACAGTAATTCCGGATAAATCTCCTGTGAAAATTGGCAAAGCCCAAAAAATGTTGCAATTGCTTTCGGTTCTTAGGAATGGGCCAGTCAACAACAGCTTGGACCTTGGCAGAATCTGCTTCTAGACTTCCCGGTGTTAAGATGAAGCCAAAGTAGCTGACCTTAGATACATGGAACTCACTTTTCTTGGCTTTTACGAAGAGTTTGTTTTCCAAAGGTATTTGTAAAACAAGGTGAACATGCTGGTTGTGTTCCTGGAGGTTGCAGGAAAAAATTTAAATATCATCTAGTTATACAAAAATAAATTTATTGAGCATGTCCCTCAAAACATCATTAATCAAAGCCTGGAAGACGGCAGGAGCATTAGTAAGTCCGAACGGCATTACTTGGCATTCGAAATGTCCCAGTGAAGTGTTAAATGGCGTCTTCCATTCATCTCCCTCTTTGATTTGGACCAAGTGATAAGCATTGCGGAGATCCAGCTTGGAAAAGATGGTGGCGCTGTGCAGAGGTTCAAAAGCAGCATTAATCAAAGGCAAAGGATATTTGTTCTTGACAGTGATGTCATTCAAACCTCTGTAATCAATACATGGCCGTGGAGTTTTGTCCCCTGCCGCAACAGGCGAGGAAGATGGTCGAATGTGTCCTGAGGCTAGAGCCTCTTGAATATATTTTTCCATCGCCTCTCCTTCAGGATGTGACAGCTTGTATAGCCGGCTGGACGGTAGGGGAGCACCAGGAAGGAGGTCAATGCACAGTCATAAGGTCTGTGAGGCTGGAAAAACAATGCCTTATCCTTGCTGAAAACTTCCGCTAAATCATGGTAGACAGGGGGTATCAGAGACAGGTCAATTTTTTCAGGCAGTTGAACACTAACCTGAACCGACGTCTGGGCAGAACAAAGACAGGTGGTATTGCAAAACGAACTCCACATAACAGCTCCAGTGGACCAGTTGAACTGTGGATTGTGTTTAGATAACCAGGGGATTCCCAGGCTGACAGGTGCTGCAGGAGAGGGTAATACAAATAATTCCATGGTTTCTCTGTGGTTACCTAAGAGGATGAGTGTTAAGGAAAGTGTGCAGTCAATAGCCCGAACTGGTTTTGGTTCTTCAAGGGGGATGATGGGAATATCAGCCTGGTTTACCAGTTCGGTCGGTGTCTATGAAGTTATCATCTGCACCAGAGTTGATAAGGGTGATGACATGGAAGGATTCCCCCTTAGACAGGATGGTGGCTTGAAGCTGGAGGTGACGAGGAGGGGATTTCATGGTGACTGTAGTGTGACTCATCAGCGACCCCTTACCTACTGATGACTCCCATCTTTTGGCCGCAGGTGACAATGGTTCCGGAGATGGTCTGAAGCTCCACAGTAAAAACACAGATTTGGATGTCTATCGGCACTGATGTTCGGCTGGGTCCAAACGAAAATGTCCAAGCTGCATAGGCTCTTCGAGGGATGAGTAGCAGGAGCACTTTGTGGTTCTGGTTCTAGGTGAGAAGATGGATAAAGATTATAGTGCGTGAGTTAGTGACCTTTAACTTTTTCTCATGACATCTGGCTCTCATTCGATTGTCAAGGCGAATGGATTAAGAGATTAGAGCCTCCAAATCCGGGCATTCGTCTCTGGCTGCCAGTTCGTCTTTGAGTTGTTCCTGCAAGCCATGAAAGAACGCTTCCTGAAGCGCAGTCTGGTCCCACCCACTCTCTGCAGCTATAATCCAGAACCTGAGGGCATATTGAGCAACTGAGTCTTTCCCTTGTTTTAAGGAGAACAAACGTTGACTAGTTTCCTTATTCTGAATGGGGTGATCAAAAATACGCTTTATTTCCTCAGTGAATACTGAGTATGATTGACAAATGGGAGACTTCTTCCTCCAAACTGCAGTTGCCCGCTCCAAAGCTTCTCCCGTCAGTAATTCTATTATGTAGGCAATCTGGCTTTTTCAGAACTAAATGTTTGTGGCTGAAGTTCAAAAACAAGTTCACATTTTAACAAAAAGCCCCCGCAAGAGCCCAATTCACCAGAATAGGGGTGTGGAGTTGGAGTGAATGGCTCACGTGGGGACAAGATTTGCACAAGTTGCTGACTCACTGTGGGCGGCTCAGGAACTGCAGGGCTGGTGTCTCCGGAGGTGGTGCTGGTTGTAGCAAGCTGGGTCTGACCTGAGTGAGCTGAGAACCAAATCCGTTAATATGAGCAGTAAGATATCTGATAGCTTCCATGACTTTATTCAATGGTACTCCCCTGCTGAGCAAGGGCCTTACGGATTGCTTCTGAGTCCGCGTGGTCCATGTCTGGCCAGATTATTCTGTTAAGATGCCGAAGGCAAGACCCCAAAGCAGAGACAGACTGGTGGTGTTTTAGAAGATAGTTTATTCGAACAAAGGGTGAAGTGAAGGATCAGGTGTGGTTGAAGCGTGGCAAAAAGAGCCCGCAGGCAGCCGAGACACTGAATGGACGGAATAAGCTGGCGATGAGTGGAGGACAACTTGGGGTTTTTATACTGGGTTTGATGAGGAGATGAGATGAAGCTGTCTATGTTGACCTACAAAAGACATGGCCACACGAGGAAGACAAAGACTAGGGACACAAGACAACACACACTGGGTTAAACCATAACATACAATTTTTGGGATTCACCAATGTTTTCTAAAATTAAAAAAGTTCTTCTGGTAAAACTCATCCAAAGACCTTTTACGCATGTCTCAGCCCTGAAATTAATGCTGTTTTTTAATATTTCATAATATTTTTTTAAAATAAGCTTTAATACTACATAATTTTACAAATTTATTATTATTTTTTTAAATATCACATAACAATAATAAATTATAGAATGCCCAAAACACTTTTCACACTTTATAAACAAACACACTTCCGGCAACACAGTTATTGCCTCAGCCTCTGTCTCTGCAGCAGTGGAGATCCTCTGTTTGGTCTCTACTGGATGGTCTGGACTGGACTGTAACATTCATGAATGAGGCCTAATGTCCATTTATTTTGTTGATAACAGGTGTTAGCTTGAGTTTGAACAAAGTCGGTTCAGGTTTTTGTGTCATTTCCTGTTATTTTCTTATTAATATCTTAAATAAAAAGGCTTTATGCAGATTACATCCAGACCTTTTTTGTTGTTTCTTGTTATATTGACACTTAAATAATATTAAATGAATACATGTCTCATTACTACTTTACTACACTTCTTCCATGCAGTATTATAGGATATAATGTTCACTCACTAAATCTATATACTCCCATTCACTGGTATTGACTTTGCCTCAATGCCGAATGTTCTGTGTGATCAGAGTGAGGTGCAGAAGAGGCTCTGACCATGTCGATGACCAGCTTGCGAAGGCTCTGTCGCTGTCTCTTTGTGAGATTTTGGAAAATGTCACAGTTGTCCAGGTGCAGTAGCTTGAAGCCTACAGCCAGATGGTGGTTCTCCAGCACCGACTCGTCATTGTACATGAGGGCCAGCTCTGAGTCTAAGCAAACAGGCAACACAGAACACCAGTCTAACCCCTCGGATTATTAGTATTATTATAATAGAGATGTGTGTTCTTACTGGTGTTGATGAGGAACTGGTTGGACACTCCAGGGTGGTCCACGTCATGGATGGCTGCAGCAAACAGAGCGCCCAGGACCTCTAGGTCTGTGAAGACCGCCTGAGGGAAGAGGGATACAGACAGGGCATGGGTATACCAAGAACTATGTTAACAGTCTCTACTTGCTTTTCACTACAAATATGCATATGTAATACATAACTTTAGAGCAGCACCACATTTTAGTGGATGTTGCACTCTGCTAGAGTCCAGGGTATTGGCCTGTGCTCTTTATTATATGATATATTATATATCATCTATAAATAGATGAAGATTATATATATTATATAATATATATATAAAAAGTAAGGCTGGGGTGCTTTGCTTTTACACATATTTAAAGTCAGTTTAAACTACTTCAGCACTGCTCTAAACTACCAAATTAATTATATAAAATCGCCTTTTTTGTGTTTTATTTTTTTGTAAAAATAGTGACATCATGTATTCAAAAAGGCTTTAAAAGCAATCCTGTAAATTAGTAAATATTTGGCATTCTGCAATCAACAGTTAATTGTAGCACTAACACTTTATATGCATGTCTATGGAAGGTGAGAGGAAGAGTCCACACAGAGCTTGTTCAGGATCAAACCCAAGAGCCAACTCTTGCTATGAGGCTAAAAGTGCTAATTCTGCACACCGATTATGTTTTAGTTACTGTAAATTCATTTTCTTATTTGTCTGTCCTACCACACCAAAAGACACATACTGTAATCAAACAAACGTTGTCAGTCTTTTTTTTTATCACGGGGGGACTGAGAAGCACTACACAATGACCAGGGTGGTTAATAAAACACATGAGATCTGCTGCATTGTCGGTGGTGTGTGTGACTCACGTCAAGGGCAGGTGTGGACAGGAGAACGTGTGTGGACTGGGTGACATCTGCGGCATGGAGGCTGTTGTGATACGCTACGTTTCCATGGTAATGGTCCTCCAAGGTCATCACGTAGGTTACAAAGGTGTCGACAGGGATCCGGAACGTTTTCAGCAGCTCTCGCTCCTGAGGAGACAGGTCAGTGACACGCAGGATCAACAGACAGACACTCTGTCACAAACTGTTAACATCAGACAAAAGCCAAGCATCATGACACCGCGGCCGTGAGAGTGTGGCCGTCACCAAACAACAATTCTGCAATTCACATGAGATATGTAAGAAGGTCACCTGGCAGAGGGCGTATCAAATAAGCAAAGTTCAAATGTGTCCTGTCTCACTCTCTGTTTCCTGTTTTCATCTTTCATCCTAAAAAACTGCTGCTTGTCTGTGTCACAAGAGACACAGACAAGCAAGAAACATATTTCTGTTTTCCAGTAGAAACAAGCCCTTTAACAGGATAATCAGATAATAACAGGTTTCATGGTATGTTTCACAATTATTACTATTATTAACTATTATGACATAGCATTCAAGAACAAATGACACATGCAAAAACGTTTCTATTTAACACTATTAAATTATTGAATCAAACTGCATTTGACACATTGAATTTGTGAGACTTGTCAATGTGTCCAAATAAATATAGCAGTTAAATAGTGAGTGTAGAGCTTATTACATTAATTACATTTAAATGTCCAAACATTTGCCATTTGCCTCATTTACTTGCAAAATAAAAGTGCTTCCTTGTTGTTACTGCAATACCACCATATTGTGATATTTTTCTATAAGATTAAAATATCTTTGAATTTAAAACTGTCCCTAAACATCACAATAGTGGGAATTAAACAATACATTAGCACTACGTACAATGAACCCTCAAAATAGATTAATTGTATTTAAGTCCACAAAAACAATGCAGTAGAGTCCAGTTAAGCAGTTAGGCCCTGCTCTGTCTGTGTTTCCACTGATGGGAACAGCCAACATTTGTGTAGCAAGGCCAGAGGTTTCAGGTGTATGATGCTCTGTATTTGCTGCTGTAGTTGTTGTTTTTCCAAACTAAAATAATAGAGCTGAAATATCATGGAAAGGAGTTTTAAAGACATAAAGGGTTGCCTATAACAACCAACCCATACACTTGTTTACCGACTGACATTTACCTACAAATGTGACTCAAACTGCAGTCCATCATTAAAACAGGGCTTTGACACACACCTGGAAGATGGTGTACATGATGCAGCTGAGCGGCCTGTTGTTGGAGAGCTCGGCAACCCTGAATATGTTAAAGTTCCACTTGTCCAAACCCTCCAACTCCTGCAAAACATGAGGCACAGGACAGTGTAAAACAGGGCAGTGTAAAACAGGGCTGTGTGTCACAGGGCAGTGTAAAACAGGACAGTGTGACACAGGACAGTGTGTCACAGGGCAGTGTAAAACAGGACAGTGTGACACAGGTTAGTGTAAAACAGGACAGTGTGTCACAGGGCAGTGTAAAACATGACAGTGTGACACAGGTCAGTGTAAAACAGGACAGTGTGACACAGGTCAGTGTAAAACAGGACAGTGTGACACAGGACAGTGTGTCACAGGGCAGTGTAAAACAGGACAGTGTGACACAGGGCAGTGTGACACAGGTCAGTGTAAAACAGAACAGTGTGACACTGAGCAGTGTGACACAGGGCAGTATAAAACAGGACAGTGTAACACAATGTGCGTCACAAAAAGAACATCCCAATAACAATCCCAAGTGATTCAGAGAGCGGACCTTGGCCAGCTCGTCCTCGTGCTCTGTGTTGACACCAAAGCGAGGTACGGAGGTGCTGGAGAGGCTGGAGCTGTGCGAAAGTTTTCTGACTCCGCTGATGTGACTCATGGACTTGTCTTTCAGAGTGGGAGAAGGGATTTCCACATCGTTCTGTTTGTCTGCCACACAGATAAAAGCACTTTGATAAAAGACTACTCAACTAACATCCACATAGTACTGGGCTGGTGCTCCAGGACTCACCCATGAAGGTGCTGGAGATGTACTCGGACACCTGGTTTCCAGAGCGGCTCATTTCTGACAGATGGGACAGCTCTCTGTTCAGCATTCTTTTGAACTGGAAACACAAAAAGACAATGTGTGCTGCTTATTTATGTCTATATCTGAAGTTAATTTAATAGGATCAACTTTCATATATGTCACAGACTCCAGCGTTTAAAGCTGAGGCTTATTTGCAACCCTGTCTCTTGGAAGGCTTTCTCTAAAAAACAAAGACCCCTAAACAATCAGCACAGACAAAGAGTAAACAGTTGACAGTGATCAGTTATTACCAAACATCTGACATCTCTAAAAGCACTTAAGCTCATATCTGAAATTGGTCTTAGAATTGTTTTAGTTCAGGAGCCGGACGTTTCACAGATAAACTCCAAAAACCACATTCTTAGTGGAACATGTGCTCACTGAGAACACAAGTAGCCTGTTGTATTCAAAATATATGCCAATTTAAAGTGACAAAAACTAAAATGACTAAAATGATCAAACTAAGAATATTTACCCTCTACAGAACCTGATAAAAGAACGGTGTGCTCGAATAGTCCCTGATACTTGACATCTGTGACCTGCTCAATGTCTGGATGAGTAATCTTTAGATGTAATTCATCAAGAGCACAGGCCCCGAGGTAAAAATGGATTTGTCTTAACCTTAGCTCCAACCAGAAAAGGGCCATATGTGCCCAAATGTGTGCCAAAGAAGTCTAATCAGTCGCATATAGTTTTTAAAGTTATCATCCATACATTTATAAATACAAAGACTTAATTATAATAATGATTTTCATCAAGACTAAATCCAAAATTGAATTTAGAACTAAACTGGATCGAAAACCAGGACTTAAACCAAGAGAAAGACAAGGTGTAAACCAGGACATAACCTTCACTAAACCAGGATTAGGACTACAGCACAACAGAAGCAGCACTATAGCAGGACTAAAATCTGACTCAGGTCCTCAGCCTGGAGAGCAGACTCTTTCAGCAGAAGGCATTGTTGTACAACCACACACAGACTGATGTACCTTATTAGAGGCCATCTCACTGACAGAGCGGTGAGTCTGGATGGTCTCCAGCTGGTCCAGACACCAGTCCAACTCCTCCAGAGTTTCCAGGGCCAGCTGCTGGTACTGCTGGTCCGAGAGAGTGGCCCTGGGGCTCACACTCACCCCGCCCATTGGGGACCTCCTGCACCACAGACACAGGATGTATAGGGGACTTTAGGCGGTGTGCATTTGAAGTGACAAGCATTAGTACTTAACAATTTAACAATTTTATTTAAAAGGTGTTTTTTATTTACCAGGATTCTTTTGACAGAATATAATGGTTCAGAATAGATCACAAACTCACACCTGTGTTTAAACAGAGAATGCACTGCTTGCTCTAAGCCTGCTTCCTCCAATACTAAAAAGCGTTAGGCATTTTGGTGCCACGTAGAGGATGAACAGATCCATTGTTGGTAATTTGAGCTAAATGGAGGAGATGTGAACTTTCAGCAGCAAAGACAAACCAAGAAAGGATTACTGCCACCCTTAATGTCTCTAGATGTCTATTGATTATTTTATTACAACTAAGAGATGTCACAAACAAATAGTATTTGAGTTTGCTATATCTAGATAATAAGAGCAGCTAAGCCCATCTTCTTATTGTATGGTAAAAAAATATTTTTTGCTGGTGTAAGAACATTAGTACTGACTTGAGTGTTGATGTGGAGACGTTGGCCAGAATGGTGAAGTTGCTCCGTACTGATCGTAGACTGGCCAAAACCTAAATCAGCAACAGAGCAGAGACACACAAAATAGGCAGGTTTTAAAGAAACATGTTAAGAGGACATGCTTGTGCACATAGTATATATGGGCTGTCAGCTGTAAAACAAAATGTGAAATGATCATCAACAATGTATTTAACAATGTATCAAAGAAAACATTACAGCAAGCTGCAAAGAAGATGTGTGAAATTAAGACAGTCACATTCTGAAAGAAAATCTCTATTATTCTTGACCAATTAGTAAGACACTATATTCAAGGAAATAGGAGCAATAATTGCATAATATGTCTCAATAATATATGCAAATTTAAACACTAAGATGATGCTGGTTACTGTTCAAACAGGCAGATATATCTGTCATCATTTGTGTGAACACTGTGAAAGATGAGACTCACTTGAGCGAAAGGAGTGACAATAAAGTCCTCTCCTGTGTGTCTGAGAGAAGGACAAGACAGAAAAAAGGGAATATTAGAATACATTTACACATACACAGCTCATGACCTCCATCTATAACCTTTCTCTATACCCGAGTAATTTGAAACCAGAAAATGTCCTTCAGTGGAAACTGTATTGTTGAGTTTGTTGGGAGAGTGGGGCTGACTGCAAAATGAGTCAATCAGGTAATAGTTGACTTAAATCTCATACATAGTACAGTACATACTTCACATAGTTATTACTGCTGGTTCTACTGTCAGTGAACACACTATAGCTTCAGCTCTGAACAGGCTCAACAAGTGTCCAAGCAGAATTTTTTTCTTTAGTTAAACCCTGCCCTGGTGCACAGTATTTTGGGTCATTAATTATGTCACTATGAACTAAAGCTGAAGCCAATAAAATCTCTTGTGTTTAATACATTTACAAAACTTCTTTAAGTAAGAGCACAAAGGTAATAAGGTATCTGAGCTTTACAGACTTTAGTTGTAAGGTTTGTATCAGTTTTCTCCAATTTAGAGACTCGCTCTATTTAATTTTACAAGTTTGGCAATCATTTTAAAGGGACTATAAAGTATTATAGCAGTACAATGTGACTAACCAGAATAATCCAGGTTTTTAGTATATTTTTTATTGCTTCGTGGTGCAGGTCTATGCGCTACCACCATACAATGAAACAAAAGAGAACTGACCCACACTTTTGCTGTCATCCCTGATCTTTCACATTCAGTGTACATTGGGGCTGACATGCTAGTCAGACTCGAACCTACAAGTCGACACCATTAACAACGTTCTCTGATCCCTGGCTGGAGTAACGTAAAGAATCACCCTCACTGATTGAAGGAAACTTGAAATCGGGTCAAACAATCCCTGACGTGTGTCAGGTACAGTAAGTAACAGCTACCATCTCAAGGTACCTCCACATAGCACCTTGTCCAAACGCTTAAAAATCTTTCCCGGACTTGACAAAGATCTGAATGCCCATGCAGACCTTATGTTGAAACAAGATGCCCTAGATGGGACACTCTGGAAATTCCAGCCAGAACCCTCATACAATCGACCCCTGCCCACCCAACCCACCCATTCTGTCTGTCTGGTCACCCGATTGATGGCAACCGCAACCGACACCTCGGTTCCGGCCCCTGCAGCCACAACGACTGCTACTCCTACTTTCGCTGGCTCCGACCTCGTTGCAGCGGACTCGGCACTCCACAAGCTTATTCTTTACCTCTCAGACCCTGTGTCTCACCCCGTCTTAGACACTGACTTTACCTCCGACACATACCTTAAGAAACTATGGGCGTTGCGCGCTCGACTCCACCTGCGTCATGGCTTGCTTGTCTACGTCTCTGACACCCTCACTTCACCTGTGTTCGTAGTGCCTCAGAGCCTAAGGGGGGTCATGCTAACGCATGCACATGATGCTCCTGTAGCAGGCCACAGAGGTGTTCGCGCAACACACCAGGCACTCAAACAAGTGGCATACTGGCCACATATGCAAATTGATGTGGCAGAATACATCAAAGACTGTTTAGTATGCTGCCAGTTTCTACCGACAAGACCACTCCACCGTGCTCCCTTACAAAGAAGGGGCATCTCACTCCCATGGTCTGACCTCCAAAATCGATTGGATGGGACCCCTGACTAAATCAACAAGGGGCAACAAATACATTCTAATAGTCACCTGTGCCTTCACTAAATTTGGCCTACCTTGTAAGGTCGATTCACAGCCGAGGTAATGGGACAACTGTGGCAAACCATTAGAGTGAAAGCAAACTTCCACGTCAACCACCACCCCCAGTCTTCGGGCCAAGTAGAAAGAGCAAACCGAACGGTGAACGACATCCTAAAGAAATATGTCACGTTCAATCACCGAGATTGGGACGTCAAAATGCCCTTGGTCCTGATGGCTATCAGAGCCACGCCACACACAGCGACCGGAGTCTCCCCGTTTGAGCTCATGACCGGTAGGCAGATGACACTCCCCCTACACTTACTGTATCAGCCAGGAGAAGCTAACATCGCTACGGCCTGCACCACACACCAGTACATGGCTGATCTCCAAGCATACCTAAGAACCACCTTCGCCTTTGCCCAGGAAAAACTAGGCAAAAGTGCAGAAGGACATAAGGCCTATTATGACCAAAGGTCATCTAGGGACGAACTACAGGTGGGAGATAAGGTGTGGTACTACGTGTTCAGCCAACTCACCGGACAAACGAGCGGTGGTACAAACCAACTGACGCGGAAATTCCTCCCGCGTTGGGCAGGGCCATACGCCATTTTCAACAAGCTGTCCCCGGTGGTGTATCAGGTAAAGATCACCAAAGGGAGAAAGGAACCCACTCTCAAGTGGATACACCGCAACCAGATAAAGTTGCACAAAACCCCCATGGAGGGACGTTCACGCTCCCAAGTAATCTCAAACAGATCCCTTAGCCCACAGTAACCACTAACAACTAACCGCTTACTCTAATCTCTTAACACTTTTCACTTTTCAGTGGTAACTGTGAGTAACTCAACAACGTTAACGCTGTAGGGAAAACGTTGAAAGACACTGTGTCGGTGGTAGACACTCACAGTGAGACTCTAAAACCAACTCTCCAAACTGTAGACAATGCACACACTCAAATGGTCACCTTGCTGATAAAGGACACGCTCAGAGACATCAGCTCCTCAGTGGACAGCCTAGCAATGAGAAGAATTCTGTAGGGTCTTTTGTAGGATCACGTATAACCATTATGTGCCTTATATAATCACAATGCCTACTCTTGTCCCTAAATGCATGCAAAATCCCTCCAAGTTATGATCCTCTAATGTCTTTTTTTTTATTATCAACAACTTAATAAACTTCAAACCAACTGAGGTGAGACAGCTCTCTCGTTTCTTTATTCCCACTCAGTCCTTCTTTAAAGTGATAAACTTAACCTATCTCCATTATCAACGGATATAATACAAACCAAGTAATACACACACCCTATACACACATGTTTCCTTTGTGCATGTTTGCATTATTGCACATGTTATGACACCAAACTATCTGTTTAATGTGTGGCTTACTCCCTGGTCTGGAAGGATGTCGACACGAAACTGTTGGAATCAGCTTCTTGTCGAAAGGGGGGACTGTAGCAGATCAGTCCTTAATTCCACACTAATCACTTCACGACGCCCCCAGCAAGCAGGAGTTTGGACTAACACCTGATCTTCCCCACAGGAGATTAAATGTGCCCTTTTAAAATATTCACAGATGTTTCTTGCTTGGATAAAACCGAACGAGTCTTCAAGACTTATAATTAACAATTCTGTTTGTTTTCATAAAAAGACAGAGCCTGGGTCCAACCAGCACCAGGTCGAAAGAACTCATGGACAGCCAAGAACATTGGCGCCGCTGCCAAAATGACCATAAATTCTTGGAGATAAGGTGTTTATCCAGCTTTCCCGAGAACACTATATTCACATCCCGATTAACATCAAGAATGCTTTGATCATAGCCTTCGAGAATGATCATAGACCGCCATCTAGTGGTCAAATGGACAAAGGACTCTAACTTTGCTAAAAGACATTTATGCGTTATTTTGAATAAAAGAGATATTGGGTTGATGTGTTGTTTATACTATTTTTTATAGGACGTGGAGTTGGGAGTTGACGAACTCCACATCCCATCTTTCTCTTTACAAGTCATCTTTTGTTTTAATGAAATGTGATGAATGTATGTTTCCCTGATTATGTCCTATATAAATTTTCTCTGCATAATCCTACAAGTACAAATGTTTTTGTGTGTTTTATGAAAACCAAGGAAAATATGGTGAAACAAAAGGAATGTTTTAAGACTTAGTTTAAACATTTAAACTTCCCAAAGCGACTCCCCTTTTTGGCCAGAAGAACGCGTGAGACACGCCCCGGTCCCAAAAGTGATAAAACTGGTCGCTGGCCAAGAACCTGCTTCTCTTCTGCTCCCTGCCTCTTCCTTAAGGCCAGTCCATTAGGACCGCCCGTCTTCTAATGCAACCATTACAAGCTTCGGACCTCGTGTAAACAAGTAAATTTTCTTTGTACATTAAAGCCTGCAAGTTTAGCATGTTACGCTAAAATTTGTCCGTCTTTCTAATCCACTGTTCAAACTATTTTTGTCTCTTCGACCACAGACGGAAATTAACTTCAATTCATTTTGAAACCATTTGTGCCTGCCGAAACCAGACGGCTTGACCAAACCTAGCTTTTTCAAAGCAAGTTTTAACCCAGAAGAACAGCCGCTAAGACCTCCATCACTGGACCTCGCAACAACTTTGAAAGACTTCATTTTTACACGGAGCTGATGCTAAAGGCCTGGTTAGTTCGGACAGTAACAGGACTCTTTTCTCCCCGGGCGCACGGCGGCCCTTTTCTGGAGCGTGTGACACACGTCATCAGCCAGCGACAGGACTCTGAAGAATCTTTGAACCTGTTGTCGCTAAGATCTGGTTCCAATCACGACCCCCAGGGTGAGTTTGAAACATGACACATAAATTTGGCGTCATAACTGTACTGCCTAGAACATAAGAGCCTTGGCCCCAGAAGCCATCATCGAAATTTCCTTTAAAAGCTCCGTAAAAGTGCTTCAGTTAATAATAGAGTCAAATAATCAATACTTCCTTTGTTTAACAAATCCTCTGAAAGTAAATGTTGTTCATCCATTCCTGTGTTAATTATCCCTTGTGTCATTTCCCCTGTCCTTATTATTGTCTCATAACTTTGTCCACCTTTTCATGTCATTATCTATTATTAAATTTTATATAACCTTTTTAATAACATTCTATAAAAGACATTGGTGTTTTTCCTTGTTTATATAAGACATATTCAAAACAGAGAATTCTATTCCTTCAGATCAGACTTATTGAACATAATCAGTTCCCGGGACTGTAACTCCTGGGTGGTGCCCTCAACGAGACATAATTTTGATAACAAAATATAAATTGAGAATTTACATAAATAAATATCCATGTTCATACACTACAGTGGCAAACACGTTACCAGTAGGTGCAGTAGATTCTCAGAAAACAAACAAGCATTCATGAACGCTCTTAACGCTGTGCAATTGGGTAATTTGTTGAAAGGCCTGTGTTAAAAAAAAATAGCAGTGCGGCATTCATCACTGAGGTCATTAATTTGACTGTTGACTGTACAAACCCAAAACTATTTTGTACGAACCTTTTTGTTTCTAGGATTTAGCAATCCAATGAATCACTAAACTAATATTTAGTTGTATGTCCACAGTTTTTTAAAACTGCTTCACATCTGTGTGGCACCAACTTGTGGCAGCTCTCAGCTGTTGTTCCACTCCATGATTTTTTAACAACATTCCACAATTCATTTACATTACTTTGTTTTGCTTCATAAACAGCTTCTTGGTTGGATTAAGGTCCGTGACTGGGCTGGCCTCTCCATCACACTAATTTTGTTGGTTTGGAACCAAGACTTTGCTAGTTTATTGTGTGTTTGGGGTCATTGTCTTGTTGAAACAAACATTTCAAGGGCATGTTCTCTTCAGCATGAGGCAACATGACCTCTTCAAGTATTTTGACAAATGCAAACTGATCCATGGAACCCTGGTATGTGATAAATAGGCCAAACACCATAGTAGAAGAAACATGCCCATATCATGATGCTTGCTTTACTGTCACTGTCACTTTACTTGTTTCACTGTTTTCACTGTGGCTTGAATTCAGAGTTTGGGGGTCGTCTCACAAACTGCATGTGGCCCTTTTTTTTTTTTTTTTTTTTTTTTTTTTTAAACAGAACTACTTTGCGGGGGATTCTTGAAAATAGATTAGCTTCACACAGACGTCTTCTAACTGTCACAGTACTTACAGGTAACTCCAGACTGTCTTTGATCATCCTGGAGCTGATTATTGGCTGAGCCTTTGCCATTCTAATTATTCTTAGATCCATTTTGATGGTTGTCTTCATTTTCTTCTACGTCTCTCTGGTTTTGCTCTCTATTTAAAGGCATTGAAGATCATTTTAGCTGAACAGCTTCTTTATACAGAGGGGATCGAAAGTTTGGGCACCCCATAGTAAAAATTTGTATTAATGTGCATAAAGAAGCCAAGAAAAGAAGGAAAAATCTCCAAAAGGCATCAAATGAAAGATTAGACATCCTTATAATAAGTCAAAAAAGTTTGATTTTATTTCCATCATTTACACTTTCAAAATAACAGAAAACAAAAAAATGGTGTCTGCAAAAGTTTGGGCAGCCTGCAGAGTTAATGCCTTGTACTGCCCTCTTTGGCAAATATCACAGCTTGTAAACGCTTTTTGTAGCTAGCCAAGAGTCTTTCAATTCTTGTTTGAGGTATCTTTGCCCATTCTTCCTTACAAAAGTCTTCCAATTCTTTGAGATTTCTGGGATCTCTGTCACGCACTGCTCTTTTAAGGTCTATCTATAGATTTTCAATTATGTTGAGGTCAGGAGATTGTGAAGGCCATGGCAAAACCTCTAGTTTATGCCTCTTGATGTAATCCACAGTGGATTTTGAGGTGTGTTTAGGATCATTATCCATTTGTAGAAGCCATCCTCTCTTTAACTTCAGCTTTTTTACAGATGGCTGCAATACAACCCCAAAACATGATCAATCCACCCCCATGCTTGTTTCCAAAATGCATCAGTCTTGTCTATATGCTCATTTGCAAACTTCAAACGTTGACTATTGTGTTGAGAACGTAGAAGAGATTTTCTTCTGATGAGTCTTCCATGAAGTCCATATTTGTCAAGTATCTCTTTATAGTGGAATAGTGTACCACAACTCCAGTGTCTGCCAGATCTTTCTGGAGTGATCGTGCAGTCAAACGTGGGTTTCGACTTACTTTTCTCACAATCCTGCGAGCCGTTCTGTCTGATATTTTTCTTGGTCTTCTAGATCTTGCTTTAACTTCCACTGTTCCTGATGCCATTTCTTAATTACATTCTGAACAGAGGATATTGGCATCTGAAAACGCTTTGCTATCTTTTTAGAGCCTTCTCCTGCTTTGTGAGCGTCAACTATTTTCAGTTTCAGTTTTCTAGACAACTGCTTAGAAGAACCCATGGTGCTGATTGTTGGGGCAAGGTCAGATGAGTCTGGGCATTTAAAACCTTTGAGATTGACATCACCTGGTCTATCCAGACAATGATTGAGAACAATCCATGACACTGTCAGGTCTTAGCTTGCCAAAGGGGGCAGTAAAAGGTATTAACTCTGCAGGCTGCCCAAACTTTTGCAGACACCAATTTTCTGTTATTTTGAAAGTGTAAATGATGTAAATAAAATCTAACTTTTTTGACTTATTATAAGGATGTCTAATCTGCCATTTGATGCCTTTTGGAGATTGTTGCACATTTAACATTTTTTTTACCTGGGGTGCCCAAACTATCGATCCCCACTTGTAGGTTTTCCTTTACTCCAATCAACTTAATCAAAGTATGCTGTTCTCCTGAATAATGTCTTAAACGACCCATTTTCCTCAGGCTTTCAAATGCATGTTCAACAAGTGCTGGTGGCTTCATCCTAAATAGGTTCCACCTGATTCACACCTGTTTTTTCACAAAATTGATGACCTCAGTGATGAATGCTACACTGCTATTTTTTTAACACACTCCTTTCAACCAATTGCCCAATTGCACAGCGTTAAGAGCGTTCATATCATAAATGCTGGGTCTTGTTTGTTTTCTGAGAATCTACTGCATCTACAGGTAACTTGTTTGCCACGAAGCAATAAAAAATATACTAAAAACCTGGATTATTCTGATTAGTCACATTATACTGCTATTATTTTGAACACTACTGTATGTAACTTTTTAAGCTCAAAAAACATGTATGTGAAGGTTCTAAGTCAACCAGGTCATCTTGAAGAAAAGGTTAAAGCAAAAATATCTGTAATCAGTTTTTATGGTTTAATTCCAAGGGACTTTATCATTTCTGAGATCAACATTAAGAGAGCTGAGTTTATATCTCTAGAGGGAGGAGTTTCCCCTGAAACTAAACCTAAAGAACCAGGCTGTTCTGGTTTCAGCTCTCTTTGAACAGAGGAGGTGTCCTCAGATTTATGTTGCCTAGTATTTATAACAGTTTTTTGAAACCTAAATCAAAAGAGTTTCACTCTAGAACAACAACCACAGCACCTGAATGAAACAGTGTCACTAACAACTCCCCTGAGCCTTGACACCTTTCACATCAGGAGACACACTGCCTTTTCATTCCCAACGACTATGAGACCAGAACAGCCTGGTCCATTCAGGTTTGAGTTCTGGTAAAACCTCTCCCTCTAAAGATATAAGCTCAGCTCTCTTACTAGTCTCAGAATTGATAAAGTCTCTTGGAATTAGAGACAAAACGTCTTCACCTTGAAAACTGAGTCCAGATGCTGCAGAGCAGAATTATGGGGAATCGTCTAAAGTCTCCAGGGGGCTCCCAAGAGGACAGATGACCCTCGGGCCCCTGGTCTTCTCCTGGAGTTGTGCTCCCACCTACAGCTGAACTGGCACAGACTCAACTCCACAGAGGACAGGTGTGTCAGTCACTCTCACAGGAACCATTATGTTTAGGTCTCATGCAGCAGTGGAAAAGTCTTTATCAGCTTTACACCAGAATATCTAGGTGCACTTATCTACACTGCTGTCGACATGTTTGTTACCTCTCAAACACTATCTGTATGTCTGTGTAGTATATGTCATAAATAAGTAATGAAATGAGTGGTATTACTGTCAAAAGGACACCCAAACTAATGCTTTCTCTTGCTTTCTCTCTCTCTCTCTCTGTAGGACATGACTCGGCCACATAAACCAAGAGATTGTGGATCAATGCAACACTTCTTTATTATAAATATGTGAAGGAAAGTATCTATAATAATATATCTGTATAAACCGTGCGGTCTGAGAGCCTGTTGCAGCATTTGTTTTCTAGATCTGTTGCATGACTCTGCAGTTCAGGCAGGTGCAACACACTGAGCCCTGTTTGGTTCGGCTGGTCCTGGTGTGGCTCGTCTGTTCTCCATCACATCCAGAAAAAAAACCCTGGCAGACGAGTTACAACCATCTGGAGAACTTCTTTGTAACTGTTCCTGAAAATAGAACAAGTATTGTTTAGATTACAGAGGTTCATTAGAGTGTGTGATCATTTCTGTAGATATAAGACCTACCTGCCTCAGTTGTCCTGCAGCAGCTGAGCCCCCCTCAGTCTGTCCTCCTCACTGACAGCTCCAGCTCCTGCTCTTCTTCAGTCACTGTCAGAGCTCTCCTCAACAGGAGCTTAAACCTCTCCTGAGCTGGAGTCCTGAGAAGAAAACATCATATTGTACTAAACTTCATGTTGGAGGTTTTCTGAATGACACTGAAATAAACATTGAAAAGCTGAAATGATAAAGCAAGGTTATATTTATGTTGTCTCAACCTAATGCAAAACTAATTTAGTTCAGTTACGGTACATATTATTTTCTCTACGTACGTTTTACTGTGTAGCTTGTTGTCACTAATGTGCTACACAAGGTTTAGGAAAAGTGCGGCTGTTTAGTTGACCAGATAAAAATGAAGTGCTCCAAAGGCTCGACAAAACAACAGCAATAGTAACACGTACAGTCTCCAGTCTGATATAAGTTCACTAACTTTAGTCGCTATCCTGCTAAGACGGCAGGCCTCGCTTGAAAGCTACGTGAGTTACTAATGTAGCTGCTCAGGTAACATTTGCAAAATTTAGACAAACAATACATGCAGTTAATAATATATCATACAAAGATAGCGTTAGCTGTAACTGCGTTATTGTGTTGAACAACACTTTATAAAACATGCCATTGTCAAACATTAGTCGCCCTCTTCTTTTCCATGTCTAATGAGTTCTCTTTACTGTGTATCAGCACTCCAGGGTCAAATATAGTTGTCAAACAATAAACTTGCAGAAGCATAACTTTTCTTACCATCTCTGCAAATGTTGAAGTCCTGTGAACAGATGTAGCTGGCTGTCTGTTGCTCCTATTACTCAGTCGTGCACGTACGAGCGCACACCAGCGAGCAGGACACTGACTGTAGTTCTCCTAACGGCCGCTTGGGTCAATAAAGTTTAGGTTTTTCTGAAATTTACGCAGAGTTAATTTAATCTACAAAACAAGCCCCATTATTCTGGGAAGGTGGAAAGAGCAAAATAATTTTGCTTTGTTTCTTCTTTACAGATAGTTGTTGTTATCAAATACAAGACAAGCGTTGTCTGAAAGTGTTGTCCTCCTTTCAGCACTAGCTGAGTCTGTGTTTTCAGGAGGCTCCTATTGACAGTATTTTTGTCTTACCCTTCACTGGCCAGGGACGAGTTGCGCGACACTGTCTTGGGCGACATGTCGTAGTCTGAGTCAGAACGGTAGAGAAAGGACTCTCTCCTCTGGCCCTGGGGGAACGAAGGGTGCAGGGTGAGGCTGGGACTCTGAGACCCCAGAGGGGTGTGACCCGGGGACACTCCGTTTTCAGCTTCATAACTGCAACACAACAAGAACAGTGTGTGAGGAGTGAACAACACAAGTCTGTGGAGTGGCTTCTAGGCTCAGGGCAGACCTGTCCGAGTCGGCCTGAGTGATGGAGATCCGAGGTGGGATTCGCAGCGGGAGTGTGGTGGGCCGAGAAACGTTGCTTAGGGCCTCAGGAGAGCGGGTACGGTCTCGTGGTCGGAGCCAACAGGGCACCTGAGTACAGGACACAGCTTTGTAAAAATCATCCACCATTTTTCAGAGAATATGAATGTACAGAAACACAACACAAAAACTTTTTTACTCATAGTTAGTGGCTGGGTGAAGCCATTTACTGTCAAACAATTGTGTTTACTCTTTTTAAATCATAAATACAACAAAAACTACCCAAATGACCCTGATCAAGCGTTTAGTTCTTAATACTGTGTATTGCCACCTTTAACATCAATGACAGATTGAAGTCTTTTGTGGTAGTTGTGGATGAGGCTGTTTATTTTCTCAGATGGCAAAGCTGCCCATTGTTTTTGGCAAAAAGCCTCCAGTTCCTTTAAATTCTTAGGCTGTCTTGCATGAACTGCCTTTTTGAGACCTCCCCAGAGTGGTTCAATGGTACTGAGGTCAGACTGAGATGGTCAGTCCAGAACCTTCACTTTATGCTGCTGTAGTCAATGACAGGTCGACTTGGCCTTGTGCTTTGGATCTTTGTCATGTTGGAACTTCCAAGTACTTTGCATGCACAGCTTCTGGGTGGATGAGTGCAACTTTTCCTCCAGTATCTGATAACTGGGCGGCAGTATGGCTCAGTGGGTAGAGCGGCCGTCCTTTGACCGGCGGGTGGGCGGATCGATCCCTGCTCGAAACATCCCAAAACATCATAACATCCCGCTCTCCCCCGCATACTGTCGTTGTGTCCTTGGGCAAGACACTTAACCTACATTGCCTCCAGTGAAATTCTGTAACACTGGTAATAGTTTAATGTGTGTAAAGCGCTTTGAGTGCCTACTACAGTAGGTGGAAAAGCGCTATATAAAAATAAAGATTATTATTATTATAACTTGTTGCATTCATCTTGCCATCAATATTGACCAAGTGTTTCACAGTAGAAATGGTGTACCTTTCATCATAGGCCTTTGTTGACTCCTCTCCAAATGTAACATTTATGGTTGTGGCCAAAAAGTTAAATTTTGGTCTCATTAATCACCAAATGACTTGTTCCAGAGGTTTTGAGGCTTGTCTCTGTGCTGTTTGGCGAATTGTAAGCGGGATTCTTTTGGGCATTTGCATAGTAATGGCTTTCTTGACCATTCATCCATCCATCTTCTACCGCTTATCCGAGGCTGGGTCCCGGGGCAGCAGTCTAAGCAGTCTAAGCAGAGACAAGACATCCCCTAGACATCCGCCCAGACATCCCCTCTCCCCAGACACTTCCTCCAGCTCTTCTGGGGGGGATACCAAGGCGTTCCCAGGCCCCACAGGGTGCCACGAGGGACACAGTCGAAAATACATGTGGACTGGTTGGGCAAACTCCTATAAACCCTCCAGCACCCTGGAGAGGGTATAGAGCTGGTCCAGTGTTCCGTGACCGTGACAAAAAACGTGGTGTTCCTCCTGAATCCGAGGTCCTATCGGCCGCATTCTCCTCTCCAGTACACTGGCATAGACTTTCCTGGGGAGGCTGAGGAGTGTGAGCCCTCTGTAGTTGGAACACACCCTCCAGTCCCCCTTCTTGAAAAGAGGGACCACCACCCCAGTCTGCTAGTCCAGAGGTACTGTCCCCAACAGCCAGGCGATGTTGCAGAGGCGTGTCAACCAAGACAGCCCCACAACATCCAGAGACTTGAGGTACTCAGGGCGTATCTCATCCATTTCCCGTAACCGAGGAGCTTCCCAACTACCTCAGTGACTTCGGCCCGACTGATAGTCCTTCTCCATGGCCTCACCAAACTCCTCCCAGACACGAGTTTTAGCCTCCACAATCACCCGGGCTGCAGTCTGCTTGTCCTGCCGGTACCTATCAGCTGCCTCAGGAGTCCCACGAGCCAACCAGGCTCAGTAGGTCTCCTTCTTCAGCTTGACGGCATCCCTTACTTCTGGTGTCCACCACAGGGTTCGGGGGTTGCCGCCACGACAGGCACCGGAGACTTTACGGCCACAATTTCGAGTGGCTGCATCGACAATGGAGGTGGAGAACATGGTGCACTCGGACTGAATGTCTCCAACCTCCCTCGAGATCTGGTTGAAGCTCTGCTGGAGGTGGGAGTTGAAGATCTTTCTGACAGGGGACTCGGCCAAATGTTCCAGACTCTCACAATATGTTTGCGTCTGCCGAGTCTGTCCAGCTTTCTCCCCCGCCATCGGCTCCAACTCACCACCAGGCGGTGATCAGCTTTCTTGACCATGAAGCCCATTTTTCTTCAAGATCCTCCTTATTGTGCATCTTGAAACAGCCACACCAGTTTTTTCAGAGAGTCCTGTATTTCAGCTAAAGTTATTTGTGGGGTTTTCTTTGCATCCCAAACATTTTTCCTGGCAGTTGTGGCTGAATTTTTTGTTGGTCTACCTGACCTTGGTTTGGTTTCAACATAATTCTACTTCTTAATTAGAGTTTGAACACTTCTGATTGGCATTCTCAATTCCTTGGATATGTTTTTATATCCCTTTCCTGTTTTATAAAGTTCAATTACTTTTTCCAGCAGATCCTCTGACAATTCTTTTGCTTTCCCAATTACTCAGAATACGGAAACGTCAGTGCAGCCCTGGATGGATGAAAGATGCAAGTGTCTGTCAGGAGCTCAGAAACTCACTGACCTTTTATACACACACACTGATTACAAGCAAACAGATCACAGGTGAGGATGATTACCTTTAGGAGCCTTTCAAACCTGTTTGTTTCAACTTGTGCATGTTATTAGGCTAAAATCACCAGGATATGTAAACTTCATCAGATCAGATCAGGGTCATTTGGGTAGTGATTTAAAAAGAGTGAACACAATTGTTTGACAATAAATAGCTTCACCCAACCATTAACAATGAGTGAAAAAAGGTTTTTGTGTTATCATTCATATTCTCTGAGAAATGGCCAAACAATCACAAATTCGCCAGTTATGAACACAACTGTGATTATAGTTCTATGTGACATTTCTGTCAAGTTTATGCAATTTTATAACTTTTTAATAACCTTTGGGTATTTTATTTTTATCTACTGACTACTTGCTGCATATGTATTAATAAATTATCAATACCTTTCTGAACTGCTCAGAACACAATAGAATTGTAAGGGGAGCATTTGTCCTCAAGGTATCTAATTATTTATGATGTTTAAGTCCATCTAGAGCAAATATTATCTATGCCAGAAATACACCTACAAATGCAACACAAAAACAGAAAGATAAATCCCAGTGCCATGCAAAGCATCAGTCTGTCCATAATGAATAAATATACCACTTACCAATGCCAAGCTAAAATAACCGGGGAAAAAAATGTCTATATAGGAAATATTAAATTGTGCACTAGGAATATATCTAATATCACACATATACATTGAGAATAATCTTATGCTGTTATCTTATGGTCCACAGATCTAAACACTGGTACATACTAAAATCAAAACCAGGCTAGGGTCATAGGTCACTACAGCCACTTTGTCCGTGTGCCTTACCACTTGTCCGCTGCACACTGGCCTACAAACAAAATCGTATTGAGGTACAGAATATTTTTAAAACCCTTTACAAGGACTACAATTTGTATTATCACCTCTTGGTTGTACTTTGTTGGAAACATACTTTTTAATATAGTAAACTCTAATATTCCCTTTATGTCACGCCTCTTAAATTGATCTTTAAATTGGCACTTATATTTAAAGTCAGGTTTTAAAGAGGGCAGCAGTGGAGCATGAACAGTCCTTTATGCCAATGTGTCACAAGTGTTGTTCTGTTACAACCTGTAGAGGATGGGTATTGTATTGAACGGAAAACTGGTAAATCACAATGGCAGACACAGAGACTGAATGGAAGGTCAAAATGTTTATTTAACAAAAGGTAGGTGTTAAAGTTTTCAAAAAAAAGAGCCACAATGATGAGTCTGATGAGCTGCAGGTGTGTTGGAGAGAATGCAGCCTCCAGGGACTTGTCTGTTTGCCCAGCTCCAAACAGACAAACACACAGAGACAAATATAAAAGGGAGGGAGAGACAAACAGGAGAACACAGGGAAAGGACAGGGATCCGGGGAGTACATCATGGGCTGCATGAAACTCCAAAATCCTAGTCCGGGGAACCCACGAGTGCTCTTCCGTACCATATGGATGTCAATGAGCCGACGGAAAGTAAAAGCCGGGTGACCATCCACAACCAGGTGGGAGGAGGGGAATTGGCTGAAGGGCCCAGTTCACTGGACCAAACAGGTTTGGGGAGACAAGAACCAAACAGACGGACCTGAATGATGCTGGACAGAGGGCACCGCCAGATCCAGTTCCTGACGGGAACAGTGGAGGCTGTTAATATAAGGAGGCTTTGAAAGGGGAAAAAACCAGTAGCAGAACAAACCAGAGAGTTTTGAACGTATTCAATCCAGGGAAAAAAGGAACTCCAAGAAGAAGAGTACAGTGGCACACAGGACTTCACAGAAGGAGCACCAAATTTAGGAAGTGAACAGTGTTCCCCTGTCTGAAATTATGTCAAAAGGAATGCTATGCCTAACAACATGGGTGCAGTCAGAGGTCGCCTTGGCAGTGGGTAACTTATGCGGAGCGATTAGGAGCGCTGCTTTAGAAAACTGGTCAATGGAAGGAGCCAAGATACAAAGTCCACTGCAATGTGGGACCATGGGCGTTTAGTGGCAGGCAGGCACAAGCACAAACACACACGGACCTCCAGATTCCTGTTCCTAACCACTATTGAGCTACGTCATGAGGTCACAGAACATTGTAGAAAATGTAGCGAATGTTATTCTTTTTAAAGCCACGTCTTATTTTTGTTTGTAGAACTATCAGCCATTGATTAGAAACGCAAGTGAAAGGGGGTAAAAGAGACAGACACAGAAGGGAGGGGGAGACCAAGAGGAAAACACAGGGAAAACACAAGGGATCTGGACAATGGGTCATGTTTAATATATACATCCATCCTGATGTTTTTTTTTGTTTTGTTCATGTTTTTAAAGTACTTTTTGTCAGACTACGCAATCAATAATTGCGTGGTCTGACAACGCAATCAATAATTGAGTTTAAAATGTGCCACGGTGACCACATACCTAATCCACTGTTGGGTATTAATTTATAAATTTCAATAAAATCACATAAATCAAGGGGAAGTTTTTTTAATGCACAATGGCTTAATAAAAACAACACATCGCCAGTAATGTTTGTCTGTTTTGAATAAAGAGCTCTGTACGACATGAAAGATCATCATTAAATGTTTTACAACACACAACAGCACAGAGTGTGTGTGTGTGTGTGTGTGTGTGTAGCCTATTTAATACAGAAAAGACTCACCAACCATAACATTTCCAACAGCTGTAATCCTCCCAAAGTCCTGGTCCTGGTTCTGATCTGGTCAAATAATCCACCAAAGTCAGGTCCTTTCCATTTATGAATTAGCGTTAATGACACAGTGAATACCGTTGCGGATTTATGCAAAAGAGCCACGCAGCTTCAGTTTGGTTTCTCACTGTTGCTCACAAATGTGAGCAAAGCGGTGTTTCACTGCAGCCAACATCAACAGAGAACAATAAAAGTCTGTGGCTCTAGAGCAGAGTCTTTTATAAACTGTGATTTATGCAGATATTTATAAAAGAGCAAATGGTTAAATCAGACTCACTTCAAACTCATCACATGGAGATCAGCACCTCTCAGCCTCGATGCTCCTCCCTCAGATCTGCTGGTGCTGGTGTGCACTCACAGCAGCTTTACGCCGTACGTGCACGTGTGTTTGGGTATGGCCTCCACAGACAGAGCTGTGCGAGGCTGATCTGCACTGCAGCAGCATAGCAACAAAACACTGGGGGAATGGCAGCAGTTGCTAGGCAACAGGGCTGTGTCGCTTCCTCGCTGCGTTTATTAGATGTGAAAAGACATAGGACATACAACAAGGGTGTGCTTCATGGGTCTGCTCAGTGTATGGTCAGAGATGATTTATATTCCAAATAAAAGCACATCCGGGAGGGACTAAGCCTGGAGGGTACATACTGTCCACTCTCACTCTCACTCTGACGGGGCACACGGAGGACATTGTGGAGCAAGCCACACTCATATATCTCACACTCAGGCCAGCCGTTTACAAAATGCACTTTTGGTATCTATGCAGATTTTTATTTTCTTGTTAAACAGAGGGTTTGAGATGTTTGACTCTTGTATTTGTATTTGTTGCCTAATAGCATTTATAAAGAGAAACGTCTGGAAAATTATTATTTAATAGTCGAGAATATTTTCGGAACATACTGTGTTGACAGATCACATGCCTGCTCTGGAATAAGGTTTTTTTTCTATTGGCTGAGGCAATGACTCAGGGACAGATGTTTAAGGTCAGCTTGTTATGTCTTAGTATTTTGCAGTGAGGACGTTTATAAAATAAAAGCAGAAAAGGTCATATATACATATACTTAACCTGAATAGAACTAAATATGATATTAAGAAAGAATATTTTAAAGTTAAACATATTTATTAAAAGGACTGGCCCTTGATGGTATTATAACCTGCTGGTGTGGCCCTCACTCTGACACCACTGCTGTGGACCAAAAACCCTCAGATTCTGTAGTTCATGTTCCGCTCACCTCTTCTCCAGTCACCGACAGCACGCTGCGGCTCTTCTTCATCCTTATTGGCTCGTTCTGGGCCCCAGGGCGGAGCGTTCCGGAACCCAGGCAGCAGAGCAGGTGGAGAGCCAGGACCAGAGAGGGAAAAGGTCACTTGCAAGGTCAAACTGGAGTCAGACCGGCTCTCAACCAGCCCCCATTGGAACTGACTGAGCCAATTTCTTTACTCCTTGCTCTGGTCCACACTTCCAAGTCCAACTGCTCCTGGCTCTAAAGGCCCTTGCAGCAGTTCAGGCTCAGTGCCGGGTGTTAGCCGGACATTAGCAACATGTGGATCCAACAAACAGAGGTAAATAATCACAGAAGATAGGTTTACTCCATTTTAGAGTGAGCTCTCCATCTTTAGTAAACCACAGGGGCCTCTCCATGATGTCGTAGATTTAGCCAAACAAGCTAACGGCCTGCTCCAGTCGCACATCCTTACTGCCGCACCACCACACGTCCTCTCAGCTCTTCATCCAGGCTGCAGGCCAGTTCCCATTGTGTTTCCCAAGTATCAACCTGATCCAGCATGAAGGCCTAAAAACCCTTCCAATGTCCTCAGTTACCGTTTTCTTCCTCGTCTCAGACCAGTTTTCTTTCATCCAGTTTGTCAGATTGAAGTTAGTAATAAAATCTGTGATTACATTAATAAATCTACAGAACGCTGTCAAGACTCCAGGAGTGACACAAGGAGGTCCATTCTTCAACTCTTCCCGGTCTATTGTAGAGTTTCCTGCAATAAGACAAAAATATAAATATATTCCGTTTACATTTATTATTTGATATATATATATATATACGTCTCTTATATATAAGTGTGAGCAGTCTAAGCTGACCTAAATTCAGAGCAAAGGACACATTCAGCATCCCAGGCGTATGATGGAGAGACAGAGGTGGACCAGTGACCTATAAGGTGAAGAGTTGGTAGAATAGGTCATGTGACATGAGAAACTAAACTGAGCAGGGAATAAGAGTGTTGTTGGTTGCGTTAAAGAGTGAATAAAATCTGAATGAATGCTGAAGGGTCAAAATCTGTTGTGGTCTTGAAATAAAAATGCAACTTAAATGTGGTCCAGTTTCCAGAGCAGAACTTGTCCTGGGGCTCAGAGCGCACAGTGACACAGTGACATACTGTAAATCTTTTGCTCATACTCAGAAGGACTCATTCTTCATTTAAACACACAGATTCATATTTATTTTATCCACCTTTCATCAATCTGCCTACAAACTCCTAATATTGTATTTCTAGTATAGTGTAATGAATTAATTCTAGTGTAAAAATGAAAATGTGCTGAGAATGAGCATGCAGGCTAATGGTCTCTCATGTAATTGTTATGTATAATGTGTAGTGTGTTAACTAGTGTGCCAACATAAGGGACTTAGGTTGTTCTGTTTTGAGCACATTTACACACTGTGATATTGCTAATAATTTTCTAGTCTCACAGAGGAGTGTCAGGGGCACATGCTATATTCTGTTTTAAACATCAAAGACTTTAGCAGGTTTAGCATGTATTCCATCTTTAATAAATATTCGTAATGTAGCCACTTCACCATTTTCTTGCCAACATCTCATAATAATTTGTTCTTGAGTGAATTCGGTGAGATGTCGGTTCAGAAACTACACAAACTTCCTTGTTGTGGCAGAAATGGGTTGCATTTCGAAAGAAGCTGAAGCCTATAATAACTGCACTATTCTATCTCCACCGAGTTCAAAATAAAATGATGAGTCCACATTCAATTATGTTCAAAATGAAATACACCAAACTATGCCAATAATAATGTGTTTAAAGCAAGACTAATGGCAGTTGGTTTCCTTAGAGATCCAAGTGAAAGCTCACATTAGTCAAAGACACATCCGTCCACATGACTTAGGCTATAGTGCATGGTATGGGGTGTGTGTGTGTGTGTGTGTGTGTGTGTGGGGTCCTTTCCCGTTACATCACCCCTGGGTTTCCACTGTCTCTTTCTCACGGCTCCATGCTTCTCTCCTGAGCTGCATTAATCAAATGTAAAGCCCACATTTGGCTTTCTTAGTGTTAACACAGTCCTTTTTTAATAATGCCTGACTGCCGTAGTTGCATGTCCTCTTGGTTCACTATGTTGTATTTAAACTGATGTTTGACTAAAAAGGAAGATGCTCACAGACGGACATAAGTCTAGCTGCAGCGGACTGACAGTAAACAAAACAGACAAATGTGAGGCGAGAGGGAGACACCTGCAGAGGACCGTCCTCCTGCAACCTGTCTGAGCCCCGACACAGCACACGGACACACTCACCTTGGTGTCTCCGGAAAGGATGGCGGTGCTGGGCCTCGTCTCCACGTCTCTCCTCCTTCTCCTCCTCTTCTTCTCTCGTCTCTTATTCTTCCTTCCCTTCTCCCGTCAGCGTCTCCTCAACGCACACTGAGGCGCACACGGCGTCCTCATCAAGAGCTCCGGCAGCGTGCCTCTCTCCGGACGGTCCCCCTCCACAGTGGTCTCCCCCGGACGCCCCCCCTCCCCCCACTCCACAAACGCGGTGGAGAAGCCCATGTACCCCTAAAGCACGCACGCACGCACAAGCTGCCTCTGTTATTACCCCCGCAGCAGGTTGCACTCTTCCAGGATCTCTCTTCAGTCTGTGGCGCTGTGCTCGGGCTCTGGCCCAGACTGATGCGTTTGTGTCTCAGGGTTGTCGGTGTCCTCTCGCTGATTCAAGGACAAGCTGTGAGCTCTAGTCTCTGTTGGAAACTAAACGTCCGGTCTCCTTCAGACCTCATATTAGGGGAGAGTGTCTGTAAAGGTTCTCAGTCATCCAGGTCATATTGAAGGAAAGGTTAAAGCAAAGGCATCTGTTCTTGGTTTTCAAACTGAAGACGTTTTGTCTCTAATTTTATGATTATTTTTTTGTTTTTTTTAGGTGTTCATACATGCAGACCGAGGAATGGCTGAAATGAAAACCCTGCAATGGCCAGCTTCACAAATAGTGTGTAGTAGTTTCTTAAAATAGCAACAGACTTTGCTGTATGACCTATCTGAGCCTTATCACATCACCAGGTTTGCTCCATTTGATTAATAAATATCTTTTGAATATGTTTGACAGTTCTAATAAAAACATGTTAAACAGTATAGCAGAACTTTGACCATCCTGAAGAGACAAGGAATTGGAAGGGTTACATCAGAGGAGAGCAAAAAAGTTTGTGACATTTAATGCTTTTATATTTGATCCTATTACAAATCAACACAAATGGGTGTTCTAACTTAATCATATTCAATAGGCTCTGAAAAACATGCTGGACAACCAGGAGAGAATCTTCTTTTGGCAAAATCTAGGCCTTGAAAAACATTTTAAATAGCTAGCCACCTTGTTTTGGTGAGATCTATGTAAGTGGCTTGTTTTTGGTAAAACAATGAATTTTGTTATAACTTGGTTATGAAGTATTCAAGCACAGATTTTTGTTAAATCCTACAGCTTGATGAGCTTAGCACTGACCTGGTGATCATTGATGTTATGGTACCAGAGGTATGTCAATGAGGCTTTTCACTTTCAATAACTACATTTATTACATTGTTTATTGGGCACCTTATATCAGATGTAGCTGTGACCATATTAAATTTAATATTGATGTGATTTATATTTTGTCATTAATGAATGGCATCTTCAATCTTTGTCCTATAGTTGGTGATAATAGACATCCTCATGAGACTGGAAGGCTTCATAAGGTTTCATGCAAAACCCTGGCACAATTTTTGATGAAAATGTTTCATCCTGAATCACCATAAACAACAAATAAGTGTAATCAGTCCATAGGGTATAATTACAAAAATTGTTCATTTGGTTCCATGTTTTTTCAACCTGACATCTAGATCCGCACGGCCTTAAATCCAGGCCCCATGTCTTTTGGGTTAATAAGCCCCCACACACAACTCCACCACAATGCAGAAATCCACTTGCATTTACATTTAGTCATTTAGCTGACACTTTAATCCAAAGCGACTTACATTCACCAGTGTTACGGCTGGAACACCACTGGAGGCCAGGTGTCTTGCCCAAGGACACAACGACAGTATGAACCGAGAGAGTCCTAAGGTTATATTTGTAGTAGTAGTGTATATAAATAGACCACATATAATTTGTTCAGATTTCAAATAGCTGACTCTACAGATGCAGTCACTTTCTCTGTCTGCTAATCTGTCTGTAAAACCGGATACTTAGATTTTAACATAATAAAATCATTTGAGATATGATTAATTGTTTAGGTTATTTGTTTTTATTACTAAGAATTTGGGGCTATGTTCATTTCTTGTATTGCAGGGCAAGTCTGAAGCAAATACTTATTGTAGAATGACATGAGTGTCCTATAAATATGATATTAAAGTATAAAGAACATGCACCTGTCACTGTTTTGACCACTTGTATCAATATCCATCATAGTGTGTGTTAATGTTCAGAATGTATGTATAAAACATCACTAACAAAACAATCATTGTTGAAATACCTTTTAAAAAGTTTTGCAGAGTAACTATTTTGTAAAATATTAATTTAATATATTTATTGACAGCCAAATCAGCTGCACTTTTTAACCTACAGTGGCTTTGAAAGGACTTAATTCCATCACTATACCACCCATTCCATCCACATTACAACCTAAAACATTCATATAACAATGCCATTCCCAGGACTACACTACTGCCCCACAGAGGCCAGAAGCAGTACTCAATCTCAACAGCTGTCATTTTTAAGTAAACAAATAAAAAAGCGGACTGTAGAAGAGATCACTCTTGTCCATAGAGCCTTCATCAGGGTAAGGATTTCTGCGGATTTGGAGTTGTGACCAAAAAAAAGCTTTGTTTTATCTGTTTTGTTAGTGACCAAAAAAAATGGAGCGACAAAATTCCCAGCAATACAACAACAGTATGAGAATGTTCTGAGGCAGTTACTGGTCTTTTCTATGTGGATAAATGCAGTACTCCTCATGATATTACACAGTATTTACTGTATGTTGTGAGTGAAGTGCCATTCCACTTTAGTAATTCCTAAGGAATTCAATTGTTAGGAATCTTCAGCTGAACTGATTAGACCTTATCTTCCACAAACAAAGGATGCTCTATAGGACCATGTAAACAAAAATTAAGCATTATTAAAAAGGCATTTAACTTGAGCTTCAAAACAAAAATGAAAAAAATGCATTTGTAATTGCATTTACTAATGGGTGAATTGAAAGAGCAATTATTATTATTATTATTATTATTATTATTATTATTATTATTATTATTATTATTACATCCATTTTATATACCGCTTTTCTAGGGATGCAAAGACGCTTTACATATCAATTATTCGTTCATACACAGTTACACATTTTTGTAAAAGCATTTCCCAAATCTATTAAAGTGAGTAATTAAAACACACATATTGAGCTTTTCTTTTAGGGGAAGAAGGAGGAGATATTGAGGAAGCTGTAGATGTGTGAAGGTAGTGTATATACACAAAGTGCCTAATAGGAGTGTACGATGTAAATCTGTCTATATGTAAGGGAGAGACATTTATTTATTTATCAATTTATCTTTAACAAATTCAAAAACATCTCCCAGATATCGTAAAATTCTGAATATTTCCCCTTTATGACATACGTAAGTTTCTCAAAGGCCAAACTGGATATCAAGTTCAAGTGCAAGGGGAGGACAGCTATCATTTTTCCAACAGATGGCAATTGTACGTCTTGCTTGTAAATGGCACAAGTCCACCAGTTTTCTTTCTTTGATAGACAAAGAGCAATTGTCCATATAGATACCCAATATACACATTACAGGGCTTAAAGGAACAGGAGTAGTAGTAAATTGAGAACTTACTCCCGAACTTTTGCATCTCCTCACATTCCTACACACAGTGCTAAATGTACCTTGGAGCTTATTACACTTAAAACATAAATCAGGTCTACTAGGGTTACATTTATTTAATCTCACAGGTGTTATATAGGTTTTCATTATCCAATTATATTGTAAGAGTGTCATCCAAGTGTTTTTAGTTTGTCTTTGTGCTTTTAAACATATTGTACCCCACTCTTCTAAAGGGATGTCTTTATCTAAGTCCTGCATCCATGCCTGTCTTTTATTTTTAGAGCTTTCTTTATGATTCTGTACCAGTATATTATATAACTGAGTAGTTCACCCTTTACTGAAACAGTCTCGTGTGGCAAAGGTTTCCAATGTGGATAATGAAAGAAGTTGTACCGAATTATTTTGTTTTGAAAAAATAAAACTTCTAAGCTGCAGATACTTAAATAAAATGTTTCTGGGGTATATAAAACTTTGCACTAGATTTTCAAATGACATTAAAGTATTGTCTTCGTATAAATCTTTCAATCTAGCAATACCCTTATTTAACCATAGCTTAAACCCCAAATAATTTTTAGCTGGGCTGAAATATTCATTACCTCAGATAGGAGAAAAGCAAGACATCAATGGGGACTCACCGAGAAATTTATGAATTTTGCACCAGATCATTAAGGTATTTTCCACAAATGGGTTATCTGTTTTTCTTTTAGTTCTTTAAGGGGTGCTGAATATAAAAAGCTGTCAAGTGTCAAGCCTCTTGCAGCCAACGTTTCAATCTGTGACCAAGGTATATACGAGTCTCTAGAGAACCAAAACATTGCAGCCCTCATCTGAGCAGCCCAGTAGTACCACAATAAATTTGGTAATCGTAGCCTCCCCTGTCATAAGGCAGGTATAGAAGGCTTCCTGTTACTCCAGACAAAATTAGAAAGAAGCTTACTCACTTTTGGGAAAAAAGCAGGAGGAGGGGCAAGTGGTAACGACTGAAAGACATATAAAAATCTCGGTAATACGTTCATCTTAATTACATTTATTCTTCCCATTAAAGACAGGGGCAGTGTCATCCATCTAGTCGTCTCTTCAGACACCTTCAACAATAAAGGTTCGTAGTTAGCTGAACTAAGGGAACTTATTTTGGGGGTTATCTTAATTTCTAGGTAATCAAAACCATTAACAGCATTAACAAAGGGGTGTACTGCTTTTGGATTAATTCTCTCTTGTTTATTAAGAAACATAATTGAAGATTTCTCTTTGTTTACTTTAAAACCAGAAAGATTACCAAACAGGTCCATAAGCTTTAAAAGGGAAGGTATTGATTTTTCAGTCTCTGATAAAAATACAATGGTATCATCAGCATATAAGGCAATACGCAGTTCCATAACATCTGTATGAATACCCCGAATTACAGGGTGTGAATTGCTATTGCTACGGTTCAATGGATAATACGAAGAGTAAGGGAGAAAGTGGTGAGCCTTTTCTAGATCCACAACTTAATTTAAATGATTAGAGATAAAATTGTTAGTGAGGACCTCCGCATTAGAATCAACTAATAGAATTTCCATCCACCTACAAAAGTTATCACCCAAACCAAATCGCGCAAGCACCTCCATCAAATATGGCCACTCAAGTCTGTCGAATGCCTTTTCAGCCTCGAGCGACAAGATGGCCGCATCCGGAGCACCATCCCATGTACCATATTAAGTACCCTCCTAATGTTATATATTAACCCATGGCGATTCTTAACAAAGCCATTCTGGTCTGAGTGTACCAGCGGAGGCAAGGTCTTCTCAAGTCTCAATCCCAAAGGCTTTTGCTATAATTTTTGCATCCATATTCAAAAGTGAAATTGGCCTATATGAGCCACATGCTACAGGTGACTTTCCTGGTTTTAGTATAAGAGTTATCTGGGCACTTCTCAAAGAGGGAGGGAGACATCCTCGCTGAAAAGCCTCTGCATACATATCCAGCAACGGGCCTATCCATTTATCCATTTCTTTATAGATATCAATTGGGAGCCCATCTGGACCTGCCGCTTTACCACCTCTCATTTTAAGAATAGCATTAGAGACCTCATCCAACTCCAACTCTCTCAGCTCTAGCCTCATCTGTTCGGAAGTAGAAAGAATTTCCAACCCATCTAAAAATTTAGTTTGAGTAGCGGCACTTTCATATATCAATTCAGTTTGATATAGAGATTTATAAAACAATACAAAAGTACCATTAATCTGAGCGATCTGACGTAATTTCTCCCTTACCAGTCCTAATTTCATTAATAGCTCTTTCTGATTTAAACTTTTTAAGTTGCCAGGCCAGTAGTTTAATGGGTTTCTCACCCTGATCGTAAAAAGTTTGCTTCAGTCTTAATATACTACTTTCAGCTTTTAGTGTGGAAAGTTCCTCATATTTAGCTTTAAAAGCTAATAACTTTTGCTTAATTTGTATTGATTTATCTATGTTTATTATTTTCTCTAGATCTCTGATTTCAGCATCCAACTCCAGCAACTTTTGTTTATGTTTGTTAGATCTGGAACTAGTATAACTAATCATTTGGCCTCTAATAAATGCTTTAAAGGCTTCCCATCTAATGGTTGTTGGTGTTTGATCTGTATTTATTGTAAAATATAGGTCTATTTGTTCGCCAACAAATTTGATAAATTCTGAGTTCTGCAACTATCTGGGCTGCAAGCACCATCTAGGGGAATTTTCAGTGTTTTGAGAGTCTATATAAAATAATGAGAATATATTTTCAAAAAATGCTGGATTATACTCATTTGGGGCATAAATATTAACCAGATTAACATTTTTACTCAAATAGGTTCCCTGCACTGATATCTGATATCTACCAGCCCTGTCTGTAATGTTCTTATTAACTTGGAAGGGTATGGCTTTATGGAACACCATAACTCCCCTAGAGTGAGAAGAAAAACATGAAGCCAAGACTTGACCCGGCCATCTGCTTTGTATGTTTTGGAGCTCCTCTTTAAGTAAATGAGTGTGCTTTTCTCCCAAGGGAACCTCAAAGTGCTTACAGGTCAACCATTATTCATTCACTCCACAGTCACACACTGGTGGTGGTAAGCTGCCCTGGGACCAAGTGACAGATTTCCATGGTCCTACAAATCCTCCAGCGTAAAGCTCTTTGAGACATTTTCTGCTATGATATATATTATATTTTTTAAAGAAATTATATATTTGAAAGAAAACTGAAAATTTAGAGTATAAAAGATATGAGCAAAACAATCAGGAACTGTTGCTGGGTCTCAGGAGAAAACAAGGACAACACTCGGACCTGTTCAACATTGTGTTTAAAGAAAGTTTAGTTAGGATTAAGTGAGATGACAGCGACAGCTATTTAATTTGGAATGAATAATTAGGTTTAATTCTTTCAAGAGTCAAACAATTTACACAGCATGTAACAATGGTACAGGGCTTACAAAGGTAAACAATACATACGATTTTATATCATGTTGTATGTGCAGAGGTAGGAGGCGTATCGTTCAGTTTGGACACACATTCTCATTCAATGTTTTTTCTTTTTTTTCATTACTTCTGCATATTAGATTTATACTGAAGACATCAGAACTATAAAGGAACATAGGTAGTAAACAATGTGTTTTATATTTTAGATTCTTTGAAGTAGCCACCTTTTGCTTTGATGAAGTTTTGGACATTCTCATTCAGCTTCATGAGGTAGTAACCTGGAAGCAAACCTGTAGAGATCGGGGCTGGGGCAGCTCAGAAGGGGGCAGGAGGGAATGCTTTCGGAGCACAGAGAGCAGTGGAGGCTTAAAATGCACAAGACTCCTCTGCAATTGTCTACCGCTCTATCAGCTTGGGGGACAGCAGGCGAAGCACGAGCCAAATCTGCTAAAACCACCAGCAGAGTTGTCTGTTGCTCCCAGGGAACCGTGGTGGGCATAGCTGCATTCCCTCCTGTTCTGAGCTGCCCCAGCCCTGGTCAGAATCTTGAGGCTACCAATGCTCCAGACCCGCGGTGCTCTTCCCGGCGCAGCCCACCCCAGTTCTCGGTGTAGCCACGAGGCTAACCGGTAGCTACATATATTAAATATCTAGTCATTCTATTTCATTTATCCATTTTAGTTTATTAACTTAATATAAACTCTAATGGCTGTTTTTTCATTACACAATTTTCATTTTCAAAACAAAAAAATGTTTGCAGAAACAACGCAGTAGTTTTCATCCCAAAACCTCATTTAATTGACTGTACTTTTGATCTGAACCATTTAAACTTCTGTAATATAACTTTATCTATGAATATTTCATACAAAAGCCTGTAAAGCTGCAGCCTGTTGAAGGAGTTTGTCTCTAAACATAGGCAAAACAATTACATGGGTTTTCAGGACAATAGCCCCCAATTTTGGGGCCTCATACCATTGGAGTTGCCAGCCCATTTTTGGGGGTTTAGCAGTTCTACCTTAGCTGTGTACCTACAGCTAAAACCAAGGTGAGTGTGTACCTACAGCTACAGCCAGTGTGAGTCTGTAACTATAGCCAGTGTGAGTGTGTACCTATGATCAATCAGTCTCCATACATTTGGTGAAATAAGTATGTTTTGAGTTTGCTTTTGAAAATCTCAACAGAGTCAGCTCGCCGCACTTCCAAAAAGAGCCTATTTAATAACCCACTCTCAACCCTTCACTGTTAGAAAACTACAGACCGGTTTCCCTCCTTCCCTTTACTGCCAAAGCTCTGGAGCGAGTTGTGTTTAACCAGCTCTCCTCCTTTCTCACACGAAACAACCTCCTGGACCAGAACCAGTCTGGGTTCCAGAGCGGACATTCCACCGAAACTGTACTGCTCTCAGTCATCGAAGCCCTGAGACTGGCAAAGGCAACATCCAAGTCATCTGTCCTCATCTTACTGGATCTGTCTGCTGCCTTTGACACTGTTAATCATCACATCCTCCTGTCTTCTCTCAGTGCGATGGGTGTTTATGAAATGGCGTTGCAATGTTTCAAGTCTAGTTCATTTAGAGTATTCTGGAGAAACGACGTCTGTGAGTCCCAACATCTCAATACTGGGGTGCTCTTGTCCAACAAGACCACCACTGATTCTGCACCGTTATATCTTCACTCACTAATACAGACCTATGTTCCTACCAGAACCTAACGCTCTGCAAATGAACATGTCTAGTGGTCCCACCCCAACAAGGAAGAAAATCTCTCTCACATACCTTCTACTTCCTTTGTATCTATACATTTTCTTCCAAAAGAATAAAAAATAAAATACTTCCTATTTTTAGTTTTGTATACTGTGCTGGGTTTTAACTGACTAGTTTTTGGTGCGCTTGTACTTTTTTTTACCTTGTGTGGTTAAAACTGCTTCCATTGTTTTCCTCACTTGTAAGTTACTTTGGTTAAAAGCGTCTGCTAAATGACTAAATGTAAATGTAAACATTACATCTGAAAGTTGTTCCAACTCACATTCTGGGACCAAAGTGAGCGAAATGTGGTGGCCAGTACAGTCACTGCAATGGTTGCGCAAAGCCGGGTAAAACAGGCCATCTTAGAAATAAAAGAGAATTTAATTAATCTCTGTGTTTGATGTTTTCTGAATAATTGGACAAAATATTCCTGCTGACAAAAAGGGGAGTGGGTTTTGGCTGCCTATGCAACAACCTCATTAGTCGCAATTGTGCAAACTGTTCAAATTAAAACTGTAAAGGGAGATTGTGTAATTCAAATCTATGCCTTGCTGAATCCTGGCAGCACTGGAACATTCTGCTCTGAACAATTGATGCATTGCTAGAGTCTCACTGGAACAAGTCACAAGTCCTACGTACAATGTGTCAGACCAAGCTGAGTCTAGCATTTATTCTGTTTTAACTTGAAGGTGGCTGCTCTGGAGAGCTCTCAGTTCTATAAACTCGCAGAAGTCATTACACAGAAACAAATGCCTGTCACCAAGTAAGGTAACATCTGATGACTTCAAAAAGTAGCTATATTTGTTAAAGGTTCACATGCCATCTATACATGCCTAAGTCAGCCTGTTGATTGGCACCAATGCATCCACCCCACCAATAGAGCCCTGGGAGATCAACAGCCAAGAAAACCTCCCATATCCTGTCAGAACTATGCTGAGCTGGGTGGTCAATGGTATGGAAGATTTATTGTTTCATCAGTGTAAAATTTTGATACATATATTTTCTGTGTTGTTCCTGTAGGAGGTGATCCAGACATACCTGATCAGTGCTGCTGAAGACCAGACTCCAGCCACTTCTGTCATCTGACTTTTTACACACCAGAGAATAACAAGCCCTTATTCATGTGCATTACTCAAATGCTATTCTAATAAACTATATTTTATAAAACAAATTTGAGTAAGTTTTTATAAAATCAGATTCATGTTAAATTATGTGACAATGTTTAGTTTATAAAGAATGAACTATAAATTATGCACAGTAAATATTAGTACTTGTAGAAGCTGATATTATGTGTCTGTTTCTATTAAGTGTCTAGTTCTGAAGATGAAGTATGAAACACAGATTCTGCTCTTCCTCACAGGCCACACAGAGACAGGGACAAAAACAATACAGTCATTAATGTTTAGCCAGTGAAACAGATAATAATAATAATAATAATAATAATAATAATGGATTGGATTTATATTGCGCTTTTCTCCCGAGGGACCAAGGGACTCAAAGCGCAGGCCGTCCATTATTCATTCATACACAGTCACACTGGTGGTGGTAAGCTACAACTGTAGCCACAGATGCCCTGGGGCAGACTGACAGAGACGTGGCAGCCATTTTGCGCCTACGGCCTCTCCGACCATCACCACATACATTCACTGAACATTCTTACGAGGCAAGGTGGGTTAAGTGTCTTGACCAAGGACACAACGACAAACTGTGAGGAGAGCGGGAATCGAACCTACTACCTTCCGGTTGAAGGTCGGCTGCTCTACCACTGAGCCACTGCTGCCCATTTTGGACAAAAATTTCGTTGAATGAGGCAAAAAAGATACTCTCCAGTATTTCATTCTTTGATCACATCCCATTAAACGTGTTTTAGCCAAAATATAAAAACAGCTTGAGTTTTGAACTTGAGACAGACATAAAGAAGAAGATGGGAGAAATGCTACCCTAATGTAAAATGTTGTCAAAGTGAGATAGAAAGTTCTGACACTAAATGCTTCACTGTGACTGACCACGCTACATTATGTTTCAGCCTCTTGTTCTTGTTTTGATGGTATCTAATAAACATGTATTTATTTTCCTGTCTCTTCTCTTCTTCCTTTAACTCCTCTTCTCTATTATTTATCTTCATATTACTGTAAAGCCATAACTGTAAGGCCATTAACCAACATTTAAAATAGATTTATTTACATAGATTCACCATGTCTCCTTAATTCCTCTGTCTCCTGCACACTTTGTTAAGGCTCCATCTCCATTTCCTCTCCCCATCTATCTTTTCTTCCCTTCCATCAAAGAACAAGCAATATTCAGCAATAATCTACTTTAAACATAAAAACAACCTCATGGTGTTATAGATCTAAAATGTAATGGAACATAAGACACGGCAGTGTAACGTTGTCTTTGAGAAGCTTTTAAATTAGACCTGTTTTGCTCTTTTTAACTCAGTTGGTTAGCGATCCACCACCTTCAGCTGCTTCTTTTTCTGTTCAACACGCCTCTCTTCACTGGGCTTCTTTACGGTGGCCGAGACAGCTCAACACGCTGCAAATGAAGAAAGCACCAGCAAATAAAGAAAACATCTTCATCAGTTTGACAACACGCGCGCTGCAAAAGTTCACAACACATACAAATACAAAAACGCGCTGCAAATAACACAGACCACAATGGAAATGTTTTAAGGGGACTCCTTTGAGTGACGAACAATATATTTAGGCCAACAATATCCAAACGACTAAGCAATTATACGATCATGATATAAAAGTAAACAAAAAAAACTCACCTTTCAGGTCAGTGACAACAACACTGGAGACAGGTGAGTAAACAATAAGCAGGTCCCATTAGGGGTTTGTCACTCAAAGGAGTCCCTTTAAAACATTTCCACTGTGGTCTGTGTTATTTGCAGCGCGTTTTTGTATTTGTATGTGTTGTGAGGATTTGCAGCGTGTTTTTGTATTTGCATGTGTTGTGAGGATTTGCAGCACGTTTTTGAATTTTACAGCGCATTTTTGTATTTGTATATGTTGTAAACTTTTGCAGCGCGCGTGTTGTCAAACTGATGAAGATGTTTTCTTTATTTGCTGGTGCTTTCTTCATTTGCAGCGTGTTGAGCTGTCTCAGCCACCGTACTTCTTTGCACTAAAGAATAAAATGTTCTGATTAATAATAGAAAATTTATGAATGAAATGTGTGTGACATTGTTTACAGTGTTTTGAACTGAATAAACAAGACAAGACATTTATTTTTGTATAGCCCAATAACACAACAACAGTCGCCTCAAAGGGCTTAAAAGACTGCACTAGATAACATCCCCTGTCCTTAGACCCTCCATCAGGGTGAGGAAAAACTCCAAAAAAACTCAACTGGAAAAAAAGAGAAACCTAGGGAGAACCAAATAAGGAGGGATCCACTCCCAGGACGGACAGGCCGTGCAATAATGTGTCCAGAACAGTTGGAAAAATACATTGAAATACACAAACATATTCATTAAAAAACATTTACACAAACTTATGTCATTAATACACTCCACTTATAACTCCTAAATGTCTCAATAACTTACCACAATGAGGTTATTTGACCACATACCATCACATTAGAGGTTTTTAATTATTTTTTATTTAAGAAAATAAAAGGGGGAACAATTCATATTAATGAACATTAAAACAAATGTAAATATGCCAGATTATAGCCTTAGGCTAATTTCCATCTGCAGACCCCCTGGCAGGTAGATGCTACACAAAAAGGAAAGAAAGAGAAAAATACATAACACATTACAGGACAAATAAAGACACCCCAAAACATCAAAGACAGTATTATTTCAGACAAAGAAAATGAATAAAAGAGAAAGAGACAGAACAAGAACATAAATATAATTTCCAATTACATCTGTACTGCACTGACTCTACATAGGTACCCAAGTCTGATTAAGTGTAAATTATGGATAGGCAAAACGGAATTTGCTAATAAAATGCAGGTCACATATGATGATCACATGTTTCAGTGTCTTTTAACCACAGTTTCAAATGTGTTTTAAAAGTAATTAAACTTGTACATTCCCTACTGAGAGTGGAACACTGTTCCAGAACATTGAGCCCTGAAATAAGAGAACATTTTGAGAAAATGATGAACAGGAGTTCACATTCACCTCTGACAGAGGCTTGCGTAACCTGTGAACCAGGTCCACTAAGAAATTTGTTTGATAAACTCATTCAACGGGAGAGAAGCCAAACCATGAGTAACTTTGTAAATTAAGCAGGTAGATTTCAATATTTAAAAATTTGAGAGACTTAGTAAACTATATTTATTAAGAATATGACAGTGGTGGTATGAAAAAGGTTTCCTGCCTAAAACTTTCAATGGCCTTTTGCAGCATGATTCAACAGGTTTAACAACAGAAGAGCCAGTGTTTGACCAACTGCTAATGCAATACTCAATATGACACAGTATCATTGAGTGTAGGAACGTGACTGCTGCCCTGTCTGTCAGGGATGCTCTAATAGAGTGCTGCAGGAAACACTGGTTTAACGTCAATTAATCCCCGGGGTTAACAAATGAATTTCATTCATGCACTTACTGAATAATGTCAGTCAGGTCCAGTAAATAATACTCAAGACCGTAAGTAAGAGAAAAACATTGATATTTCAAGTTTTGTCAGAGACTGCAACTGACAACTGTAGCTTCAAATGTGATCATTTCTCCAAATACATGACACCACGTACACGTTTATTTCATCCACAGTTTTTCAACTTCCAACTGTTCTTTTGTCGTGCTGTTGTTGTACTCTCTGACTACTCGCTCTTCATTCTTTGCTCTTGGCTCTCTACTTCCTTTGACTAAAGGGCACTTTGAGATCTGCATGTGCCAGATACAGTATTTATCTTTCTGTTTCCAAAAGCAGAATCAAAACTGATTGAGACAGGAACAGAGAACTGACAGAAGTCACACGGCCAGACTGATTTGTGTTGCACAATACTTTACAGAATTTGCATGCCTTTTTTTTTTCTCCACAAAATGCACCTTTTTTCCTTCTGAGTTTGAGGAAGGAGCTTCAAAAACTCTTTGTATCGACGATCGAGTGGTGAGTTTTCTCTTTGGTCTCTTTCTGTCAGTTTTAAATGTATTTTATATTAAACTAATTTAATTATTACTTGACAATAACCAAAGAAAGTACAAACAACAGGAAACAAAGACGTCTGATGTAGAGACAAAATTGAGGACTTTGAGCTGCTTTAAAACCAACTCAGTGATCAGAGATAATGTGACTCTGAGTTAGTTTTACTTCAAACATTTTGTGGTAAAACTGTTTAACACAGACTGTTCTAAAGATGTGTATAGAGTTTTAGATGAAGGTGTGTTTGGTGTTGTTTTAGCTAAGGATGCGTTTGGTGTTGTTTTTGCCGAAGGTGCGTTCGGTGTTGTTTTAGCCGAGGGTGCATTCGGTGTTGTTTTAGCCGAGCGTGTGTTTGCTGTTGTTTTAGCCGAAGGTGTGTTTGGTGTTGTTTTAGCTTAGCTTGTGTTTGGTGTTGTTCTAGCTGAGGGTGTGTTTGGTGTTGTTTTAGCTGAGCGTGTGTTTGGTGTTGTTTTAGCTGAGCGTGTGTTTGGTGTTGTTCTAGCTGAGCGTGTGTTTGGTGTTGTTCTAGCTGAGGGTGCGTTTGGTGTTGTTTTAGCTGTGCGTGTGTTTGGTGTTGTTTCAGCTGAGGGTGTGTTTGGTGTTGTTTTAGCTGAGCGTGTGTTTGGTGTTGTTTCAGCCGAAGGTGTGTTTGGTGTTATTTTAGCTGAGGGTGTGTTTGGTGTTGTTTTAGCTGAGCGTGTGTTTGGTGTTGTTCTAGCTGAGGGTGCGTTTGGTGTTGTTTTAGCTGAGCGTGTGTTTGGTGTTGTTCTAGCTGAAGGTGTGTTTGGTGTTGTTCTAGCTGAGGGTGTGTTTGGTGTTGTTTTAGCTGAGCGTGTGTTTGCTGTTGTTTTAGCTTAGCTTGTGTTTGGTGTTGTTCTAGCTGAGGGTGTGTTTGGTGTTGTTTTAGCTGAGCCTGTGTTTGGTGTTGTTTCAGCTGAGGGTGCGTTTGGTGTTGTTTTAGCTGAAGGTGTGTTTGGTGTTGTTCTAGCTGAGGGTGTGTTTGGTGTTGTTTTAGCTGAGCGTGTGTTTGCTGTTGTTTTAGCTTAGCTTGTGTTTGGTGTTGTTCTAGCTGAGGGTGTGTTTGGTGTTGTTTTAGCTGAGCCTGTGTTTGGTGTTGTTTCAGCTGAGGGTGCGTTTGGTGTTGTTTTAGCTGAAGGTGTGTTTGCTGTTGTTTTAGCTTAGCTTGTGTTTGGTGTTGTTCTAGCTGAGGGTGTGTTTGGTGTTGTTTTAGCTGAGCCTGTGTTTGGTGTTGTTTCAGCTGAAGGTGCGTTTGGTGTTGTTTTAGCTGAAGGTGTGTTTGGTGTTGTTCTAGCTGAGGGTGTGTTTGGTGTTGTTTCAGCTGAAGGTTTGTTCTGTGGGGTTTTAGCTGAGGGTGTGTTTGGTGATGTTTTAGCTTAGCTTGTGTTTGGTGTTGTTTCAGCTGAGGGTGTGTTTGGTGTTGTTTTAGCTGAGCGTGTGTTTGGTGTTGTTTCAGCCGAAGGTGTGTTTGGTGTTGTTTTAGCTGAGGGTGTGTTTAGTGTTGTTCTAGCTGAGGGTGTGTTTGGTGTTGTTTTAGCTGAGCGTGTGTTTGCTGTTGTTTTAGCCGAAGGTGTGTTTGGTGTTGTTTTAGCTGAAGGTGTGTTTGGTGTTGTTTTAGCTTAGCTTGTGTTTGGTGTTGTTCTAGCTTAGCTTGTGTTTGGTGTTGTTCTAGCTGAGCGTGTGTTTGGTGTTGTTCTAGCTGAGCGTGTGTTTGGTGTTGTTTTAGCTGAAGGTGTGTTTGGTGTTGTTTTAGCTGAGCGTGTGTTTGGTGTTGTTTCAGCTGAGGGTGTGTTTGGTGTTGTTTTAGCTGAGCGTGTGTTTAGTGTTGTTTCAGCTGAAGGTGTGTTTGGTGTTGTTTTAGCTGAGGGTGTGTTTGGTGTTGTTCTAGCTGAAGGTGTGTTTGGTGTTGTTTTAGCTGAGCGTGTGTTTGGTGTTGTTTCAGCCGAAGGTGTGTTTGGTGTTGTTTTAGCTGAGGGTGTGTTTGGTGTTGTTCTAGCTGAAGGTGTGTTTGGTGTTGTTTTAGCTGAGCGTGTGTTTGGTGTTGTTTCAGCCGAAGATGTGTTTGGTGTTGTTTTAGCTGAGGGTGTGTTTGGTGTTGTTTTAGCTGAGCGTGTGTTTGGTGTTGTTTTAGCTGAGGGTGTGTTTGGTGTTGTTTTAGCTGAGCGTGTGTTTGGTGTTGTTCTAGCTGAGGGTGTGTTTGGTGTTGTTTTAGCTGAGCGTGTGTTTGGTGTTGTTTCAGCCGAAGGTGTGTTTGGTGTTGTTCTAGCTGAAGGTGTGTTTGGTGTTGTTCTAGCTGAGGGTGTGTTTGGTGTTGTTTCAGCTGAGGGTGTGTTTGGTGTTGTTTTAGCTGAGCGTGTGTTTGGTGTTGTTTTAGCTGAAGGTTTGTTCTGTGGGGTTTTAGCTGAGCGTGTGTTTGGTGTTGTTCTAGCTGAGGGTGCGTTTGGTGTTGTTCTAGCTGAGGGTGTGTTTGGTGTTGTTTTAGCTGAGCGTGTGTTTGGTGTTGTTCTAGCTGAAGGTGTGTTTGGTGTTGTTCTAGCTGAAGGTGTGTTTGGTGTTGTTCTAGCTGAGGGTGTGTTTGGTGTTGTTTCAGCTGAGGGTGTGTTTGGTGTTGTTTCAGCTGAGGGTGCATTTGGTGTTGTTTTAGCTGAAGGTTTGTTCTGTGGGGTTTTAGCTGAGGGTGTGTTTGGTGTTGTTTCAGCTGAGGGTGTGTTTGGTGTTGTTCTAGCTGAGCGTGTGTTTGGTGTTGTTCTAGCTGAAGGTGTGTTTGGTGTTGTTCTAGCTGAAGGTGTGTTTGGTGTTGTTCTAGCTGAAGGTGTGTTTGGTGTTGTTCTAGCTGAAGGTGTGTTTGGTGTTGTTCTAGCTGAGGGTGTGTTTGGTGTTGTTTCAGCTGAGGGTGCGTTTGGTGTTGTTTTAGCTGAAGGTTTGTTCTGTGGGGTTTTAGCTGAGGGTGTGTTTGGTGTTGTTTCAGCTGAGGGTGTGTTTGGTGTTGTTCTAGCTGAGCGTGTGTTTGGTGTTGTTCTAGCTGAAGGTGTGTTTGGTGTTGTTCTAGCTGAAGGTGTGTTTGGTGTTGTTCTAGCTGAAGGTGTGTTTGGTGTTGTTCTAGCTGAGGGTGTGTTTGGTGTTGTTTCAGCTGAGGGTGTGTTTGGTGTTGTTTCAGCTGAGGGTGCGTTTGGTGTTGTTTTAGCTAAAGGTTTGTTCTGTGGGGTTTTAGCTGAGGGTGTGTTTGGTGTTGTTTCAGCTGAGGGTGTGTTTGGTGTTGTTTTAGCTGAGCGTGTGTTTGGTGTTGTTCTAGCTGAAGGTGTGTTTGGTGTTGTTCTAGCTGAGGGTGTGTTTGGTGTTGTTTCAGCTGAGGGTGTGTTTGGTGTTGTTTTAGCTGAGGGTGTGTTTGGTGTTATTTTAGCTGAGGGTGTGTTCGGTGTTGTTTCCTGGTCCTTTCAGTGAGTGCAGGAGGCTGAAGCTGCTCACTGTGGGCGGTGAGTCAGAGCTGCACTTCGGCTGTAGTGACTGCTCTCTGTCTGTAGGGGGCAGTGTAGTATTTCTGAGAGGGTCCTCACAGCAGAACCAAATGTCTACAAAAGGTGACAAACATCGGTACAGTTACAGTTATTCATTTAGCAGACGCTTTTATCCAAAGCGACTTACATTGTTCTACAGTAATTACCAGTGTTACAGCCACTGGAGGCAAGGTGGGTTAAGTGTCTTGCCCAAGGACACAACGACAGTATGAACTGTGGGGAGAGTGGGAATCGAACCAACTACCTTCGGGTTGAAAGACGACTGCTCTACCCACTGAGCTACTGCCGCCCCGGCCCACATCGGTAAAACAAAGGATTAATCAGTGTTACCACCGGACCCATCCCTAACACACAATAATAATCTTCCAGTCACCTTTACTTTGTACCACATTGTCACTACAGCTGTTCTGTTGTTAATGAACACACACAACCATGCTGCTGCTACCAACCTTTTACACTCTCTGTGTGTGACTCCCTCACAGATATGAGCTGTAGATATATGCATCATGTGTATGTCCTGCTCTTAGAGAATTAGCAATAACCATTAAGCACAAATACAGCACAATAGGAGCTGAGTTTACTGCACAACGTCAGAGGCAGGACAGGAGTGTGGGCACAGTTCAAGATTCTGACACAACAGTTCACATGCTCCTGTTGAGAGACATTATCTGGAGGAGCATTGTACCATTTTTATGCAATTTCATAAAAGCTTGGTCCCCCCTGCCCTCCTGGGTCCCAAAACCTTTTTTTTATCACAGCCTCCAGTCCCGACTGTTTCTAGATTGTATTTGAACAAAAACATGTGCCCACACTGAACATGTACAGTAGGCTACAGATACATGTGTCAGTGTTTTTACACACAACCAGAATTTTACTTTGACCCAAAAAGCTGAAGCTAGAGCTCATTTTCCCAATTTACACCGATAAAACCTGTAGTCAGTTGTATAAGACAACTGGGTCTAAAAACATACAATGTTTTGTTATTAATCAAATTAGTATAATCTTTATTTGTTCAGGCCCGCTAAACGTAAAATATAAATAAAAAAATAAAATAAAACTCGGGTCTGAGAGGAGTTCGGTGAAGCCATGGTAAAGGACTATCGGTCGGCCTCGAAGAAATTCTGGAAAATCGTCCGGCGCCTCAGGAGATCCTGCCTCAAGTGGAGGAGTTCAAGTATCTCGGGGTCTTGTTCACGAGTGAGGGAAGGAGGGAGCGTGAGATCGACAGACGGATAGGTGCAGCTTCTGCAGTAATGCGGTCGATGTACCGGTCTGTCGTGGTGAAGAAGGAGCTGAGCTGTAAGGCAAAGCTCTCAATTTACCGGTCGATCTACGTTCCTACTCTCACCTATGGTCATGAGCTTTGGGTCATGACCGAAAGAACAAGATCCCGGATACGGGCGGCCGAAATGAGCTGCAAAGTGGCGGGGCGCTCCTTTAGAGATATGGTGAGAAGCTCGGTCACTCGGGAGCAGCTCAAAGTAGAGCCGGTGCTCCTTCACATCGAGAGGAGCCAGCTGAGGTGGCTCGGGCATCTGTTTCGGATGCCTCCCGGACGCCTTCCTAGGAACGTGTTTCGGGCATGTCCCACCGGGAGGAGACCTCGGGGAAGACCTAGGACACGCTGGAGGGACTATGTCTCTCGGCTGGCCTGGGACCGCCTCGGTATTCCCCCGGAAGAGCTGGAGGAAGTGTCTGGGGAGAGGAAAGTCTGGGCTTCTCTGCTCAGACCCGGCCTCGGATAAGCGGTAGAAGATGGATAGATGAATGGATGGATGGATATTTTCTTCGAGTTAAGCCTGATCTCAGTTGAATCGTCATTGATCCTGTTTTTAATCTGAAGCTCAGTTCACAGATTTAGTCCTGGTTTATTCCTAGTTTAGTTTCTTTAAATCTAGATGTAGTCCCTGATTTAGTTCTAGTGCAGAGGTTTGTCTGTAACTGCAGTGACTGGTCTGTGGCTGTAGGGGGCAGTGTAGGACAGAGCTGCTGTTTGTGATGGAAAGAATTAATGAGTGTTGTTTACAGTTTGTTCACTTTGTGTCATTTTGTAGGGCTCTGGACTGAGCATGGATCAGAGTGCACACAGAGAGGACGGAGCCCCTCCCTCTAAAACCACTGACCCCCCCAAAGCTCAGAGGTGAGATGAGGATCTCTAACGGTCTAGCACTGTTCTCCAGGTCAGAGGTCAGCACTAAAACCACTGCACCATCTTTATCCACAGACCTGCTCCTGGGCCCAGCTGTGTCTCCTTTAAAAGTGATCAGTCCATGGATCAACTGATTGATTTTAAAACAGAACATAGTCCACAGTAAGTCATTGTCTGAACTTAAGAACAACTTTTCCACTATAACTGATCAAACGCATTCCTGTGTTACTCCGAGAACCAGTTTCTCCCGGCTCTTTTGTTACGAGTGTTGGAACTAATATTACTTCAATAAAAACTATAAAACCAATGTAAAGTTTGTCCATTTAATTCCACTTAGAGAAAGGTACAAGCCAGCGCTGGGTCACAACACGTAGTTAACAGGAGGTCAGCCCACGTGTTGTGCTGCTGGTCAACTCAATGCTCAAAAGGTCCTAACCTTTGGCCAATCCTCTCACAGGAGGAGACACTTCCTACTTTGAATCAGTAGTTTTCCACTATGTGTCTCAGCCAGGGGTGACCAACTGGTTCTGACTGGTTTAAACAAATGAGGTATGTAGTGTCCTAATCTAGGGTGCAGTGTATCATGCAGAGAGTGCTATAAAAAGGGTTTCTTATTTCAAAATCCTAACACTTGGATGTCCATCAAAATGGCGAGGAACATTTGTCTATCTGAACTTCTACAGTTCAGATAGACAAATTCTATCTGGGAGAGTTATGGCTTGTCTAATGGTGCGTCTCGTGGTCTGAAGCACAGAAAGTAAATTAATCATCCTTGAACACCTTTATGATTCTTTTATGGCTTTAACGGCCTGTAAATACAAAATATCAATCAGGACTGTTGACGATCTGGGTCTTAACAAACACTGACCATCATTAGAAGTAAGTTTCCATTAGTGTGATTTACAAAAGCAGGATAAAGTTACCTAAAAGCACAACAATCGACACATGACCGAGCTGCTGCTGGACATAATTCAGTAAAACAGCTCCATTATATAGCTCTTTGAAACCAGACTGGGTGTAAAAAAGGTGAGGGACAAGACACTTTTAATGGCTTTGATTTTATTCTTTGTTGATGAATATTTGCAATTTACTTTTTTTAATTTATGAACCAGGTTCCATCCCAAACCAGAGTCTTCTGAACCTGGTCCCAGGTGTGAGTCCTTCAGGAGCGACCGGTCTACGAGTCCAACAAACTTACAATCAGCGACAAAAAGTTTGTTGACGAATCAAAGAAGATTCAGGTAAATCAAAAACATAATGAAATAACTAATGTTCAAGTAGAATATGTTCAACAGAAAATATAATAGAATAGAAAAAAGTTTGGTAACACTTTATTTTACAAACACTTCATTAAGTGCTATGTAATACACTGTGTAATAAAGTGTAATATGTAAGTACACAGTACTTACATATTGTAGGTAGGGTTAGGGCATGTATTTATGTTCCATGTTATTATAGTTTATTACACAGTGTATTACATTGTAATTATCTGAGGCAGATACATGTATCAAGGGTTGTGTCAAATGTCTCACCAAAAAGTCTTAGATAAGATAAGAGAACATAAAATATATATATATAAAAACATGTTGAAGAGATATTTTATAATGGTGGCATTACACACACAGCACAGAGACGGAGAATGGCAAAAACACATTTTTATATTTGGTGTGTAGTAATAATTTTTTTACACTTTTTGTTTAAGAAAGAGTCCATTGAAGGAATAAGTAATTAGTAATAAGTTTTATTATTGTATTGCTAGTATATTTTCTGAACACTCGCCTAAAAACAATTTTTCATTTGTCCTTTGTTTCTGAACATATGATAATAGAGTATTTTAGTTTTCTTAAACTTTGCACAAAATCTGTACTGGATTGATTAAGAATACAAAAATGAAAAAAAAATTTAGATTGATTCAGATTGATTCAGATTGACAGTTTAGTGACACCACTACAAAGGATCTGTCGACACAGAGTAAACCGCTTTAGTTTGTGCAAAAAAAACTGTTGCAGCTGTGATTCTTTAACTATAAGACTGGTGTGAGAACGCAAGAACAGTCTCAAAAACCATAAATAAAACCTAATTGCTTTTAATTATTTGTATCTGAAGCCTTTTATTTTATGAACCAGGATCCACACACCTGTGTCCTTCAGGAGGGACAGGTCTTTGGGAAAACCAGGAAATAGATGTAAGAGTCCATCACTAGCAGAATGATATGCGCACCACCTGTGCTACTGCTTACAAACTGATACAATTGTCTTATACAGAGACAACTCTGTTTTCTGAGAAAACCAGTAAAATGCTGATTCATGTTAGACGGCTCACTCTCTGAGAGCCAGTGTTTCATTTCTCTTATCTGCTGTGATTTCAGTATAAATACTAAGCCTGTCTACTTATCATGAGGACTGTTCATGTAACTCTGTACACAGACACAGACTTGTATGTCCATTCCTCCTTTTGCAAAAGATGACTCTGAACTCTTTTTTCCTTTTTCCTTAAATAAATCACCAAAAGGCATCTGTTGTTATTTCTCAAATTTATTCCACAATAATATATTTATTTTTTCACCGAAAACTGCAAGAGATATGTTTACTAAAACCCTTTCTTCAATGAGACCTGACACTGAATATCAAGAGTACATAGTTCAGGGCTGAGATTTATGTTTCTGAAAATTAAAAAGAGAAATAATCTTTGTTGTGTCCTCATCCACAGAGTGAAGCAGCAGAGGTCAGAGGTCATCAGTGATCAACATCAGACACAGCTGGACTCCATATTTATGGTCTGTAATTCACTAAAGTTTGGAAATGTATAAATGAATGAGAAATTGTTTTACACAGATATGAACAATGACTGCATTTGTGTTGTTTATAATGTATCTGCTCAGCTTCTGGAGGAGAACATCTGCACTTTTGTCAAGAAGGAGCTAAGGAAGCTCCACAAAGATATGAGCACAGATTACCCAGAATGCTTAGAGCATCTGAAGGATGAGGATGAAGAGCAGAGGAGCAGCAGTGAGGCTTTTCTGAAGATCACACTGAACTTCCTGAAGAAGATGAAGCAGAAGGAGCTGGCTGAGCGTCTGTGGAGCAGTAGGACCATTTAACACATTTAACAAGAGGCTCACATTCATTTTATATTTTCTGAGACTCATGGCTTTATCTGTTGTCTTCATTCAGGAAGGGTTTCTGGAGTTTGTCAAAGTAAACTGAAGACTAACCTGCAGCAGAAGTTTCAGTGTGTGTTTGAGGGCATCACTAAAGCAGGAAACCCCACCCTTCTGAACCAGATCTACACAGAGCTCTACATCACAGAGGGAGGGGCTTCAGAGGTCAACCAGGAACATGAGGTCAGACAGATCGAAACAGCCTCCAGGAAACCAGTCAGACCAGAGACAGCCATCACATGTGAAGACATTTTTAAAGGCCCAGCTGACACAGATGGAATCAGAACAGTGCTGACAAAGGGAGTGGCTGGCATCGGGAAAACAGTGCTCACTCAGAAGTTCAGTCTGGACTGGGCTGAAGGCAAAGCCAACCAGGACATACAGCTGCTGTTCCCGTTCACTTTCAGAGCACTCAATATGCTGAAAGAGAGACAGTTCAGTTTGGTGCAACTGGTTCAACACTTCTTTAGTGAAACCAAAGAAGAAGGACTCTGCAGCTTTGAAGACCTCCAGGTGGTCTTCATCTTTGACGGTCTGGACGAGTGCAGACTTCCTCTGGACTTCACCAAAACCAAAGCCCTGACTGACGCCACAGAGTCCAGCTCAGTGGATGTGCTGCTGGTAAACCTCATCAGGGGGACCCTGCTTCCCTCCGCTCGCCTCTGGATAACCACACGACCCGCAGCGGCCAATCAGATCCCAGCTGAGTGTATTGCCGTGGTAACAGAAGTACGAGGGTTCACCGACCCACAGAAGGAGCAGTACTTCAGGAAGAGGATCAGAGACGAGGCCGACACAATCCTCTCCCACATCAGGACATCCTGAAGCCTCCACATCATGTGCCACATGCCAGTCTTCTGCTGGATCACTGCCACAGTCCTGGAGCAGGTGTTGAAAACAAAAGAGAGAGGAGAGCTGCCCAAGACCCTGACTCAGATGTACATCCACTTCCTGGTGGTTCAGGCCAAAGTCAAGAACGTCAAGTATAAAGAAGGTTCTGAGACAGACCCACACTGGAGTCCAGAAACCAGGAAGATGGTGGAGTCTCTGGGAAAACTGGCCTTTGAGCAGCTGCAGAAAGGAAACCTGATCTTCTACGAGTCAGACCTGAGCGAGTGTGGCCTCGACCCCAGAGCAGCCTCAGTGTACTCTGGAGTGTTCACACAGGTCTTTAGAGAGGAGCCAGGTCTGTACCAGGACAAGGTCTACTGCTTTGTCCATCTGAGTGTCCAGGAGTTTCTAGCTGCTCTTCACGTCCATCAGACCTTCATCAACACTGGGCTCAACCTGCTCTCAGACAAACCTAAGTGGGTTACACTGCTCAGAGTAAAACCTAAAATAAAATTTCTTCACCAAACAGCTGTGGACCAGGCCTTACAAAGTCCAAATGGACATCTGGATTTGTTCCTCCGATTCCTCTTGGGTCTTTCACTGCAGACCAATCAGAGCCTAATACAGGGTCTGCTGACACAGACAGGAAGTAGCTCCAAGACCAATCAGGAAACAGCTGATTACCTTAAAAAGAAGATGAGTGAGGATGTGTCTGCAGCTGCAGAGAGAAGCATTAACCTGTTCTACTGTCTGAATGAACTGAATGACCATTCTCTGGTGGAGCAGATCCAACAGTACCTGAGTTCAAAACGTCTGTCTGAAGATGGACTGTCTCCAGCTCAGTGGTCAGCTCTGGCCTTCATCTTACTGTCATCAGAAAAAGCTCTGGATGTGTTTGAGCTGAAGAAATACTCCGCTTCAGAGGAGGCTCTCCTGAGGCTTGTGCCAGTGGTCAAAGCCTCCAACAAAGCTCTGTGAGTAATCACCATCTTACTAATATACATTTACTTTACTTTCTACACTACAATTCACAAAAAAAACATTTTTTCTAGATTGAGCAGCTGTAGCCTGTCAATGAGAAGCTGTGAAGCTCTATCCTCAGTCCTCAGCTCCCAGTCCTCTAGTCTGAGAGAACTGGATCTCAGTAACAATGACTTGAAGGACTCAGGGCTGAAGATGTTGTCTGTTGGACTGAAGAGTCCTGACTGTAAACTGGAACAACTCAGGTCAGGAGTCTAAAACTTTTACTTTTTAGTCTCTTTTAATTAACTGAACATACATTAAACACAATGTAATGAACTAAATGTGCTGGAGTTTGACCTGTTAATGTAAACCCCTATTACTGATGTGTTTGCAGACTCTCAGGTTGTCTGATCTCAAAGGAAGGCTGTGCTTCTCTGGCCTTAGCTCTGAGGTCCAACCCCTCCCATCTGAGAGAGCTGGATCTGAGCTACAACCATCCAGGAGACACAGGAGTAAAGCTCCTGTCTGCTCTACAGGAGGACCCCCTCTGCATACTGGACACTCTCAGGTATGAACCATATGTTGGTGTAGGAAAGAAATATGAACTGCCAGGCTGTTTGTGTCTCCATTAAAATTAATGGATGCAAGATGGCGCACAGTTGGTTAGGCTCTATGCTGTCCTTTCTAGAAATCCAAAGCCTCATTATGTAATGAGGAGAAACAACAGCTGAAATGCAATTTTGGAAACACTTGTGTAATGTCATGCCCCAAAACAAATTTGAATAGCAGGAAAGGAGACCACATGCGCTTTACAGTATATCTCTTTCTCCTAGTCCTGTTAGCGGGAGACATCCAACCAAGGCCCAAACGCCGACTCTGATACAAACATCTGCCGACTCTGATAAAGACATCCACCAGCACCACCAGGTCCTGTAGATTCATCCTCTACAACTTTAGAAAAATTAGACCTTTCCTATCAGAGCACTCTACGCAAATCCTAGTTCAGGCTCTTGTCTTGTCCAAACTGGATTATTGCAATGCTCTTCTGGCTGGACTCCCTGCTGCACAAACAAACCTCTGCAGCTCATCCAGAATACAGCGGCAAGAGTGGTCTATATTGAACCGAAGAGAGCGCACGTAACTCCTCTCTTCATTTGGTTACACTGGCTCCCTGTTGACACCCGCATCAAGTTCAAAGCTATGATCTTGTCCTACAAGACCACCACTGGTTTCGCACTCTCATATCTTCACTCACTGATACAGACCTAAAATGAACAACGTCTGGTGGTACCATCCCAAAAAGGAAAAAAAAAACTCTCTCCTGCCTTTTCTGAATCCGTTCCACTGTCCTGTCTGATAATGAACCTTCAGCACGATTGTATGCATCAACTCATGAACACACCACCAGTTTAATGCCCTAGAGTCTGTATTGTAACGACAACCCGAGTAGACTATCTCCATCTCTACTGAAGGTTTTTATACAGTTTTACATATTTACGACCACTTTTCAGGGAGGCTGAGCACACAGTTATAAGAATTTTCTATGTCCTTATATTTATCCAGAGAGACACAGAGAAAGATTATAATTTAACAAGCAATGGCCAGGTTTAAATCCTTGCAAGGGAAGCAAAGCAGACACACTAACAATGATACAGCGGAAGGTTTGCGAGGTAAACAAAACATAAAACTTTCTAAACACAGTGAAGGCTTTGGTGAGAGGCGTTCACAATGGTCCAAGTGCAGAAGTCCCGTGTCAAGCCATGTCTCAGTCTAGTTATGTCTACTTTATGCTTGGCTTAACACGAAGGACATGACATGAATTTGACATGACCTGAAGAGAACTATAAGCCCCCAGTAACTCTAAACATTAAAATTAAAATTCTTATAACATTTCCCCCTCTTTATGTTGATAATATTTCCATAAACAATCTACTAGCTTGAGGGTGAGTTGTTTACTTGTGACAAAAGCGAAAACCCAGCAGGGCATCTGACCTAGCCTAAGTACACTTGACTAATTGACCTAACGCTGGGAAAAAAGTCTTTGTCCACCCCTTGCCCCAAGGCGGCATCAACACACAAACATCAAGCATCAACTTTATGTAATCACTTCAACTGAATCTCAAACACATTTCAAATCAAAGACAAAATGATCATACAGGGATATGTTTACAATCAAATAAGACTCCACAGAGTCATGCACTGATTCTTCAAAATCAAATACGTAAAAGTCCATAAATCAAAGCACAGTGAAGAAAAATATACCAGAGTTTAAGCTGGTCACCCCATCGGACTCAAGATCTCCGGCCTGTCCCTGCCTGTCCATTACTGTCCCTGTAACGAAAAGAAAAACACATGGAATGATACAAATGCACATTCTTAATGATTAAAACCAATTCTCTTAAGCATCATAACTTCAATGAACCATACGGCCCTTAGGACTGTAGTATGATCCGTCCTGGAGCTGTTGTCCCGTTGGTGTTCATGCAAACGTTAACGTCCCTCAGATATCAAAGTGTTCATCTGAGGTCAAAGCCTCGACCACAGTCGTTGGGCAGGTGCATGTCCAGGAATGTTGACCCAGCAATGGCCACATCCATCAATCTCACCAACAAGCTCCAGATACATGGAAATCAACACAAACAAAAGTTATAAGACTTAGAAGTGCCACACAAGTACATCTCAATACAGATTTAAAATCCCAGTCACTTTCCAAATATTTTTATAGAACCAGGTCAAAATCAATTACTCTATTCCAGAATACTCTGCCAATTCTTCTGCAGAGTGTGAAGCTCTTTCTTTAAAGCTTTAGTTCTGCTGTAACTAGACCTGTGTTACTTTGGATGAAATCCTGTTGTAGATCTCACCTTTTCAACTCATAGCAGCTCAGTGCTATTTGTTCTGTCCAGTCCTTGGACCAGTTTTAATTAATTTCCAGTTTTAATTCACAGTTACAGCATTTTACGTCAATTCATAAACCTTTGTTGGTTTTAAATCTACTTAATTTAATCAACATTTGCATAAATTGTCTCAAAAGTAAAATTCTATTTTCAATGCTAATTGAATTTTAGCCTTATATTCATTAAGGACTCCTTGAAGGACCCCCCTGTCGTCGATGTAAATGGGGCTCTCGAATAAACCTAAAGGAACTGCTGTTTGGTTCCTAAGGTGTGAGGTTCTACTCACGATGTTCTCCGTCACATTGTATGTGCACAAAATAAACGAGGATCCTTTAAGGACACATGTTTCCGGTCAGCAGGCAATGCTGGTCTAATGGTCTTACTTTCACAAAACCTCCAGACTTCTGCTTTGCACTGCACCTGTCCCTGATCTCTCAGTTTGTCAACTTCAGAGAGGTGTTACAGGACGTCCTGTCACTGGCCCTGCTCACAGGTGTACTCCCAGGTGTAAACCAAGATGACTATATGTTCAAAGAACTATGTTAATATTAGTAATACTTCGACTGATCGGCCACCGATCATGATTGGCCAATATTGACTAAAAATAGCTTGATTGGCAAACCCCAAAAGCGGCAATCAAAAAAGTTGATCGTGTGACAAAAATAGTGCGACTTTTTCACCCGTACATGCAGTGTTGCCAACTTAGCGCTTTTTCGCTATATTTTGTGAGTATTCAGACCCCTCTAGCGACACATTTTCAGAAAAGCGACTAGCAACAAATCTAGCGACTTTTTCTGGAGTTATTGGAGACTTTTGGAGACTCTCTGAAGTAAAAGCACACATCATTCTTACTCTCGTCAATGAACAGTGGGTGCTGCCGCGGGCCCCACCCTCATCCCAATGCACTCACAGGCGGCCCAGTCCTTGTGCAGCAGCCCCTCCCAGCTGCAGTCAGAGCAGGAGTTGTTCACCCTTCCACGTCCAGACTGAAAATGAATGTGTGGCAACTTTGCAAGCCGCCGCTGGCAACACAGACGTGACTCAATAAAGAATTTATTTTGACCTTTTTGATTTCCTTTCTTCTCGTGTGCTTATTACTTAATTGAGATGAGAAATGAGAAGAGCTTTATTGGGACATTCGGCTATATCAGAGTAAGATACAGTAGAAGAGACTTTATCAAGAAAGCACACTGCATGATTATAGATAAAACATTCCCATTTTGTGATCGGCAATCGGCAGATCATGATTTTGGTAATCAGTAATCAGTGATCGGCCCCAAAAATGCTGATCGGAGCATCTCTATTAGCTCTTACTGGTGGCTATATTCTTTGTCAAAACTTCTTTTCTGAACTGGTACTTGTTGTGGTTGGCTTCCATCCAAATAAAGAACAAACAGACAAATCAGAACGTTATCTGACATTATTAGACCTATAGAAAGTGCCTTCAGGCTTTCGTCATATGAAACCATAAAAGCTCTTAAAACTTAAACCATAAAAATGAAACAACAGATAAACCCCGTTTCCACAGATATGGTCTGCGTGAAATCTACTTTAATCTGAAAGGTTTGGCTCAATCAGATTGTAGTGATTATCTTATTAATGAATAATTAATATGAATATTAATTGTGCAAATTAATAAATTAATATTTTGGTATCAAAATATTTCCTCAAAAAGGGGGCACCACTCTAGTTTTGAACAGATCCAGATGTAACCATTGTGACTGTCGTTTAAAAGGAAAGACTTCATAAAATCAACAAAGCTCGGTGTAATTTTTTCTGTATTTACTTTTATAATAAACATTTTCTTTAGGGTTTTGTTCAGTATAGATTTGTTCCACACTGTCTCTATAAAACTCAGTTTTAACACCAGGTGTTCAATAAATGCACTAAACCATTTTGTTTTTGCATTTTTTCCATATTAATTTTAACCGCAGCATATTTAAAACGTTTATCCATTCCTCATTTCACGTTTCCACAAATTTAGCCTCAGACTCTACAAAAAGAGTTCCCTTCACTCAATGTTAAACAGGAACTTAACCCATTAAGTGTAAAATCAAATCAACGTCTCTCTATATTTATTCAGATTCTCCATTATTGTACTCAGTTATAGTCAGTAATGTTACTTTTTTTCAATCCTGTTCAAAAGGACAGACTATTGTGTTAGTCTCTAGTTCTCACAATCAGCAATAATCCAAACGTTCCAACATTTAAATCAGATTCATCAAAAAAAAAAAAAAAAAAAAATCTAAACTTTTAAAAATTACTTCAAGCAGTGATTTAAAACCCGGCAAGCAACTTGGCATATGCTCTTAAACTTTAACCATTTTTAAAGTTTAACACTTTAACTTAAATTTTTCAAATAAACCACCTCCAATCCTCCAAGATTGTTTTAACATATAGATAGTTTTTAATTCCCAGATCACAAATTTACTTTGCAGTTTAACTTTATTGTAAAGATGACACTTGTATCTAATATAGTTTTAGGTTTTATACCTTTATTAGAAAGTACCATTTCAAAATCCATTGATATTATTTATTCTGTCTTCATTTCAGTATTTCTATTTACTCAGACAACATTTTTCTCAAACAATATTTAAGGCCCTTCGTGTTGTGGTTTAGTTTACAAAATCTAAAAAAACAATATGGTCGTACCAAAAAAAATTAAAGCAAATCAAAATGTAGACTATATTTGTCTCCACAGACCTGTCAGGAGGTCAAACAGTTTCTTAATTACGTCTCATAAACTTTATTTAACACCATCAGTGCAATCTGTTTCTGTCACTGACATTTCTACTTCAGCATTTTTCAACATTAAAAGGTTTGTTTAATGTAAAGGCACATTTTTAAATTCTTCTGATTACAAAGTGATCCTTTTCATTAATGTTATACCGTGTATTTGAACCACACTGATATTAAGGACCTCTATTAGTTCTCGTACAAATAGATAGATACAATTGTTTCGCAAAATATCTTTGGATCTTGTAACTTTTTTAACTCTTTAATCTCATCTCTGGCGTGTCACAAACGTAATACAATATCTGTTCTTCAACAGACTATTTATAATTTTTCTCATAAATCAAAAGCACATCAACCTTCCGTAGATGTTTGTTTCGTGTTTGTTTTGTGTTTGTGTCTGTGTCTTTATGTGTGTGTCTGTACTTCTGTGTCCGTGTGTGTGTGTGTGTGTATACATATGTGTGTTTATGTACCTGACCTGTTCAAGGGTCAGTCAAAGGTCCTTCTCTCAACTGGACCCAGTTTTTGGCCTGAAGTGTTGCCCTGTAGTGTCGGCCTGTCCGGCTTCGCCAGTGCCCCCTCGTCTGCGACTCCCCCCTCCTCCTTCCTCTGGTCTCCATGGTAACATTTTTCCTCTGAGAAATACGTTTCATTCAAATTAAGGTCAAGTTTTGTACAATTTACAAATTCCTCTTTGGTCTCTCTCAATAGATCAATAGATATCAATAGATTTTAAAATAAATGTTGAATACGTTTATCTTACCTCGTGTGTTTCTGCTGTCCTTCTGTTCAGCTGAAAATGAGAGGCCGGTGGGGGGAGGGCAGAGAAAGTTTGAGGTGCACTGGTCTCGAGCGGAGAGGCCGAGTCCAAAAAATCTCACAGGACACATTTATAAATTTACAAATGATTAGTGTTTTGAAGTCCATTTGTGTACTTCTTTCAAAATCTCTTCTCTGCTACTGTTTTCTCAAACTGGCTTCTCCTTTTTCTCTATTACACAGGAAGCCTAGAAAAATAGCCTATTAAAGCTACCTTTCTTTGTCATGTTGTTGAAATCACTTTTGAACTTTTTCTACTCGCCAAAACCATTAAACTTTTGTTCTGGTTTACATTATTAGATATTAGACATTCTCCATTCAACAATGACCCAATCATACAACATTAAATTCTCACACACACTGTTTATCTTTAACTCTTTAGGTCAATTTTATATTATTCTCAGTATAAGCATCTCACTCTCGTGGGCTTTTCTGCTCACTGCGTCTCCAGCCGTGATCACTTCTACGTAGTTCTAATTATTCAGACTGAATCAACTTCTTCCAATAAAATCAACTGAATGCTTTCAATCCACAGTCACATCCCAATCACACTCTCAAACACACTTTTTAATCACTAACCTTTAATGTTAGATAAACTTCATTAAAGCCACTTCACCTTTGTGGACTTTTCTCTTTATTTTTATCTATTTGTCTCACGCAGTGACTAAATCTCGGCAGGCCTGCTTTTTCACTTTAAGTCACAGACTTCAGACATATTCATCTCACTCTACAATGGAAGCAATTTCAACAACACAAGGAACAAAAAGCATAAGTGCACAAAAAACTAGTCCGTTAAAAACCTAGCACAGTAATCAAAGCCAAGGATAAGATTTTTTTTTTTTTTTTTGGGAAAGGAATCGATTTTAAGAATGGAATTAGAATTCAGTGTTTGTCAGTCAGGTTTTGATGTAAGAGTGTGTTTTCAAGTGTTTTTTAAAGATGGCTACAGAATCTGCTGATCTTGTAGCAGCAGGTAGATCATTCCACCAATGTGGAACAGATCCAGAGAAAGTACGCAAGAGTGATTTTTTTCCTTTTTGGGATGGTACCACCAGACGTTGTTCATTTTAGGTCTGTATCAGTGAGTGAAGATATGAGGGGGCAGAGCCAGTGGTGGTCTTGTAGGTCAAGAGCATAGCTTTGAACTTGATGCGTGCATCAACCGGGAGCCAGTATAACCTAATGAAGAGAGGAGTTACGTGCGCTCTCTTCGTTTCTTTAAAGACCACTCTTGCTGCTGCATTCTGAATAAGCTGCAGAGGTTTGGTTGTGCAGCAGGGAGTCCAGCCAGAAGAGCATTGCAATAATCCAGTTTGGACAAGACAAGAGCCTGAACTAGGATTTGCTCTGATAGGAAAGATCTAATTTTCCTAATGTTGTAGAGGATGAATCTACAGGACCTGGTGGTGCTGGCAACATGACGTGAAGTTTAGTTGATCATCAATTACCACTCCTATATTTCTGGCAGTGCAGGTGAGAAAAAAAGCCGGTGCACCACGTGACAGAGTCGTAGTAATGCACAGCGCGGTTTGTCAGCAATAACACAGCACTAAGCTCAAAATGACAAGAATCACATACACTTACACAGTTCTGTAGGCTTCTGCTGCTAGTCCATTGACGTCACCCTATTTATCTCACTTTTGTGTTGTTAAGTATCTTGATAAATAGTTTATACTCGAGTTTACCCGTGCGTCCAACGCACCATTTTACCAACATTCCTAGTTTGGCCAGACAATTCGAATGTGGCATATTAGGATCCGTGCTATTAATCTGTCTCAAATCTTGTCCTTCCCAGACCAGCATCGTCTAGACCTTAAATTCATTCTATTTGCTCTGTTCAACTGTTTGAGTCTGTGGTCGTGGTCCTGTTGTGAGTCTCCTCAGCAAGTCATTAATGATAACAACACTATCCAAATCCTCAATTATTTGTTCAATGGCTCTATGAAACACCACCGGTGTTCAGGAAATGCCGAAGAGTAGGAAACGATATCTGGGGGTATTAAACGTACAGAGCTTTGAGCTTTCCTTAGGTTTAATTTGCCAGAATCCCTGGCTAGCCCTGAGAAACTTTCATGTCAGGGTTATTTGGTCTTATACAGAGTTACCAACTGAAACAAAGTACTTCCTGTCTTCAAGATAGGACAGAAACCATTTAAGAGCAGTTCCAGAGATACCTATCCTTTCCTCTAATCTTGACAGGGTTTTTGGAATTATGGACAGATGGAAAACGACACAAGAATAATGATATAGAGCAACATCAATCACAGATTGTTAACCCATAACAGAGTGTGACCTCTGTTATGGGTCGGCTCATTAACATGTTGACAAAGACCAAAAGTATCAAGAATAGTGTGTGGTCTGTCTGTGATGCAGGTAAACAACCTGGTCCATTGAACAGATCTGTGTAGTCTTTCAGAATGCCAGGCTCCTTTGTAACTTCTTAGATTGTTTTTTCTGAGCCTAGCTCCCAGGATGGTAGGTCTTTGTGTGATTTCAAACTCAGTGTTGTGCTTTTGGTCTTTGTTCTCACAGGTCAGTGATTTCTTGCCCAATGCTGCCACTGTTCTGGCCAAAGAAGGGAACAAGTCTGGTTTCACTTGCTCTGAGTTTTCCACAGACTCAAGTGCATTAAGTGTCTCGACTGAAACTGCAACAGTGTCCAACTTAAATGTCACACTTTATTTATGTGTTCTATTTGTTTCTGAGGATTCACTGTAGAAATGTGCTTTTTATGCTCCACTCCGACATTTATTTTATTTTTATTTATTTCAAGGGCCTGTATCTTCTTTCACTATTGTCTCTGTTTGTCCCAAGATCTGCACAATCTGGAAAAATGTATTTTATTCCATGTTTAAGTCCTCCTGTTGAAACGTGACTCCTTTTGTTCAGCTTTTCCTGTTTTTTCTGCATTTTTATTGTCTTTTGTTTTGACTGTTCTCCACTTGTTCATTTGTACTTCTTCAGTTTGTGCTTTTACTCGACCGGTTGTTCTTTCACTTGCACGACATGTATAGATAGCTTTTCCTAGTGTCACATCTTCTTCTCTTCACAGTCTGTCACTCACTTCATCATTTATTATGCCACATACAATTCTGTCACGTATCAGGGAATTGTCAAGGGCTTCAAATTCTGTCAAACATGTGCCGTATGTATCAAAGGAGTCCTCTGTTTCTGTGCTCTTGTGAAGAAAATGTGACGTATGTAAAGTACGTTTTTTCTTGGTTCACAATAGTCCTGGAACTTTAGCGCATCTGATCTTGATCAAAGTGGTCAAAGTGAAAGGTATTACTTTTATGGCCTCTTGTCCCACGACATCAGAAATGTCACACATTGTACTTCTGTGACTTTTCAGCGATGCCTCTGGCAGACCAGGAGAGCTCTAAGGGTTAATCCAGTTTGTCCAGGTCTCTGCTGGGTTCCATACAAACTCAGGTTCTGTGGTTGAAACTGTGCCAGACTCTTAGTCCACTTTTTCTTCTGATACCACGTAATATTTCTGAGGCTTGACGGCCGATCTCTTTGTGAACGAGCTTTAATGACATGCTTCAGTCATGAACATGCTGCACAACAACCTGCAGTAACTTACGTACATGTGTCTGACCTCATCATTACTACAGCTGCCTGTTAACACAGCCTTTAATACATCACAAGAAGGTATTGAACTGTGTGTCTGCCTGTGTAAACAGCTTATTTCATTCAATAAAATGACAACCACAGTCGTCACTAATATTGTCACATAACTTTAGCTCATTGATTCATAATCATCATTGGTTAAATTATTAAACATTCAGTGTTTGTTTAAACAAGAAAACTTTAAACTGCTTTTGAAAACATCTTTTAGTATTTTCTAGCAACAAAAATCCTAGAATAGAATTACAGCCGTGGCTCGATAAAATACAGTTGTATTTGATTAGTTCTGATGAAGGCTTCACAGGTTTGTCTCAAACAATAACTGTGTTTATCTGAGAAAAAATATCATTTACTATAAATGACTTCTGGAGTTTTTGTTCCAATAATACTTCTTATGAAAGTTAATAAAATAGTCTGTAAGTCTCCTGTTCTGATGATTGAACACGCTGTTTAATCGTGTCCAGCCTCCAACCCAGACAGCTTCCACAGTTCCAGCTGACAGCATCATGTCTTCTACTTGTTCACTCACATTGTTTTCTAATATTAACACTAAAATAGGCTTCACTTTGAACAACACTCTTGCGCCACTAACTATACATTTCGTTTTTTCACTGTTAATGACTCATTTATTTCCTCTGATCCACTGTGAAACTAAAGCTAACTCCTTCTTTAAGATGTTCTTGAGTTGAGCTGCTGTTTGTGCAGATGCATTCATCCCAGTGCACTGTAGTGTCACATTTAACACTACTGTACGGAGCCCCTCTGGTCACACTATGTCAAAAAAATATATATATAAAAATATATATATATGTAACTAAGTTGTGGCCACGAGATAAGTGAATATTAAAGGAGAATGCACAATGGAGCAGCTTTTCTCCCGAAAGCATGCACGCTAACTCTGCCACCCATAAGGCTCATACATACAGCCAAATAGAGGTACCGTGACCTAAGCCTAGAACGCCCTCTGCTGACGTTTTATCGTAGGCTACACAGACATGCTTTTCCAAAATGTCACAAAAACACTTCAATAATTAATAAACCAGTCTGCACACTACTATAGACTATCTTAAAATCATAATCAGAAATACTTTATTGATCTTTATTGATATCGATAACCCAGGGGACAATTGTTGTGTCACAGTTGATGTGCACATCAAGACATTTAAAGAAATATAAATAATAATATAAGTTGGTAAATAAACAAGTAGCCTATATACATGTAAAAAGTATAAATATATGCTATAAAATATAAATAAGAGTTATAAAGGACCATGGATATGCAGCCTACAAGATTTACATTACTGTATTAACAGAATTGAATTGATTGTGATGAACAGTACTAGTAAATAAATAGAAGCAGAACTGCAGCAAACTATATTACACTGAATATTAAAACAGATAATATTGCACAGAATGTGAAGTATTACATTGCACTACAGTACAGGGTCCATTTAAATAACAAAGGTTATCGATATCAATAAAGATCAATAAAGTATTTCTGTTTATGATTTTAAGATAGTCTATAGTAGTGTGCAGACTGGTTTATTAATTATTGAAGTGTTTCACATTTTGGAAAAGCATGTCTGTGTAGCCTACGATAAAACGTCAGCAGAGGGCGTTGTAGGCTTAGGTCACGGTACCTCTATTTGGCTGTATGTATGAGCCTTATGGGTGGCAGAGTTAGCGTGCATGCTTTCGGGAGAAAAGCTGCTCCATTGTGCATTCTCCTTTTATATTCATTCATATTTACTTATCTTGAGGCCACAACTTATTTACTTAGTTACATATATTTTTTTTTTTGACATAGTGTGACCAGAGGGGCTCCGTAGTAATGTGTTCAATCCATGTGTGACACAAGGTTAGAGGGAAACATGTCTGTCTGATGGAAACTCCAACATCATGAGGCTCATGAAGAGATTCCTTTGTTGAACCAAACAAACAAAAACTGTGACTTTCATTATTGAATTGTTGAAGTTTAATTAGAGTTTAGTGTAAAATCCTGTACAACTGTGGTTAATGGACTGGAGCTCAGAGCTGCATGTGATCTGAGTGAACTTCTGTTGAAGTTCAGATTGATAAATGTTAGAGAACACATGTTTGATAAATGAAGCTCAAAAAGTGCTTCAGGAGGAAAAATGAGATTGAAAAGAAAAGCTTGTGTGGATCAGACTGATGTAATGTCTCTGTTTTCCTTCAGACTGGATCCTGCTGGAGTCCACTGGATCAGACCAGGTCTCAGGAAGTGTAAGTGTGACAGTCTCATTGATTTGATTGAAGACATCTCTGAACCACAGGCTTTGCTCTAAACTCACAGAAAGATGGAGAAGCTCAGTTTGTCTTTTTGTACAAACTGTAGATGTTTCTTCTCTTCCACTTGATGTAAAGTCAGTTTTTTCTCTGAGAAATAATGATTGTAAATTCTGTCATTGATCTGTCACTGAGCCTGACCTTTTGTTCACTCAGACAAACACTATTCATTACTGGACTTACTGGACTTACAATGGGATCTGTCTTTGTCCAAACTCTGAGCCAGACACAAATTCAGGGACAAAAGTGATGTCTTTTCCACATTGTCCTGAAAAGTGTGTGTGTGTGTGACTCTGAGACAGTGATGGTTGTAAAAGTGATGCAGCAGTAGTTTGTTGCAGAGTTAGTGTGACTCAGACTCATAGAGGCCTGCAGACAGGATTTTTCCTTTGGAGACTAGAGTCTTGGAAAACTCCTCAGAATCTTTTGGAACTGGTAAACTTGTTCTTTTAGACAATATTTACATTTTTACTTTTTAAAAGGGGGTGCAGCGCTTTCTGATTCATCACAAATCTCCAGCCAGTACTTTGTTTTTCTTGCCTTAGCCCAAACATAATCTATTATTTTTATAAGTTCAGACAGAAACCAGGGAATGTGGAGACCTTTAACTCTAAATACAAGGTGGTGTAGCAGGCCCCAGCAGTAGCACAGGCCCGAGATGATGAAGCAGGCTCAAGCCAGAAGAAGATTCAAGCAGAGGAACAGGCCCAGTTATTTGACATTACTGTGAAGTTTACGCTTTAAAGCACGAAATGCATTCCTCCGAATACATGTGTCCCTGCGGTCGCAAGGGAGGCGAGGGCCTTTATCGCTGCTTGCGGCTTTAATTATTATTAGTTTTGTCAGAATAAATTTTTTTCTGTGACCATTGTGAGTTTTTCTTATATTGACTGAAGGGTAGCAACAATTTTGTCCACATGTGTAGATCTGAGCCAGACAACAGCTCTTTAAATGGAATCAACTTTGTTTTCAATGCATCTATTAATAATCAGTGTCATAATCAACACTGTTCTGAAGCTCATGGCTGTGTGAGCCATACTTTCACTTTGTTTGAGCAGCTGTAAGGATGCTTATTGTCTGGTGGCTTTTGAGAGTCAGCCATAGGTCCTTAGTGTTAAATCTATCAGACACATAGAAAAGAGCCAGGTCGATGCTGGTGCTTAGTTTATTCTGAGAAACAAGGCATTATGGGAAGGAGAAGCCCTGTATAAAAACCTGTGTCATGGAGCTCATTGATGTGTGATTGTGCCTTAACTCTTTCCTGAGCCTTGGACAGCAGTGACCTTTTACTGTGTAGTCCACATGTGTCAGAACTGAATCTAGAGTTCTTATTAAAGGAGCTCCTGAAGAGTCCAGTTTGGAGCTGTTTAACTTTTCCATCAAACAGAATCTTGTAGTTGTTGTGAATCTTGTACATTTGTGTTAATCTCATGTGTTCAGAGAGGACAGAGGACTAACTGCAGCTGTATTGTGTCTTCTCTCCATCAGATTTCTGTGAACTCACACTGGATCCAAACACAGCTCACAGACTCCTCAAACTGTCTGACAACAACAAGAAGGTGACACTTGTGAAAGAGATGCAGCCATATCCAGATCATCCGGACAGATTTGAGAACTGGCATCAGCTGCTGTGTTCGACTGGTCTGACTGGTCGCTGTTACTGGGAGGTCCAGTGGAGCGGAAGGGTTGATATATCAGTGTCTTACAGACGAATCAGAAGGAAAGGAGGCATTAAGGACTGTGTGTTTGGAAACAACGATCAGTCCTGGAGTCTGTACTGCTTTAAAAGTCGTTACTATGTTTGGCATAATAACAACCGAACCCGCCTCCCTCACTCCTCCTCGTCCTCTTCTGGGACAGTAGCAGTGTATGTGGACTGTCCTGCTGGCTCTCTGTCCTTCTACACAGTCTCCTCTGACCAACTGACCCACCTCCACACCTTCAACACCACATTCACTCAGACTCTGTTTCCTGCGTTTAGACTCTGGTCTATTGACTCCTCAGTGTTGTTGTTAACTCTATGGGACTGAGAGTGTCCTCTTGTAGAGAAACATCCTCACTGCTGATCAGATAGTCCAGTCTACCTGACCTCACACACTCACACATGTTAGAAAAGACTCCAAACACACTTAAATGATCAGAGATGGACTTGTATTTTTAGTTTGAGCTGGTCTGATTGGATAAAACAGAGGAACCGTTCTTTTCCAGTTTCTTTGACAGAGACAAATCCCACACAGAAACAAACTGATGACATCAATCTCATGTTGGTCTCATTGTGTTTGTAGAGAAGGATCAATCACAGCATTTGTCTCCACAAGTGCTTCTGTACACTTCATTAATATAAAGGTGGATTTGAAATATGACAGAGATAAATGTGATTTGGGTTGAAATCCTGTGAGAAATGACAATAAAGTGAAATGAGAAAACACTCCACAGTAACGGCCTCAGACCTGTTGCTGTTCATGTGGAACCTGTTATTATTGGGATTTATGGACATGTGCGAGTCTTACAAAACCACTATATTGTCCCCCAAATGTAGAAAAGCACTGAACTCATAACCTTCCCACAATGCACCGCGAGTCTTTGTAAAATAAGTCCAATACGAGAGGAAGTGCTTAGAGACGGAGGTTGTCAGTTTAAATCCAAGTGTATGTTTGTTTTATCAATGGAAATATTCTATTGTAATGTTTGTCTTTTAAATGACACAGTTGAGTTTTCAGTTGATGTTGCAGAGGTTTTAACTCAGTTGTCGTCACCATTTACTGAGACTATATTAACTTGAGCTGTAAATAAATGTGTCAAATATGATCTGAGCTTTTCTAAATCACTTAAACACAACACACTGCATTCATCAGAAAATACATGTTGATGTCACTAATGCAAGTGTTCACGAGTGCTTAGAATAAACACAACTTAAAGAAAGAAAACATTTCCATTAAAAGTGTCATTTTATTTGGATTGAAAAAGGGGGCGGGGCTTGTGAAGCTGCAGCTCGGCCACTTGAAGCCTGTTCCAAAAGACGCTCATGTGGAGTTGGACTCTAGCCTTGACTTCAGACCTGACTCTGGAGCTGCCTCTGAAAGAAGGATCCTGAGGCTGTTGCACGAAGAGAGTTGAACAAACTCAGAGTTGAGTAAGTTTGGCTCAAACCAAACAAATACAAACCTGGTGCAGTAAACGCAGAAGATAAGTGCAACTTCAAGGACCAAGGAAGACACAAATCCACAAGGACACTGTGTTAAAAGACTTAAAAAGAATTAGATAAAATAAAAATAAATAAAAATGAGAAATAAAATACTTAAGAATGTTGAAAGTGAACAGTTTTAAAAGTGTAAAAGAACAAAATGTGTTTAGTTCAACGAGAACGAAGAGTTTAAACCTGAACAGGTCTAGAAACAGGAAGTTAAAATATAGGTCACATTCTGTGTTTGAGCAGAGAACAGGAAGTCATGATCAAATCTGGAGGGACACAGACCCAGGGTCACACAGAGGTCACAGAGGTCACTCTGATAAAAGGCTTTAATGGCTTTGACGTCATGGCTATATCCTGTCCAAAGACAACCCAGTTTCAAAAAAACATCCATAATTAACTATTTTACATTCTCACATTATGTTGACTATGATACGTTGGTCTGTAATACTGTAATAAATAATCCTGTAATACATCCAGAGAATACTACTGGATGTAACATCCTCTCTTCATTAAAGCACTGTGCACAAACGGTCTGTTTTAGAATAGACCTGGAGGCCAGTGTTGAGCTCAGATGGAAATAAGGTTCTGCTGCAATGGACAAAAGTGGAATATCCAAAGAGCACACATTACTTATGTTCTGTGAAACTCTATATTTGTCTTTCTTATTAATGATGACATTCACTACGATTTCTCAAAGGGCTGTCATTTTGAAGCAGACAGAGATAGTTTTGGTTTTAATTCAAGACAGAAACATTGTGACGTGACACCACTCCCTCTTGTGACATGTTCAAAGGGAAATCTTTTTAGAGCCTAACCCTGCTTTAAACTTCTCCAAAACTTTATCCCTGACCTGTCCGCTGTGTTCTTTGGACTTCATGATGCTGTCTGCTTTCCAATCTTCTCTTAACAAAGCTCTGAGGCCATCACAGAACAGCTGTATTTGGACTAAGTTTAGATTACACACAGGTAGATTCTATTTAGTCTTTCACTCAACACTCCATCATTCAACAATCATCAGACAACTTCTGCAGCCAGTTGGTTGCTCTCAGAGAAAAGGACCTGAATACTATTGCACTCTGCACTTTTCACTTTTTTCATTTGTAAAAAAAAATGTTTAAAATCATGTTTGGTCTTCTTTTTACTTCACAATTCTGTGCCACGTTGTGTTGGTCTTTCACGAACAATTCCAATAAAATATGTTTCTGTTTGTGGTTGTTGAGACAAAATGTGGAAAAGGGCTAGAAATACTTTTGAAAGACATTGTTTATTAGCATTTTGCAGCAGTTTCTCGATTTGAGACTTTCTGTAGACTTTCCATTGCACGAACATAATGTAATTTTTGATTGTATTGTAACAATGTCCGACAAAGTAACGTCATTTAAGATCTTTCAATATAATAATAACAAGACCAACAATACACTCTAATATGCACTATAATATTTAAACAGATTTTAACTCGATAAATTGATTGTAGCATCACTGTTAAACATTTTACCAATTTAGTCAAACATTTAATAAAGATTAAATTAATTTGAAAGATTATATGTTTTAATATATTTTAACTCATTTAAATTACATTTGTTAATTTAAGTGTATTTGGACTTAATTATGAATTAAATTAGTTCTATAATGTATTGTTTTATCAAATAAAAGGTGCATTAAATGTTCATAATTCTAGTTCCCAATGACAGACCTTTTATATTTGACAGATGATAATTACTCTGTAAACTAAAGATAACAGAGCTTTTATTTCAACACTAAAGACCCATTGGCTTAGTCGGTGACACTTATTGATCACGTGGTGTAATTAAACCAATGAAAGTGCTGCTTTATTAAACACAAACACTAAGCATTTCCATGAGTTTACATCAAGTTCGTCCTTCAACCAAAATGTTGTTGGTTCGAATCCTGCTCTGCCCACAGTTCATGCTGTCGTTGTGTCCTTCAGCAAGACACTTAACTCTTGCCTCCAGTGTTGTTCCAGCTGTAACACTGGTGAATATAAGCTTAATGTAAGTCACTTTGGATAAAAGCGTCTAAAGCTAAATGAATAAAAGTGAATTTAACAAAAGTAAGACGACATAACAAGAGCGTCCTCGTTGTCATTCTGTGCATCGACTGTTCCTCGAGGCAAACAAAAAGGAAGTGCACACATGGCTTACAATGGCTAATGCCTCAAACTTTTCTGAGGCTGAACAAAGCAAAATATATATAATACAAGAGCCAAAGAGCCAATAAAGACTATTTGACTCAAGTAATTGTAAAGGTTTTAATGTTTCGCAGGATCCTGTCTGTGTCAGAGCCTCTCATCTCTCACTGTTTAACGCCAAAAGAGAAAAAACGAAAAGCAGGCAGGCTCTGGTGTGAGCACAAAAACATGCTCAGTGGGTGACATGTTTGCTTCTGTTCTGAATTTGACCACAAGTCTTTGTAAGTCCAGCAGGTCCTCAGTATTGGTTCATTTTCTTCTGCTTGGTCGGCTCTTTGCTGTCTCCTGTGAGCACTCAGAGCGCTGGGGACGACAGGAGCTGTGTGAGGCTAATGAGGAGTGTGCTGCTCAGACCCACTTCTTTCAGCAGTGCCACAGATTCAGTCGTGACGTTAGCACTTCTCTGTAACTACGAGCTAAACAGCAGCTGGACATTCACATATATCTAATGATTGAGTTCTATCAAAGGCTTCTTTAGTTTTAGGAACAACAGGAAAACAGTTTAGGGACGATAAATACAGTGTGTAAGACTTTATTTATGGGACCAGCTCCTAAATCAAGACCGGGACATGTTTGATCCAGCACCTCTTTTCTTTCAGGACAAGTTTCTTAAAGTTTCTTAAAGCTTGATGCATAACTCCGTCTGTAGAAAGGGCCCAATAGTTTGTTCAAATGAAATCATTCTGAGACAATACTTGTCTCTGTGTCCGCCGCCTCCAGCTTTACAAATCAAGCTCTGCCTAAATGTGAGTAAATACTATGTGCCTCTTCACATTGTGTGAACATCTCAGAGGGAACAGGCTGTTTCTGTGTTTGTGCATGTCTCCAGACGTCAGCTCATAAGCTCACTCTTCCCTTCTGTGTCCTCAGGTGGATGTGATGAAGACTAATCCTCAGGAGAGTCTGGTCCTGGTCAGAACGTATCGGCCAATGCCCCAAACCCAGTCCTTCACACTCCCATTCTTCAGCTCAGGGACAGATTAGCAGAAAGTCCTCAGATGGTCATTAGTGGCAGAAACAAGGGCATGAAGATGGTTTTAAAGCAAAGATAAGTAATGAAGGAAAGATTAGCTGAAGGCCAGTGCTCCTACACTACACTGTCCACATGAAGAATTAGAAGTGACAATAGACCTCATATCAATGTGACGACACATAGCTTTAACAAGTCTGACAAATCCTGTTGTTTCTGTCGTCACAAATGGTCCCATCAACAAACGCCTGAAAATATTCAAACTACATCTTCAACATTAATGTTCAAGAATCTGTCTTTTCTGTATTTACAATCTGGAAGGGCCGGTCGCACAACATCCCATAAATGTGTTTGTACAACCTCCACAATGACGCTGGCCAATCAGAAGCTTAAACACACTGGACCTGATCCTTTTTTCTTCTGGAAAATGGTTGAAACCCCAAATTGTATTTTGTATATTGTAAAAAAAACTGTGTTTATGATCATTTTAAAACATAAATTGGGTCTTAGTGTTGCTAAATTCATTAGTGATGGGATTTTGTTTATTGTACTCTTACTTAGATGGATTATTCTATGACATTTTCCATTAAAGCCCTATTAACTGCCATTATGACAATAACACAAGATTCAAGCTGAATGAAACGAGAGAAGAGCGCAGGATACAAAGGTTAGCAAAACATTTAAAAGGTTCACTAAAACCTACCTAACCTTCTTTGATACACGTGTTTTGTGTTTTACATGTGTTTTGTAAAAGGTGACTTAATTGTGGATGAGCAGTTGATCTTGGTGAGAGACTGTGATAAAAACATTTCTATTCTTTATTTGGTCTTATGTAAGAGGTGTCACAGTGTGTTCTTTCTCATGTACAGCCTGTTCCTCAAGCCTCCACTGAGTGATCATTAATGAATGCAGTACCTAACCTGACCACATGCTGGACCACATCTGCACCTATAGGTGCCACCTTAAATAAGACGTGTCACATGATGTGCCAGTATTGGACAAGCTTTGGCTGCATGTGCATGTTCTGTGCACGTTTTATCTGAACGTAATGTGCCATTGAGCCTGATCCAGCTGCATTAATCTTCTGCATATTTATCAGTCTTTATATGCATTGAACATATATTCTAGGGATTAAACGGGGAATAATGATGTACAAGTAATTACATGGTGGCTCTGTCATTCCAATCAGTTCTGTGCAATATTCTCATGTCTGTTCTGTTTCTTAGCCTCAGTAAATGATCTGCATTTGAATTAGCCCTGTGTCCTGCCCGAGGACTCCTGCTTATTCACAATAAGACAATGGCATTAGAATTTGAAGGACCTTTGGACAGTGGACTTGTGGACCTGGGCCTGGATCCTCATTTTGTACAAAGCCCTTCTGATGTCTGTGCTCCTCACGTGAAGAAAAGTGCTGAAGGTACATAGCCCTGGCTTTTTACATTCACACCATCAAAAAAAGCAGGAAGTCAGTGATTAACTCTCACTTTTTCACCGTCCACATTAAAAGGGATTTAAACCTTGTCTTTGTAGGAGACACTGGGACCTATGCGCTGCACAAATCCACAAATCCAGGCCGACACCCTTCAAACACTTTGATCCAATAGGATTTGATCCTTGTGTTATATACAATTCAAAAAATAGACAAGTTTTTCTAAAGGTTTGCTCAGTTTAAATGCCACCTCTGCTTGTTCCTCATGTCCCACCGTCTACTTACCCACTTCCTCCTTTTCACTTTGTTTCTGTTTCTGCCTTTAATTGTTCTTATAAAGCACTTTATATTCACAAATATTCTTCTTCTTCTATGATCTCCAAATGCAGCTCCTTGTGGTTAACAATAAAAACAGAAACAGAATCTGTGGAAGGTTTAAATACGTATTGGTCGATACCAGGACTTTATTGTATTTACTCATACTCACTCATACTTTTATGAAAAAGGTGGAATATGGGCCTCTATGACTTCTAACATTGTGTTGAATATAAAAACTAAAGCTGAGTGCTTCATAAAGACAGTCTTTTCAAAAACAGTCCCAGTGACATTTGCTCCTGCTCAATGTGGCACAGGTTTGTCTAAAACACACCTTTTACTGGAAATGAGCCCAGTTTGGAGGAAAAAGTCTGATTTTTGACTCAAGTAACATTTGAAAATGTGTAAATGAGTGTGACTTTGAGACATTGGTGGTTAAAGTTTGGGCTCACACCAACAAGATCCTGGTTCCATCCTTTCTATGTGGACTCTGGCCACAGCAGCAACAGCATTAAGACTTCTATTTGTAAGTATGTGTGCTCGGCAAGACCGTTTTGTGTTTGAGCGCCCCCAAGTTGTGTTTTACTGTAACTTCAGAAGCTCCAGACACGTGAGCAAAAGCGCCAATCTCATTGGTCGTATAGTTTTTGACGCGGGGCATCACACCAAAAAAACGAACCCCAGGCGTTTTTTAAAAACTGACGCTTTTAGGCGTGGCGTTTTTCACGTCGGTGTGAACACTCACATTGGCGCCCATTGTTTAGTCACGAGGCGTTAAACGTCGGCGAATATTGCGCGCAAAATTCGTCCCGGTGTGAACAGGCCTTTAGTCTGACACAGGTTTTTACGCCCGATGCTCTTCCTCAACACACCTCTCCATTTATCCGGGCTTGGGACTTGTGTCTGGAGCCGGGCCAAATCCGGTCCTTTGTGAACGACATGTGGTCCTCACACAAAGAGTCCTTTATAATAAAGTCATTCATAATAATAAGTCATAGACTCATGGGACGAGTGTTTACTATTGGCTTTGGTCTGAAGTGGTTTGAAGCTAAAATGTCAAATAAAACCTGATGAAGACTAAAGAATGAAAGTGTGTCCAGGACTGAAGTCTACAGTAAATCTATCAGAGCCACATCTATTGGGGACTTAAAGGTCAGCTTTGGTCATAAATATCTTGCCTTTCTGTAAAAACAAGGCAAATATGCAAATGAGAGGCTCTTCTATATAAAGCTGTCCAGCAACACTTAGTCTGTATATCAGAGGGACGTTTGGGACATTCACTTTGAGAGGGTTGGGACTGTTTTATGGGACAGTTCTGGGACACTGATGAAAAAAGTGAGTGTGGAACTTTAAAGTCTGTGAGTGAGGAGTCATTTTCTCAAAGTGTCCTCGTGTGGGGCTCTGTGGCTTCACAGGAATAATGTCCCGAGTTCATAGGCAGTCAGGGTCTTTCTGTGGAGACTGTCAGCCTCAATAATAACAGTAGGAACAGTAACAGAGGCTAATAAAGGAAGAAAAGGAAGGAGTCTGGACAGAGTTTTAAGTAGAAGACGTTTCATCGCTCGTCAAACGGACTGGACATTCAAGAAATGACAAAAGAACATGTCCAGAGGCCTTCATTTATTGTCCATGACCTGGATGAGTGAGAACCTCCACAGACAGCAGCTGGAGAAGAATTTGTAGGAGCTCATAGTCGGGACAGAAGCAGCAGAGGTCGGGGGCTTTGAGCACAATCTGAGTCTGAGTCTAAAATGTGCCTCAGAGGATGTTAATAATGTCTTTTATGAACCAGGTTTATTCCAGCTCTGTTCTGACCTTTTCTTTCTTCTGTTCTGAGTCTTTTCTTCCTGAACAAAGAGAAAGAAAGACTCCAGATGGATTTGTGTGAACTAAAGTGCATCTGTCAGAAGTCTTCAGTGAGTTTGCTCCAGAACTTTGACTTTATGATTCAGAGTTTTGTGTCAGAGCCGTCAGAGCCTCAGCAGCAACATCTACCAGAACATTCTCATTATTGTCCCAGATTCTCCCAAAAGTCCCATCCAGCGCCCTCTGCTGGTGACGCACTGCTGTGCTTCTGTCCACGTCAGACTTTTCTCAAAGAGACGTTGGAGTTTCTTTTAGTGTTTCTATTTCCTTCTGTTACTGTTTATTCATCTACATTTACATGGGATTTATTTATGATCCACAAATGTGTGACTTTTATAAAGAAAGAAAGAGGAGCAGGAAATGAAATAAAGCTGTTTCACGTGAATTCTTCTCAATCATTGTTAGACACAGGTTTAATACGAGGACAGCGCCGCCTGATGGACATAAAGGAGTTGTTCTCACACAAACTAAAAGAGTTCAGAGGTTTTCACTGAAGACAGCTCGTTTCAGAAGAGCTTAGTTTCAGAGACAAATGTAAAGAGTCATTTTCATCTTGATCCTCACTTTTTATGATCATGAATGTGATCTGTGTGGATTTCAAGTCTTTCCATCAGTGACCTACAGCTGTAGTTCTACTGCTCCACCTCTAGGGGCGTGACTTTTGTGTTTGACAGCTGCTGATGTTGTGAAGGCTTTGATCTTCTGCAAAAGGCTTTATTCACTTTGATCTCAGGTCTGTGATCAAATCAAACATCACAAATATATTTGTGTGAAAATGAATCTGAGAGTGCTCCTTCACCACAGTTGGACTTTTCCACTTGTCTCTGTTCAGGGTTGGACCAGGACTCTGAGCGCCGCCTACAGGGAGCACAGAGAACTGCAGCCTGACTCCTGACAGGGCCTGAACAGGAGGTCAGAGGTGACTTCAGTAATGTTAGGTGCTTGTATTCTTTGATTCTTTGGATGTGTGCCGGTGCAGGACGTTGTAGAAATCAACTTGACTAATGTTCTCTGTTAATGGGCACAGTGTCAGACATGTCCCTCTCATTTATTGATCTCTTCAGCTTCATGTCACAATTGTGATGTTTGGAACACAAGACAAGAGCTGTGAGCATGTTCCAGCTTCTGAATGATTACAGCTTGTTTGCTGCTTATGACAATCTGTTGGATATATGATTCTTAAAGCAGGTTTTTACAGAAGAACACTTGGTTTTATTGTGGTTTTGTCTGTATTTCCCAGATCTCGACAATATGCCATGTGTGGCTCTATTAGAGACTGCTCCAATATGTTTAGGGCCTTTGAATCAACAACAGGTTTGATTTTGGACTTTTGAACATTTGTGACTTTATGTAGGATCTGTGGGATTTCACACTGAGCTAGTGTTAAATAATGACACTTAAGAATGAACTTTGACTCACCATTTCTACTTCAGTCCTTTCAATCCCATCTGGACTTTTAGATTTATCCTGAACAGGGGGCTCTATCATTTTGAATGAAAAGTACAAGTTTAATAAATAAAAAAAATCAGTCTTTGAGTTGGAGTACCCGGTACCAGCTTCCTCCCACCGTCCAAAGACATGCATGTGTAGGTTAATTGGAAACTCTAAAGTGTCCCTAGTGAATGAATGTGAGAGTGAATGGTTGTCTGTCACTGTCTGTCTCTATATGTTAGCCCTGCGACTAACTGGCCACTGTTCAGGCTGTACCCCGCCTCAGGCACAAAGCTGCTGGGATAGGCTCCAGTCACCTGCGACCCCTAACAGGACAAAGCGGTAGAAAATGAATGAATGAATGAATGAAAGTCTTTGAGTTGAGTCTTCTTCTTTTTCTGCTGATGTTTGTGTTGAAGAGTGTATTTTCTCTGTTGAACAGCAGGAGAGTCTATGTTAGAGATTTAGGAGCTGAGCACCTCATGAGGCCAGCAGCAGAAGCAGCTTCATCTGACTTAATGGTTGGGTCTATGCTTTAATAAATGGGACTGACACTTACACTGTGAGTGTTATTTCATTTACACAACACTAGTTCTAGTTTTTAAAGCCTTGATCACAAAATAAATTGAGACATAATTAAGTGGATGTTGCTGACAGTTCCAGGTCAAAGGTTAACTCTAATGTGTCATGTGTTGCTCCTGAGCTACACTTACACTGCTCCACATTTAACACTATTACACACTAGACTCACACTAGAGCCTTTTCTTTCAGTTAGAATGTCATTAGAAATGGAAACACAGTGGTCTGAGGTGATTTGTAGAAAAACAGGACAGATTTGTGCAGCAGCTGAAGGAGAGGCTTTAGTGCTCTTTACCAGGGCTACATTAGACTTCTTTACTTCACAGATTGTAGAAAAGTGCTTCTGTCTGTTTTCACTGGCTTCATTTCTGACTCAGTGTCCGCTCCATTGACCTCTCACTCTCACATTTGTGTTTAAAACACAAAAGTAGAGATCTCTAAGCTCTGAGAATGGTAGATGGTCATTTGAAAATGAGTCTAGCTCATGTTAAAGAGTCAGATTTACACAGACTGTGGATGTGACCTGTTCATTTGGCTCTAACAGGTGAGAGCTCCCGTCTGTCCTCCTCTGTCTGCTCTCAGGCTCTGAACCAGTCTCACATTTAACAGTGAGCTTTATTGTTAGCTCTGTTTACTTTCTGCTGGAAATGGAGCTAAATCTGTTTGAGTTTCTTCATTAAGACTGAAGTGTATCCACACTCAGACTTCACTAATGTTTCTGTCCAACACATGTCTTCACTCTGTCTCTGAGTTTGAATCATTATTACAGCAGCTAATTGAACAGATTAAACTGTAAATATCTGTTAAACACGAGCTGTGGACTCATCGTCTGGACACAAAGCTCAGACTCATCTTTATGATAAAAGTCTGATATGATTGTTTATTGTGTGGTTCCAGGACGTCCCACCTGTGGAGCAGACCGATTATACAACCTGTTTGTCTCACTTTCCACTTTAACTTTAGTTGTAAGCCTTACTCTTTGCCTCGACCAGATCTGGAGCCATTTTCTTCTAAAACTTTAATCTCAGTGCTTTCATATTTCAGCTTGGGGTAGAAGACAATCTAAGTCCTGTTTTTTATTCTTATTCATAGGAAATGTTTAACATAATCCTGGGCCTGACTCATACACTTTTATCTTATTCTTTCTGTATTTTTATAGATATGACTCTGGTCTTAATAATCCTTGTCTTTTTACATCCGGCCCAGTCCTACAGCTGCGGCACTGCACTCTCTCAGACCCAGCACCTGTCTTTCCCCAATAAACTTCTTACTACAACATCTCTTTCTCTTCCTCTCCTTACCAAGCACCACTTTTAAAAAAAGACAACCACATTTGTTCAGCTCGGAGAAGTAAGAGGATTTCAAATGTGCATCTAAACTCTCGTAGCCTTGTCCCAAAGTGGATGAGTTTAAAATGATGCTCAAACAAAGAACCCATAAAGACCATCTCTGAACCTTGGCTTACTCCTGCTGTCCCTCACTCCTTCCTCTCAAGTGTAAATGATTCACTCTAGTGTAAAAACCCAAATGGAAAAACTGCTGGAGTTGTCCTGTATGTCAATCAAAAATATGTGCATGCTGTAACAAAAATCAAAACAGACACAGAGTCAGTGCAACTGGTCCTGGATTTTACACATCAACATTCAACTAGCCTCATCGTAACATCTAATGGTCCAAACAATAAGACAAATACTTCCCTGTCTCAGATCTCCAGTCCAATAAAAGCAGCAAAGACAAAAGAGCTTGTGTTTCTGGACAATTTGAATCCAAGTCTCTCAAAGCTGTCGCCTGAAAGCTTGGTCTTAGTCACTCAATGAAGGAGCTCCAAGAAGTGGAAAAAGCATCTCAATCATTGACCTTATTTTCACAAATCACTGGAACAAGTCTGAATATTCTGGAGAAATAAACGCAGCCTTCTCTGACCACACTCGTTTCGACACGATTAGAAACAAATACACAACTGCTAAAGGACATGCACGTCGTCCAAGTGTGAAAAAAATATATTTCAAAAGCAGTTCCAGCGACTGGAAAGATGAAAGATCCTGAATGAATCCAGAACAAACCTTATCAAACTTCCAAACAGAAATAGAAACAGTACATCAAAAAATCATCTCTGTCCAAAAAACATAAAGTCAAAACAGGTTAAATTCAGAAATACTACAACTTCTCAAGCAGAAAGATTTAACTCTGAAAATATACAGAACATCTAAAACTCAGGAAACAAAAACACAATTAATGTCAATTAGAAATAAGTGTCTGTTGAATTGTGTAAAACTAGGATTATTTTCTAAATCAAATACTCGAGAGACTTCAAATCCTAAAATGCTGTTGCAAACATTTAAAAACATAAACGGCAAATGTAAAAAGAACAACTCAAATTAAATTCAGATTAACTCCAATGGAGAACTCATCACTGAATATTAAAAACATCACTTTAATGATTATTTAGTGACATGTGTAAATGAAGTGTCTTCTAAGTGTCCAGCCTCAAAGCCTCTGGCAGAAACTCATCAGTCTCATCACATTTGACATTTACAGAAGTCTCACAGATGGACATGTGTCAGAACTTACGTTCCCTAAACAACTCACATTCTTATGACAGAAATGAGCTCAACATGAACTTTCTGAACCTCTTTTACATCGTCTGATTCATCTTTGTGTCAGGCTCTCTGTGTTCTCTTCAACCTGGAAAACTGCTCAAATCCTCCAAATATTTAAAGCTGATGACCCCCACATTTCTAACTCTAGACCAATCCTTCAGTCATTTCAAAAAGAATGAAAAACTTCTCTAAAATCAATGGAATGTGTCAGAAATAACACGCTGCTCACTAACTGTCCACATGTCTTTTGTCCAAACCTGGTGTGTAACTACTCAACATGTTTACTGTGAGCACATGCCACTGTCATCTTCCACTCTGATCCAAATCCAAATAGCATCAGTTCTAAAGTGTTGCCTGATCTTCAAAATCTGGAGAGCATCTTACAATCAGTGTAAAGAAGACAGAAGCATGTGCTTTCACTCACACAGGAAGCATTTATCCAGGTCAAATACAGTCGTTCTGTACAATCCAACACTTTCTATGACACCAATATGTTGAAATATGTTGTTGTGCTCCTGGATTCTCATCTCTTCTACAGAGAGCACAGTCAGAACCTAACAAAGAAACTACAGCAAACACAATCACATCTGACCTGTCACTTTCAGGATCTGAAACATATCTTCTGCTGTAATCCTATCAACACCTCATACTGTCTTTCCATTTGGACACTCAGCACTAATGATGTTCTAGAGCCAGTGTCCAGACTCTAGAACAGAGCCTACAAGCTCCAGAAGAGACCTCCTGGTTGGCTTCATCATTGTACAGCACTGCCTCAGACAAATGCTCTCACTTTCCCAAAGAACAGAAAGTATCACACATTAATGTTTATTTTCAGATAAAAACAACTCTCTGTCTCCAGCTCTGAGTGTTGTCCTCTCGGCTGTGAACACTGGACATGACCCAATCAGAAGATCATGTGTCCTGGCTTTTAAAAACTATTCTGAGCAAAAGTCCTTTTTTCACAATTTGACAAAAGTTGAAAAAGGCTGACAGACAGTTTGTATTGTGAGCAGTGACAGGCCTGGCCCTGAACAGGATGTGATACAGGAGTGTGCTTCCCTGTATCTTGTGTCAAGCCCTTGTTTCTTATTGTGCTGCAGAACAGGAACCTGCTGCAAAACACTTCTTTGAACTGAGTCAGGCCCCGTTAACTAGAGCACAACTGTTGCTTTAATAAATAAAATATTCACCGTCAATACACAGCTGGTAACCATAGCAACGTCACGTGCCTTGACCAATGCAGAAAAGTGAATAACCAAATAATTGAATGAATGCAGTAAAGGGCTTGATGGGTCTAACAACGTCCCTGGTTGGACTGTTGCTCATTAATCTCTAACACCACTGTATTTGTATTTTCTGACATGTTGGCCTCTGAATGAGCGACACCAACTGCAGAGGGATTATCACTTTGGTCCTGCTCATCAGCCCCTCCCTGCTCAGGCACTCTGGAGTTCTCTGTGTGGACAGGACGCACACTTATGCCCCACGTGTCCACATTCCAAACACTTGATGCTCCCCGCGCTCACACACACTGTATAATGTCTGTTTTCATGTTTTACAGCAAAAGACACTTGAAGTGAGCCATTGGGGTCATTTAAACACATGAAGCATTGCCTCATCAGTGACTGGACGTGCTGTAATCTAGTGTCTTTGCAGCCCAGACACACACAAGTCCCATTATTCAAAATACATGTTGAATGCAGATGTTTTACTGAGTCTTAAAAGTGGACAGAGATGATATATTACAAAGTGTAAAATCCATCATTTAGGAGCATTAACACTGAAGGATCTGCCACCTACAGAGGACAACTGAAAACGAGAGCTAAAACGAGAAAACGAGAGCTGAGAACTCTAGCTGCTGACCTCTGAACCAAGAAATAAAGCATTGCAATAATCCAGATGTGGTGTGATTAATGCATGAATTAAGATTTCAGCAGCAGCTCGAGTGAGCGAAGATCAAAGATGTGTAATATTGTAAAGATGGAAAAAAGAGTTTTTAACAACAGAAGAGAGATGAGAGGGAAAAGGTAACGTTGAGTCAAAGGCGGCAGGATGTATTGGATCACTTCTGACAGCATTGTGAGAGCGGTGCTGAGAGTGAGAGCACAGGACGAGTTTGTTGAGTCAAGTCAGCTGACATCAAATGTGCTTTTGAGTGACTTGAATGAGGGCTGTCTTTAACAATGGATTCAGTGATTGACTTGAGTTTGTCTGAAAAGAATGAGAAAAGCTCTTGAGCAGCACATTGGAGGTATTAATTAATTAATTTTCCTTCTTCCTTCTGCCTCAGGTCAAAGGTGACAGGAAATGAGCAATACACAAGCGCAGAACTCAGGCAGCAGCTTCCTGTCACCTGTGGAGTCAGAGTGAAGCCCCTCCCACTGCAGCCCCTCCCACCTGGCCTGCAGCCAACACAGGTGTGTCTCTGAGTCACTCCAGGAAGAAACACACAAGTCTTTTCCTTCAGTCACACACTTTTCTCTGGGACACTTTGGACACTTTGGATCCACTCAGGTTTTACCAGTTTGATTCTTTTCAACAGCACTCTGCTCCAGCTTTAGTCCTGGCTTTAGTTCTGACTTTAGACCTGCTTTAGTCCGGCTTTAGTCCACATTTAGTTCAGGCCTGAGTTAGTCCTGGGTTTCTTCCTGGTTCTAGGCCTTGTTCAAACCTTCTTTAGTCCTACTTTAATCTGGACTGGATTTGATCAACCTGTAGTTTCTGTTTAATAAGGTTTGGGTTCAGTTCAGGTTTAGTTCTGACTTTAGACCTGCTTTACTCTTGATTTAGACCAATGGTTGTTTAGTTCTGATTTATTCTTGTTTTTTTCCTGCTTGTAGGCCTTGTTGATTATTGGCTTTAGTCTTGGTTTAATCAGGTTTTGCTTTAATTGATGTAAACATGGGTTTAATAAGTTCTAATGCTAATTAATCAAATTGTAATTTCTGGTTTTGATGTTTTTATTTTGAGCTGTAGAGACTGCTCTGTGGCTGTAGGGGGCAGTGTTTATGGTTTATGACTGAAGAAGAAAAGAAACTGTGTTTTACAGAAATGACACAAAAGTTGAAGCAAAGAACAAAGTTGGAAGAAATAAAAACTAAAGCAATAGTATAAACATCTTTTAATGATGTTCATCATTTAATTATTTATCATTTAATTATGCATCACATGATGGTGTTGTGTTTACAACAGCGTATTTTTCATGAAAGCAACAGTTGTGTAATATTTGTGAGAACTTGAGGGAGCAGAAGAATGTCTGTAGAAAGAAAAACACCTGCCTCCACTTTTACTCAAAGAACTTTTTGCTTTTTCATTCATTCATTCATTCATTCATTTTCTACTGCTTTGTCCCGTTTGGGGTCGCACGTGACTGGAGCCTATCCCAGCAGCTTTGGGCCTGAGGTGGGGTACACCCTGGACAGTGGCCAGTTAGTCACAGGGCTGACATTTAGAAACAGACAATGACAAACAACCATTCACTCTCACATTCATTCACTAGGGACACTTTAGAGTTGCTGATTAACCTGTATAAACATGTCTTTGGACGGTGGGAGGAAGCTGGAGTACCCGGAGAGAACCCACAGTAACACGTGGAGGACATGCAGACTCCTCACAGAAAGACCGGAAACAGCCGAGAATATTTGAGTCGGCCGGATTTTGAACTCACAACCTTGTTGCTGTGAGGCAGGAGTGCTAACCACTGCCACGTGCAGTTTAGTCCGTGAGGATTCAGAGCTACTTTAGTTTAGTTTGTTGAGATGCAGTGACTGGTCTGTGGCTGTAGGGGGCAGTGTAGGACAGAGGAAAGGATTAATGAGTGTTGTTTACAGTTTGTTAACTTTGTGTCATTTTGTAGGGCTCTGGACTGAGCATGGATCAGAGTGAGCACAGAGAGGACGGAGCCCCTCCCTCTAAAACCACTGACCCCCCCAAAGCTCAGAGGTGAGATGAGAATCTCTAATGGTCCACCACTGTTCTCCAGGTCAGAGGTCAGCACTAAAACCACTGCACCATCTTTCTCCACAGACCTGCTCCTGGGCCCAGCTGTGTCTCCTTTAAAAGTGATGACTCCAAGGATCTATTTATTCACTTCAAAACAGAAGGTGGTCCACAGTAAGTCACCGTCAGAACTCTTTAGAAGAACAACTATGGGGGGCCCTGCTTCAGGTATAAAGACAATCTGATCTGTATTTGTCAAACATTAAATAATTTCTCATAATTGATGGGCTGTAATTGTAAACATTTTGTGGTCCAAGTTTAATGAGGAGACTGGTCGATACGAACCATTCTCTTCCTTTGGTTTCACACAAACAACAGAGTCATTACAAACTGGAGGCTCCACAAGTCTTTAGAAAATGTCCTCAGAATCAGATAAACACATTCAAATGGTCACTGTCAGAATAAAAGACTCTACATTAATATGAATATGAATTATGCAGATGGTGCACTTATTTCCGGCATGATCTAAATAAACACATCTTAAAGAATATAGAATATAAATGGAGGAGTTGAGACTCAGACAGAGACACTGTCATATATTTATAGAAACTCTCTCTGTTCACAAGGACTTGTACACTTGTGTTTTACTGAAATAAATGAAGAGCAATAGAGTGGTTTATAGAAATAAAATGGGACATAAGTTTACATGAAGCAGCTCGTGGATGGATGAATAGATAATCAATTATAGGACAAAGACAAAACCTCACAGCGTTCAGTCGTTGACCTGAAGAGGTCACAGGTCAGGAGCAGGTGTGTAAAGGTGAGTAAAGCCGAGGCAGGTTACTTTTTGAAAAACTAGTGTGTGTACACACCCGTGTAAAGAGGAGTCCATTCTCAGAATAAGGACATGAGGACTTATAATAATAATAATAATAATAATGGATTGGATTTATATTGTGCTTTTCTCTCGAGGGACCAAGGGACTCAAAGCGCTTACAGGCCGTCCATTATTCATTCATACACAGTCACACTGGTGATGGTAGCTACAACTGTAGCCACAGATGCCCTGGGGCAGACTGACAGAGACGTGGCAGCCATTTTGCGCCTACAGCCTCTCCGACCATCACCACATACATTCACTGAACATTCTTACACATTCATATGAGGCAAGGTGGGTTAAGTGTCTTGCCCAAGGACACAACGACAGTATGAACTGTGGGAGAGCGGAATTGAACCCACTACCCTCTGGTTGAAAAACGACCGCTCTACCAATGAGCCACTGCTGCCCCACACTTAGAGCAACAGTGGCTCAGTGGACTTAGGACATAGGCTACACACAATAATCTCCTCAGTCAGATGCTGTGTGTTATTGTCTTTCATAAAACCAGTTTTTATGTCCTTCACACGGTTCAAACAGTGTTCACTCTCTCCATCCTTTCGGCAGGTAGCTCAGTGGGTAGAGCAGTCGCCCTTCAACCGGAAGGTAGTAGGTTCGACCGCTCTACCCACAGTTCATACTGTCGTTGTGTCCTTGGGCAAGACACTTAACCCACCTTGCCTCCAGTGACTGTAACACTGGTAATTACTGTAGAACAATGTAAGTCGCTTTGGATAAAAGCGTCAGCTAAATGAATAAATGCAAATGCAAATGCAAATAAATCAGTCCCAATCACAAGAAACACAAGGACAACAGTTTAACAGCTACTTCCTTTAAGAAAACAGACATCCTACTTAATTTTTACGTTTGTCCCTCAGTCTCCACTCAGGAATTCTCCAGGACTGCTCTCATGTGTTTTATCAGCTCATAAACACACTCCAGCGGTAAACGGCCGGTAACTGTTTGTGCCGTCGGTCTGCGTTGTCCAGCAGCTCAGTCCAGTCCAAACATGACTTCTTCTGTTATCGTTCCAAAAGTCTGCTTTTTGTGTCTGACACAGAGTTTAGTGTCCTGCTGTGGTCAGCTGGGTGTATGCACGAGCCTGAGATGAGAAAGACCAGGTCTGGACTCACTCAAGTCTCCAGCTCCAGAAAAGAAATGCTCCTAGAACCAGGACAAATTTCTTAAAGCACATTTCCTTTTTTAAGTCTTCTGACCTTGAGCCTCACTGTGTGTCCTTCAGGAAGGACAGGTCTCTGGAATTAATATAAAAGCACCTTAAGTTTCCATTAGTGTGTTTTACAAAAGCAGGATAAAGTTAACTAAAAGCACAACAATCAAGACATGACTGAGCTGCTGCTGGAGATAATTCAGTAAAACAGCTCCATTACAGAGTTCTTTGAAACCAGACTGTGTAAAAAAAAAGGTGAGGGACAAGACATTTTTAATGACTTTATTCTTTATTGATAAATAATTACAATTTACTTCTTTTATTTTATGAACCAGGGTCGGTCCCAAACCGAGTCTTCTGAACCTGGTCCCTGGTGTGAGTCCTTCAGGAGCGACCGGTCACGAGTCCAACAAACTTACAATCAGCAACAAAAGTTTGTTGAAGAATCAAAGAATATCCAGGTAAATCCAAAACAAAATGAATTAACTAATGTTCAAGTCGAATATGTTCAACAGAAAATGGAATAGAAAAAGTTTGGTAACACTTCATTAAGTACTATGTAATACACTGTGTAATAAACTGTATTAACATGTAACTACACAGTACGTACATATTGTAGGTAGGGTTAGGGCATGTCTATAGTTACATGTTATTACAGTTTATTACACAGTGTATTAAATTGTACTTAATGTTGCAGATACATGTATCAAGGGTTGTGTCAAATAATGTCTCACCAAAAAGTCTTACAATTAAAAGATAAGAGAACATAAAATGTAAAATAAAATATGTTGAAGAGATATTTTATAATGGTGGCATTACACACATAGCACAGAGACAGAGAAGGACAATTTTTTTTTTTTTTTATATTTGGTCTGTAGTTATAATTTTTTACACTTTTTGTTTAAAAAGAATGTCCATTGAAGGAAGAGATTTAGTAGTAAGTTTTTATCATTGTATTGATAGCAGAGTTTCTGAACACTCGCCTAAAAACTATTTTTCATTTGTCCGTTGTGTCTGAACGTATAATAATAAAGTATTTTTTTTTCTTATAAACTTTGCCCAAAATTCTGTATTGATTTTTAACTGATTAATAATACAAAAGTCAAATCACAAAAACACTAGATTCAGATTGATTCAAATTGACAGTTTAGTGACACCACTACAAAGGATCTGTCGACACAGGGTAAACTGCTTTAGTTTGTGCAAGAAAAAGAGTCGCTGCTGTGATTCTTTAACGATGAGACTGGTGTGAGAAAAGCGAAGTCTCAAAAACCACAATTATTTGTATCTGGAGCCTTTTATTTTATGAACCAGAATCCAAACACCTGTGTCCTTCAGGAGTGACAGGTCTTTGGGAGAACCAGGAAATAGATGCAAGAGTCCATCACTACAAGAGAAAGTTTTACTAAAACCCTTTCTTCAATGAGACCTGACACTGAATATCAAGAGTACACAGTTCAGGGCTGAGAGTTATGTGTCTGAAAATGAAACAGAGGAATAATCTTTGTTGTGTCCTCATCCACAGAGTGAAGCAGCAGGGGTCAGAGCTGGACTCCATATTTATGGTCTGTAATTCACTAAAGTTTGGAAATGTATAAATGAATGAGAACTTGTTTTACACAGATCTGAACACTGACTGCATTTGTGTTGTTTATAATGTATCTGCTCAGCTTCTGGAGAAGAACATCTGCACTTTTGTCAAGAAGGAGCTGAGGAAGCTCCACAAGGTTCTGAGCACAGATTATCCAGAATGCTTAGAGCATCTGAAGGATGAGGATGAAGAGCAGAGGAGCAGCAGTGAGGCTTTTCTGAAGATCACACTGAACTTCCTGAAGAAGATGAAGCAGAAGGAGCTGGCTGAGCGTCTGTGGAGCAGTAGGACCATTTAACACATTTAACAAGAGGCTCACAGTCATTTTATATTTTCTGAGACTCATGGCTTTATATGTTGTCTTCATTCAGGAAGAGTTTCTAGAGTTTGTCAGAGTAAACTGAAGTCCAACCTGCAGCAGAAGTTTCAGTGTGTGTTTGAGGGCATCACTAAAGCAGGAAACTCCACCCTTCTGAACCAGATCTACACAGAGCTCTACATCACAGAGGAGGGGCTTCAGAGGTCAACCAGGAACATGAGGTCAGACAGATCGAAACAGCCTCCAGGAAACCAGTCAGACCAGAGACAGCCATCACATGTGAAGACGTCTTTAAAGGCCCAGCTGGCACAGATGGAATCAGAACAGTGCTGACAAAGGGAGTGGCAGGCATCGGGAAAACAGTGCTCACTCAGAAGTTCAGTCTGGACTGGGCTGAAGGCAAAGCCAACCAGGACATACAGCTGCTGTTCCCGTTCACTTTCAGAGCACTCAATGTGCTGAAAGAGAGACAGTTCAGTTTGGTGCAACTGGTTCAACACTTCTTTAGTGAAACCAAAGAAGCAGGACTCTGCATCTTTGAAGACCTCCAGGTGGTCTTCATCTTTGACGGTCTGGACGAGTGCAGACTTCCTCTGGACTTCACCAAAACCAAGGCCCTGACTGATGCCACAGAGTCCAGCTCAGTGGATGTGCTGCTGGTAAACCTCATCAGGGGGACCCTGCTTCCCTCCGCTCGCCTCTGGATAACCACACGACCCGCAGCGGCCAATCAGATCCCAGCTGAGTGTATTGCCGTGGTAACAGAAGTACGAGGGTTCACCGACCCACAGAAGGAGCAGTACTTCAGGAAGAGGATCAGAGACGAGGCCGACACAATCCTCTCCCACATCAGGACGTCCCGAAGCCTCCACATCATGTGCCACATACCAGTCTTCTGCTGGATCACTGCCACAGTCCTGGAGCAGGTGTTGAAAACAAAAGAGAGAGGAGAGCTGCCCAAGACCCTGACTCAGATGTACATCCACTTCCTGGTGGTTCAGGCCAAAGTCAAGAACGTCAAGTATAAAGAAGGTTCTGAGACAGACCCACACTGGAGTCCAGAAACCAGGAAGATAGTGAAGTCTCTGGGAAAACTGGCCTTTGAGCAGCTGCAGAAAGGAAACCTGATCTTCTACGAGTCAGACCTGAGCGAGTGTGGCCTCGACCCCACAGCAGCCTCAGTGTACTCTGGAGTGTTCACACAGGTCTTTAGAGAGGAGCCAGGTCTGTACCAGGACAAGGTCTACTGCTTTGTCCATTTGAGTGTCCAGGAGTTTCTAGCTGCTCTTCACGTCCATCAGACCTTCATCAACACTGGGCTCAACTTGTTCTCAAACAAATCCAAGAGGGCTACACTGCTCAGAGTAAAACCTAAATTAAAACCTCTTCACCAAACAGCTGTGGACCATGCCTTACAAAGTCCAAATGGACACCTGGACTTGTTCCTCCGCTTCCTCCTGGGTCTTTCTCTGCCGACCAATCAGAGCCTTCTACAGGGTCTGCTGACACAGACAGGAAGTAGCTCCAAGACCATTCAGGAAACAGCTGAGTACATCAAGAAGAAGATGAGTGAGGATGTGTCTGCAGAGAGAAGCATTAACCTGTTGCACTGTCTGAATGAACTGAATGACCGTTCTCTGGTGGAGCAGATCCAACAGTACCTGAGTTCAGGACATCTGTCTAAAGCTGGACTGTCTCCTGCTCAATGGTCAGCTCTGGTCTTTATCTTACTGTCATCAGAAAAAGCTCTGGATGTGTTTGAGCTGAAGAAATACTCTGCTTCAGAGGAGGCTCTCCTGAGGCTTGTGCTAGTGGTCAAAGCCTCCAACAAAGCTCTGTGAGTACTGCCTATTTTACTGAGTAACATTTGAATACACTTCTACAATTTATAAATCTTTCCTCTGCAGATTGAGCAGCTGTAACCTGTCAGAGAGAAGCTGTGAACCTCTGTCCTCAGTCCTCAGCTCCCAGTCCTCTAGTCTGAGAGAACTGGATCTCAGTAACAATGACTTGAAGGACTCAGGGCTGAAGATGTTGTCTGTTGGACTGAAGAGTCCTCACTGTAAACTGGAACAACTCAGGTTTGGCTTGATTTAATTTGTCTTTAACTTTTTTCCTCTCCAATGAATCATCCTTTTTTTTTACTTTTCGCTTATCATCTTTGGGCCACAGAAACAAAAAGAAAGTGTCAGCAGTCACCTCGAGTCTCTTTCTCTAAAATCTAAAAACCAGGTTAGAAATCTAGATGTCATGAACTCAGACTTGAATTTCCAGAGTCGCATTAAGTCAATTACATCATCTGCATTTTATCACCTTAAAAACATTATCAGAGTCAAAGGGATAATGTCTCAACCAGACTTAGAGAAACTTATTCATGCTTTTATCTCCAGCAGGTTAGATTACTGTAACGGCCTGCTCACTGGTCTCTCAAAGCGAGGGTTAAGACAGCTGCAGCTTATTCAGAACGCTGCTGCTCGGGTTCTAACTAACACCAGGAAGTACAACCACATCAGTCCAGTTTTAAAATGTCTGCACTGGCTTCCTGTTGCTCAGAGAATAGACTTTAAAACAGCACTGCTGCTTTACAAGTCTCTTAATGGTTTAGCACCAGAATATATTTACGAAATGCTAGTAACTTATGAGCCTCCTCGGACTCTGAGAACATCTGGGACAGGCCTTCTGCTCGTGCCCAGAGTTAGAACTAAACAGGGTGAAGCAGCGTTTAAGTTTCATGCAGCAAAAACCTGGAACAACCTCCCAGATGAAGTAAAACAAGCCTCAACTCTAACAATGTTCAAGGGGAGGTTAAAAACCTTTCTTTTTAGCTCCGCCTACACCACAACTTAAAATGTTTTTTATCTGCACTCTTCTTCTTTTATAATGCTTTTATTTTTTCTTATGTTCCTAAATCTAAATCTTGTAAATTGTATTTTATTTCTGTAAAGCACTTTGAGTTACCCAGTGTATGAATTGTGCTATATAAATAAAATTGCCTTGCTTTGCCTCGCCTTAGTCCCGTTAGGGGTTGCGGTTGACTCTAAGTCTATCTAAGTCTATCCCAGCAGCTTTGGGACTTATGCAGGTACACCATGGAAAATGACCAGTTAGTCGCAAGGCAAACATTTAGAGACAGTCAGTGACAGACAACCATTCACTCTCACATTCATTCACTAGGGACACTTTAGAGTTGCCAAATAACCTACACTCACCTAAAGGATTATTAAGAACACCATACTAATACTGTGTTTGACTCCCTTTCACCTTCAGAACTGCCTTATTTCTACGTGGCATTGATACAACAAGGTGCTGAAAGCATTCTTTAGAAATGTTGGTCCATATTGAGAGGATAGCATCTTGCAGTTGATGGAGATTTGTGGGATGCTCATCCGGGGCACGGCTCCCGTTCCACCACATCCCAAAGAGTCTCTATTGCAGGGGTGTCAAACTCGTTTTATCTGAGGGGAAAATTCTATTTCCAAGTGGGCGGACCAGTAAAATCATGGCATAATAATAAAAATAATAATAACAACTTCAGATTGTTTTCTTTGTTTTAGTTTGGTCCAAAATAGTACTGGCACATCCTCTTGACAGAACACTTCAAATTAGCTGAAAATTCTGAAGAAACAATTGCCTCAGTGATTGTAACTTAAACTTTGTCTCAGTGTATCTAGAAGATTATACAACTTTAAATCACAGCCAATCTTTGAATGAACAAATACAAACTCTTTCACGTATTAAAATACAATATTTGTCATAATCTTAATCCTGAGCTAACTCACCATACCAAACAAACTGAGGTAGAAACTGTTCAGGAGGGTTGAGTTTACCCCTTCCATGTAGGCTTATTGTGAAAAAACAACAAGAAAACTGTACATTGTATGAACAATTTCAACAAACCAAATTTATGCACTGAAGTGACATTATAACAGTAAATCACACACTTTTCTCTTTCTTTAAATCTCCAGAGAAGGCATTAATTTTTACAGAACAAAGTCATAATAATGTCTCAAGTAGCATTTTTAAGTGGGGTTACCCACTGTTTAGTTTACCCTGAAACCTGGCATCTTTTAGTTTTCACAAGTGCATCAATATCAGGGTCAGATCCTGAGTGGCAGCCAATTTCAGGATGTCCTGATGTAGGACAGTCCTGATGTAGGACAGGCTAATTGGCAGAACAACAAGGCATCTCCGGACTTTTATGCGCCACAGACCGGTTTAATGTCAGACAATATTTTCATGGACCGGCCTTTAGGATGTGGCAGATAAATACATAAAATAAAATTATACAAGCAGCATAAAACTGTAATATTTTCTAAATATATTAAGTATAGTTTTGAAGGCTTCATTGCCTCATTAGAGCCGCTGCATGTTCTACAGAGTGGGCTTGGTGTGCAGGAATCACCTGTCGCTATAAATCCATATTTTAAGTAGAACTCCTGGTATTGTCTGTTAAATGCAACTTACTTTGTCTTGGAAGTCGTCTGCTTTTCTGTCTCCTCACAGGGTCTTTTCCTCTTTGCGAAAAAATTTCCAAAGATGTTTGTTTTTCACTCATTGTGCTAGCTTTGGGATTTAATTGTAGCCTTAACGTATCACGTGACTGAGACAAGCGTCAAGTTCCTGTGACTAACTCATGTCAGTGTGGCATGCTGGACGTGAGCTCTTTTACACATTTACTGCCCTCTAGCAGCCGGATGGAGCATTAATATTTATTTTCAAAAATCATAACTTGAGCTAGAAATGAGCTAGAGACTCGCTTCTTTTTTTGACATACTCAGAAATTTATGCCGGGCCGTATTAAATCATCCAACGGGCCGTATATTTGACATGCCTGCTCTATTGGGTTGAGATCTGTCGACCTGTGGGGGGCCATTTTAGTTCAGCAAACTCAATGTCATTTTCAAGAAAGAGATGAGTGGTACCCGGTGGGGTCTTCTGCTGTTGTAGCCCATCTGCCTCAAGGTTGTGTGTGTTGTGACTTCACAAATGCTTTGCTGCATACCTCGGTTGTAATGACTGGTTATTTCAGTCAAAGTTGCTCTTCTATCAGCTTGAATCAGTCGGCCCATTCTCCTCTGATCTCTAGCATCAACAAGGCATTTTCGGCCACAGGACTGCTGCATACTGGATGTTTTTTCCCTTTTCACATCATTCTTTGTAAACCCTGGAAATGGTTGTGCGTGAAAATCCCAGTAAGTGAGCAGATTGTGAAGTACTAAGACCGGCCCGTCTGGCACCAACAACCATTTATTCATTCAGTGTTCAGGAGATTATCTTGACCAGGACCACACCCCTAAATGCACTGAAGCAACTGCCATGTGATTGGATGATTAGATTCTTGCATTAATGACAAATTGAACAGGTGTTCCTAATAATCCTTTAGGTAAGCTTACACATGCATGTCTTTGGGTGGTGGAAGGAGTGCGAGAGAACCCACGGTAACATGTGGAGGACATGCAGACTCCTCACAGAAAGAGAGTCGTCAAAGGATGTTTGAGTTGGTCGGGTTTTGGAACTCAGATCTCAAATGTATAATTTATTAATATATAAACACATAAAATAAATATAAAAAATATATAAAATGTAGCAACAATGTGTAACAAAGCAGTGTAAGTTTGTTACTATCATCGCCTGGAAAGTGAATAAATTAATTTTGTTTTTAATTTCAGGTGTCCATGTAAACACAAACTACTGTTTATTATCTCTGATATTATTTACAAAATTTTCTATTGGTTTGTCCGAGTGAAGTTTATCATCCCAGCAGCTTAAAAATAAAACAAAAAAAAACATTAGATTTGTATAAAAGGATTTTAATATTAACCCTATTAACATAGTCAATAGAGAGAACTGGATCTCAGTAACAATGACTTGAAGGACTCAGGGCTGAAGATGTTTGACTGAAGAGTCCTCACTGTGAACTGGAACAACTCAGGTTTGTTTGTTTTTATTTTTCTTTAACTTTTTTCCTCTCAAATGAATCATTAATTTATTTAATTTTCACATAGTCCCGTTAATTTCCTGCTCATGTAAACGGCCATCTTGACCTGACCGAGCAGGAAGTTTAAAATCTGCCCCTTTTTCTTTCCTTCGGCGAGTGTAATTTAAACCAAAGATAAATGAATGTGGGTCAAAGACTACACCAAACTGTCTGAACACCTTACCCAACAGACCAAACAACTGTGTCAGACGCTTACACTTATAAAAACAGTGAAAAACAGTTTCCCTCACCCCACAAAACAGACACCCCACAGAAACGGTGTTATTTACATGATTTACAAAAAAATTTGTGGCAATGGCGCGTGCAATATCCTCCACTGCAGGTCACCATGCTTTTTAGTCAGTGGGGGCTTGTAGAGGACATTCCAGGCAGGTTTGAATTTCTGGTCCAGCCCTAAATGTGTCCTCCAGAGCGTGTCTGCCCGACCAGTTATTTTTTTATAGTTCAGGGCTTGGACCATAAGTTTATAAAAATGTTCCCAGTTCCTTCCAGTGACACACTCACTGGGGTGAAGACAGTAGAACCTGGAGATTGTCCTATGTCTGGACTTAAATAAATGTCAGGAAGGGATCTGTGTCGTCAGGCATTAGTGAACCGGCACTGAACTCACTCAGCAGGATTCGGGCCTGTGCTGTCAGCTGATGGTTCCAGTGAGCCAGTAACCGGTCCACTGTCCTAGAGGACTTCAGACCCAAGTGAACGGCTAAATCCACATAGTTGTCCAGCTGTGGCCCTCCCGTTCCAGCAGCTGGCCTAAGGTGTGAATCCTCACCAGCACTGAACCGCCCACACAGTGCCGGCCCCGCCCATGCAGGACAGGTGAAGCATCCGTGCAGGAGAGGCTGAGCAAAGTGAGATGGTGTCAGCCGTTCTCCGTTTTTAAGGACACTACATACAGATAGCAGGCGCGATAGAAAGATGGCAGTGATGGAGACACAGTCTGTAATTAAGCTGCCGCTGTCAGAGCACAGAGACAGGTTAATTCTCTATTTGACCATTTTTCTTCTCCAAACTGAAGAAAAAATGGGATGGGGCATCCATCTGGGAAAGGTCTATGTGGCGAGACCACACCAGAGCTCCCTGTGCACAGCTGCCTGGCAGGTTGGTCAGAGCAGACCTTTTAGACTTCAGGGATTGTAAACACCCTGGATTTTCTGTAGACTGTGCTAAAGACTGCAGGTCTTCTATTTGTATCTCCAGGTCTTTTACACATTGGACCCTGTCTCTAGTGACACCATGTGAGTACCGCTGACACAGCTGTTTGATTTGAACCTTCCCAAAATCCCACCACTGCTGAATACATGTAAAATGTGCTTTACAATTTCTGTGTGAGGACCACAACAACTCAAGTGCAGCTTTAAAAACTTTGTCATGGATTAGAGTCAATTAAAATGCCAATACGCACTGTTCACTTTAGTGTTAATAATTTGTAAAGAGCTCTGTACAAGGGAATGGTCCGAAAAGCCCACTGGGCTGATGTGGCATGTTGTAAACACACCTAACTGGTGTTTCAGGCCGTACACACGGTCAAGGCGGGCCAGAGACAGTTTATTTTCCTTACAGTGACTCCATGTGTACTGCCTGCTGGATGCGTTCAAAGTTCTCCAGACATCGACCAAGTCGTGTTCTTTGATCAGCTGTCCTAGCTTGTTGGAGGAGGCAGGATGGGGCTCAGAATGATTTCGGTCCAGCTGCGGCTGGTAATTTATCCGGATCATAATCAATCAGTTCTGGTTCTCAGCATCAAGTGCGTGTGTCCATTTCGTGGAGTAACCTTGATGTTTTCTATCCATGGACAGGCCCGTAATACCACAGCAGCTTAGCGGTCTGTTTCAAGATGTTGTCTACTCTTCTCTGGACTCTCGTAACCCCTTCATATCCGTTGAAGGGGTTACATAGAGCTGCGGTTGGGTAGAGGCTCACAGATCTGACTCTGTGTTGTTTACTCTTTTCACAGTCCGTGCTGAGATTTCAGTACGCTCCTCGGACTATTCATCTCTTTGTTGTAATCCTTTCAGTCTGTCACTCACGTCACAGAAGCACAGTTTAATTTCAGCAGACAGCGGCTGGGTAGATTTAAAGGCTTCTCTCTTACAAATTTTGCAATAGTTTAAGGCAGTCCCCAGATCAATGAGCAGGAATCCCACTATCATAAATCCAAACGTAATACATCCTCAACGTCCTCCATGGGCAGAACTTCTAAACACAGAACTTGCCAGTTCTTCCCTGTGGGGCTATACTCACAGGACGCCAGGGACACCCTTCTAATGGGAAAAATTGTGTCAATTGCGCTCAGAGACCAGGTAATCGGATCCATTGTCAGTTCTTAGGAGTCCAGCGAGCAGTAGAGTCAAAGAGAAATAAGATACATTTAGTATGACGAGACGAAACAAAAAAGCATACACCAGAGGCAGGAGGAGCAGGAGGAGACGTCTGCCTTGTCCGAGCAGAAGTGAAGTACTGAACTACTTCCGGTTTATGTGCTAAATTATGTTTCCACTCCCTTCCACCAGAAGTCAGACACCCTGTACTTTGTTTCTAGTCCACTATTAACATGTGTTGCCATTAAAAATTTCATAGAAGAAGACTTTAAACTCGAGTCTAAGTGGGAGTGTCAGGACCGGCTGAGTGTGAGCCTCATTCTCTAATGGCAAGCTGCTAAACACAAAATGACAAATAAAAATACACCTGTGATGAAGCTTTGGCATTAGTAATGGCTGACTCTGATTCTGAGGAAAACATCTACATTTAGAGTCTTTTCAGCCGAGTGAAAGTGAGAATGAGCGAGAGTGCGTGTGTGACTTGGACTCAGTCAAGGAGGGAGAAGGGGGTAAACATAGTCAGCGCAAATGCGCTAAATAAAACCAGCAATAGTAATAAAAGTGATGGCTGTGTGCTGTGCTTTATGAGAGGTCCCACACTCACAAAACACACAAACTACTAACTATGCATTTGGATAAGAACAGATAAAGCTACTGCGACCAAACACCTACAATACATGTGTTCATTTCTCATATCTATTTTCATACAGTTTACTAGTTATGGTATATTGAAAATTGTAGTTTAGAATTTAGAAGAATTTTCTTGATCCCCAAGGGCAAATTTGTTTCCTGTGGATCATATAAACTATAATGTATACATTAAGAGACAAACAAAGATTACAAGCCACACTATGCAACCCGAAATTATTCTATTAAGGCGCAAGATCTTCACAAAAATATAAATACAGTATAGCAATGTACAAATCAACAACAAACAATCAGTTGTAACTACAGTTGCCGTTACACATACGTGGTCACAACTACAGTAGCTGTTCTAACTTACACATCAGACAAAGCAGGATGACGGCACACGTGGTCATTTGGAGAGGCTCAGTGGCCTTGAGGGGGAGTACGAGAAGTCTCGGAGTATAAGATAAGACCCAGCTGCAGGCTAGGCTTCTAAACGAGGGTAATTCTTCTGTAATTTGTCCGGATCATAATCAATCAGTTCTGGTTCTCAGCGTCAGTTTTGTGTTTCCAAGTCGTGGAGCAACCTTGATGTACCCTTCATTGTCAGACCAGTAACACTTCAAAGTAGCTCAATGGTCAGATCAGGCCGAGATGTTTCGAATCAGCTCTTCGATTTGTGTGGCCCAAAGTTGTAATCCTTTTATCTCTGTTAAGCCACGCAGCAGTTCATGGTTTGGTCTAATTGAATTTTATCCTTATATTCATTAAGGACTCCTTGAAGGACCCTCTGTATTCAATTGTAAATGGGGCTCTCAAATAAACCTGAAGGAACTGCTGTTTGGTTCCTAAGGTGTGAGTTTCTACTCACGTCTCAGTCACATTGTATGTGAAACAATAAAACGAGGATCCCTTAAGGACGCATGTTTCCGGTCAGCAGGCAATGCTGGTCTAATGGTCTTACTTTCACAAAACCTCCAGACTTCTGCTTTGCACTGCACCTGTCCCTGATCTCTCAGTTTGTCAACTTCAGAGAGGTGTTACAGGACGTCCTGTCACTGACCCTGCTCACAGGTGTACTCCCAGGTGTAAACCAAGATGACTATAAGTTCAAAGAACTATGTTAATATTAGCTCTTACTGGTGGCTATGTTAATTGTTAAATCTTCTTTTCTGAACTGGTACTTGTTGTAGTTGGCTTCCATCCAAATAAAGAACAAACAAATCAGAATGTTTTCTGACATTATTAGACCCATAGAAAGTGCCTCCAGGCTTTCGTCAAACAAAACCATAAAAGCTCTCAAAATGATCAAACCATAAAAATGAAACAGCAGACAAACCCTGTTTCCAAAGATATGGTCTGCTGGAAATCTACTTTAATCTGAAAGGTTTGGCTCAATCAGACCAAACAGTGCTTCTCCAGAACGGTCATGTCAACGTTCTTTCTTTCTTTATTTTTGATTTAAACTCATCTTTTACTGTATTAAACACTGTTGTTATAGCCTCATGCTAACCATTAGGTTAACCACACATCACCTCTTCACTTTAATGCAGTTAGTTTAAATCTTCTTCTCCCTCTCTTTTTTGAGACTTGGGAAAACCATGGCTCAAAACAAAAATAAAAATAAATTAAGCCGCAAGCGGCGATAAAGGCCCTCGCCTCTGTCAAGGAATCAATACACAAAACAGTGTAGAGACAATCAGATTTCTCTAGAGATCAACCTTCAACCAAGTTTTTACATGCATGGGGAGAACATTTATATGAAACTGCTCGTTCCACCTCTGTAGTGATCTGCTCTGTCTACAGAATCTCCGACTGGCCAATTGTTCCCCCCTGCCTTTTATTGAAACACAAACACAGTCTGCCTCCCCCAAACACGCAGGGTGGGTTTTTTTCAGTTAGTTACAAAAAGCAGTACATTTTAGGAGTTATCTCTCTGCACCTAGTAACTTAACTCACATTTCCTAAACACAGGAAATGTGAGTTAAGATAAACATTTGAGCTTGACATGGGTGCAGCTACATGACAGTTACAGCACTTCCTGTTATTTATTACACACACACAATATTAATGACCCTTTCTTAGTAAAGGCTTGTTGATAATTTGACAACTGTTTCTTACTGCAAAACTCTAACAGCCTCCCTTGCGACGCGAGGACACATGTACACATGTAGGAATGCATTTCGTGCTTTAAAGCGCAAACTTCACAGTAATGTCAAATAACTGGGCCTGTGCCTCTGCTTGAATCTTCTTCTGGCTGGAGCCTGCTTCATCACCTCGGGCCTGTGCTACTGCTGGGGCCTGCTACACCACCTTGTATTTAGAGTTAAAGGTCTCCACATTCCCTGGTTTCCTGGGATCTGTCTGAACTTTTGAAAATAAGAAATTATGCTTGGGCTCAGGCTAGAAAAACAAAGTACTGGCTGGAGATTTGCAATCAGGGCCGGATTAACAATTTCCTGTGCCCTGGGCAACAAGACTCAAGGGCAAGGCAAGGCAAGGCAAGGCAATTTTATTTATATAGCACAATTCATACACTAGGTAACTCAAAGTGCTTTACAGAAATAAAAGACAATTTACAAGAATTAGATTTGAAAACATAAGAAAGATTAAAAGCATAATAAAAAAGAAGAGTGCAGATAAAAAACATTTTAAGTTGTGGTGTAGGCGGAGCTAAAAGGAAGGTTTTTAACCTCCTTGAACATTGTTAAAGTTGAGGCTTGTTTTACTTCATCTGGGAGGTTGTTCCAGGTTTTTGCTGCATGAAACTTAAACGCTGCTTCACCCTGTTTAGTTCTAACTCTGGGCACGAGCAGAAGGCCTGTCCCAGATGTTCTCAGAGTCCGAGGAGGCTCATAAGCTACTAGCATTTCAGAAATATATTCTGGTGCTAAACCATTTAGAGACTTGTAAACCAGTAGTGCTGTTTTAAAGTCTATCCTCTGAGCAACAGGAAGCCAGTGCAGAGATTTTAAAATTGGACTGATGTGGTTGTACTTCCTGGTGTTAGTTAGAACCCGAGCAGCAGCGTTCTGAATAAGCTGAAGCTGTCTTAACCCTCGTTTTGAGAGACCAGTGAGCAGGCCGTTACAATAGTCTAACCTGCTGGAGATAAAAGCATGAATAAGTTTCTCTAAGTCTGGTTGAGACATTATTCCTTTGACTCTGGAAATATTTTTAAGGTGATAAAATGCAGATGATGTAATTGACTTAATGTGACTCTGGAAATTCAAGTCTGAGTCCAGGATGACCCCTAGATTTCTAACCTGGTTTTTAGATTTTAGAGAAAGAGACTCGAGGTGACTGCTGACATTTTCTCTTTGTTTCTGTGGTCCAAAGATAATTATTTCAGTCTTGTTTCTGTTCAGTTGGAGAAAATTATTTTGCATCCACACATCAATCTGTTCGATGCAGTGACACAATGAATGGATTGGTCCATTTTCACCTGCTGTGAGTGAAATGTAAATCTGAGTGTCATCTGCATAATTATGGTAGGATACACCACAGCTGTGTATTAACTGGCCTAAAGGAAGCATGTAAAGATTGAATAATAGAGGTCCCAAGATAGACCCTGTGGAACCCCACATGTCAGGGCCATTTGGTCTGATACACAGTTTCCAACCGAAACAAAGTACTTCCTGTCTTCAAGATAGGACTGAAACCATTTAAGAGCAGTTCCAGAGATACCTATCCATTCCTCTAATCTTTGTGACAGGATTTCATGGTCCACTGTATCAAACGCAGCACTCAAGTCCAACAGAACTAAGACAGAGACTTTGCCCGCGTCAGTGTTCAGACGGATGTCATTTGTGACTTTGATAAGTGCAGTCTCAGTGCTGTGATGGGGCCTAAAACCTGACTGAAAAGGATCAAAGCAGTTGTTAAGCAATACAAAATTCATTAAGTTGCTGATATACAACTTTTTCGATGACTTTCCCTAAAAATGGCAGGTTTGATATGGGCCTATAGTTGTTGAGCACTGTAGCATCAAGACTGCTCTTCTTTAGGAGAGGCTTGATGACAGCAGTTTTAAGGCCCTTGGAAATGTTCCAAACTGTAAGGAATTATTGACTATATTAGTGAGTTGTGGTAACAAACTGCTTAGTACTGATTTTAGAAATCTAGTGGGTAGAACATCGAGGCAGCAGGTGGATGAGCTCAGGCTGGAGACAGTTTTTTCAATTGTTCTGTCATTAATGGGTGTAAAATGTGTAAACTCAACCAAAGGTCTCCTATGTGGCTGCAGTGTTGTTGTTTGCCCTTTGGACTGTATCGCATGTTTAATGCCTTGAACCTTGTCGTTAAAAAACAATGCAAACTCATTGCATTTAGTGTTGGAAACTAATTCTGGAGGAAATGGAGCTGGAGGGTTTGTTAATCTGTTCACTGTAGCAAACAGGACACGTGAGTTGTTACTGCTGTTGTTGATGAGCTCTGAGAAGAATATTTCTCTTGCTTTTTTCAAAGTTTGATTGAAAACATGCAGATTTTCTTTGTATACCTCATAATGAATTAAGAGTTTAAATTTACGCCATTTTCTTTCGGCTTTTCGGCATTCCCTTTTCTGTGCCCTGACAGAAGGAGCATTGCTCCACGAACCCTTCTGCCTCTTCCTCATCACTTTAACCTTAACAGGAGCAATGGCGTCCATAACATTTAAAACACCTGAAGTATAACAATTCAACAAATCATCAACTTGACCTGATGAGGCATTTTCAAACCTGATTGCCTCCATAAACTGTGTCCTGGTGTTATCATTAATGTGCCTCTTCTGAACAACTGTAGGTCCAGCAGCAGCTTTTGGAATCATGGACAGATGGAAAAAGACACAAGAATGATCAGACAGAGCAACATCAATCACAGTAACTTCTGAAATATGAACACCCTTTGTAATGACCAGGTCCAGAGTGTGACCTCTGTTATGGGTCGGCTCATTAACATGCTGACAAAGACCAAAAGTATCAAGAATAGTAGAAAGTTCTTTGGCATTTCTGTCAGAAACATTATCCACATGCACGTTAAAATCACCTGATATGATTATTTGTTCATATTCTGTGCAGATAACCGAAAGCATTTCAGTAAACTCATCAATAAAGTCATGACATTGTTGGGGTGGTTTGTAAAGAACAACATATATAGATGGAGAAAACCTCAACTCCATTTTGAATGCCACATACTCAAATGATGAAAACTCCCCAAGTGATAGTTTCTGGATAAGAATATTATCCCTAAAAATAGCACAAACACCACCACCCTTTTTGTTTTCCCGCATTTTGGATAAAAATGTGAAATTCGATGGGGTGGATTCAATAAGGACAGCATTTCCAGTCTTGCTGTCTAACCATGTTTCCGTTAAAAACATAAAATCAAGCTTATTTGAAATTATAAAATCATTAATTAAAAAAGATTTGTTTCCCAAAGACCTGACATTGAACACTGCAAGTTTCAAGTCTGTTTGAGCAGGACCAGACTTTATCTGTTTGCAGGAATTTGAATCAGGTTTGTCTGATTAGACAAACTAACTGTTATTCTCTTCTCGAGTCTGCGACTTCTGACTGTAGCTATGGAGCTCGGGGAGTGTTCTCTCCCAGGGCCTCGGGTTGATAAGTATTTTATGATGACAAAAGTCCTGGAACAGCAGAGGCCCTCAGTGTCCTAATCGCTGATAGTAGCCTTGATGCTAGTCAAGGCTTTTGGAGGAGCTGGTCTGGGAGGAGCTGGTCTGGGAGGGGGTGGAGGGGGTCTGACAGGGGTGCATTGGACACCTATCGGGGTCTCATTTGTTCTGGCCAAGATGGAGATGATAGAACCCGTGACCTGGCCAAGTTAGGTGTGAGGGGTATCAACTTAGTTCCAGATTTTACCAACATTTCCAGGTGATCTGGAAATCCCATTGGTGAATCCGGGGATGGGACAGAGATGGTGAGGTCCTCAGAAGGTGTTGATGTTACTGGGGGGGTCCAGGGTCCTATTGGGGGGGTCCATTTCAGTAGTGGAGGTGTTGATGGTGGTCCAGTCAGAGGAGGATCTTTGGTTGGTGAGGCTGGAGTGTTTTTCTCATTCAGTGGCTGATGGCTTCTCAGAAGACCCTTTCTTTGTTTAAGAGGGCGACCAGAACCGTTTAGGTGTCTCAGGGAGTGCAGGAGATTATCTGTTAGCCTCCTGACCCCTCCTCTGTTTAGGTGTGGGCCCTTTCCTTTAAACAGGTCTACACGTTGCCAAAAACAAGTTGAAGTTATCAATAAAGTGTACTCCTCTTGTCTCGCAGGTCTTGGACAGCCATGTATTTAATGCAAGCAGCCGACTGAATTTATTGATCCTTCTGTCAATGTTTGGGAGTGGTCCACTGATAAAGGATTGCACTTCCAGATTTTCAAGTTTATTTAAAAGCCTGGAGAAATCCTTTTTTAAAACCTCTGATTCTCCCTTCCTGGTGTCAACTGCACCCACGTGCACTATCAGCTGTCTAATGCCTGTGTGTTTGGACAGGACTTGGGGGAGGAGTGCTGTTATATCAGTGACCATAGCACTTGGATAGCTGCATGTAACAAAACAACTATAGTTTAAGTCTCGGATAGCACCGTCTCCCAGCAACAGGATATCTCTGTCCTTCACTTTTGGCATAGATTCTCTGTCTCTGTTAGCCTGGTGCTTTTCCACAGATTCATGTCTCCCGTTTTCCATAGACAAAGTTTTATTTCCTCCATGTTTTACAGTTAAAGAAGAGTTTTCTGGTTCATTCATCAGTGATTCAAATCTGTTTTTAGCTGATGATGCTACATGTGCTCTTGTGAGGCCAGCATTCTTTTTTCTGATCCAGTGCTGCTTTGGCTGGGCACCAAGTTTATGCCAGGTGCCATCATTTTGTTTCAATCCCTTTGCTTTGCTCAGCTTTGGGAATGACACTGTATCTTCCAAGTTTAAATTCACAGTCTTACCACATTGTGTGATCGGGATTGTATCCTGAAGTCCTCTTTCAGATTCCAAAGCAAAAATCTTTGTTTGTAGCACACTGATTTCTTGTTGGTATTTCCAACAATTTTGGCAGAAAGAGTTTGCAGTAGTTGTTTTTATCCCAGACATGTTGAAAAATAGATACTAAGACTCCAGTCGCTCAACAGGTCCAACGTGTTGTTTAAAAAGTAAAAATAAGTAAGAACATAAAAACATAAAAATCCAGTTAAAAGAAAGTAAAAGCAATGTCCTAAATGTGGAGATAACTAAAGAGAAAAGTAAAGCTGGCAGGAGCAAGCAGAGGTGCGACTGCACTCTTCAGAAGCAGAAGTAAGGGCCCCCTGCCCCAAAGCAACAATATCAAAGTCGCTATCACCAAGAGCATATAGCCTATACTTCTATACTAACAATCAGGCTTCTGCATGGCTTAGTGCTGATGTATGTAATAGCCTCAGCATAAAGTGCATTTAAGAGACAGAACAGATGCACCAATGTTTAACATAACTTTTTATAATTAGAAATTTCTAGAATGCTACAATGTGAAATTATGAAGCAGGCCATTAGTATGTATTGCATGAAAGTAAACCATTACACTGTTACATGTAGTTTAAAGTCAAACTCATGTTTATTGTTTCACAATCAACTATATCAGCATTTGATGTTGATGCACTACTACTATTATATTCTTATAATTTTATTTTAACAATGGGCCTTACAACTGGCCTCCTTTAAGACTGAACTCATAAACACACAAACTTGTTAATTAAAGACATTAAACACATTAACACATATTAATTCTTATCTTTTATATTATTTTAACTGGTGAGCCTAATTAACTGGACTTCTTGAATTTGTACTCATTCGTTTCACAATAAATATGTAATATTGTTTTAACAAGTGAGCCTAACACTTTGGCCTTTTTGACTTTAATATATGCCTACATTCATATAGCTAACCCGTATTATCTTCCCTAAGACACTGGCCTTAACATAAAAATAAACCATGTGTAAACCACCACTTTTCCACTTGAATTAACAAATCGGAATACAAAGGTCAGCTGATCAACATGCGCAAGAGCTGGGGTGGAATCGACCACAACAGAGAAATATTTGCCTGCTTAATTTCATCGGCAATAACTTTCTTTGTTTTGTCACCCATTAATGCAATAAACTCATCACACACAGTGGAGGAGAGATATGAGGGCTTACCTTTTCTCTTGTTGCCATGCTTCACAAGGTGGTCTTTCAAAAATGGGTCAAAATGTTCAATAAGCTCCAATATTCCGAGATAATTCCCGTTATGCACAGAGCCCAACAGTTCGTTGTCCCCTCTAAAAGCTGCCCCCCTTGCCGCCAAAAACTTGATGACAGTAACCACTCGCCTGAGTACCTCTGTCCAGTACCGTTGTTCTGCGTCACATTGCCGAACAAGTGCAGCATCCACTCTGCAAACTACTTGGGATCTCTGCATTAAGTTCAACATATTCTGTCTATGTTCCAAACTTGTTTCATGATCCCCAATTCTCTCAGATTGTTTCCAATCACTAAATCCACTGATGAAGGCATGTTGTCGGCTTTGGGGTGACAGGATTTTGCAGGCACCGCAATAAACAGAGCCAGTAGATGGTGAATAAAGCAGCCATTCCCTCAGTACAATTCCGTTGTTTTGAAGACGGCAATTCAGTAGGTCATTTGTGAGTGAGCGGGTTCGACACCCAAGCCCAGACTCCCTGACTGATGCTGGGTACCTGGCAGCACGGTTATGGAAAGCGACGGGACTTGGACTTGCGTTTTTGTTGTGATGAAGAGGCTGTTCATGCTCGTCGTCCTTTTGCTCCTGGCTGTTGTTGTTCAGTGTCTCACAATTAGCTCCCACACTGCTGGTAGCCTGACAGCTAGCACTTAGGTTAACGTTAGCTGTCTCCACGGCCACAGGTGACGGATGGATTTCAGTGTTACCATCATTGTTGATGCCTTTACTCAGAGATAACTGATTTGAAGTAAAAATTTTGGCTATTTTTGGAATATGTTTCAAACTGTCGACTAATTTCAATTCCTTTTCTCTTTTAATTTTCTTTTAGCGCCCCCTTAACTGCTTCTCCATCTTCCCACGGATTTCAAATTTCTGAGTGTCAAGTCACGTGACACCTCGCTCACTGCGCAGGAAGCTACAGACACTGTTTTTGACGTGATTTGACATAATATTTTAAACAGGTTGCAAAAATCTGCATATAATTAGGAAAGTGAGTACTGCGTTTATGTGACTTATTCTAACATAACCTAATTGATGGTTGCCAGGGCCCCTTAGATGTCCTGTGCCCCTGGGCAAGTGACCAGTTGCCCTAATGATTAATCCGGCCTTGTTTGCAATGGCTCAGCAAGTGCTGCATCCCCCTGTTAAAAAGTAAAAATGGAAATATTACTTGTCTACTTGTTTGAAAAGATTCTGAGGAGTTTTCCAAGACTCTAGTCTTGGCTCTGGAGGAGCCTCCTCCAAAGGAAGCATCCTGGCAATTGGGAAATTAAATTTATTTCCCAAGGAAATGGCTGCCTCTCACCGGGCTCATTACATCCACAGCCACAAATGTATCAAAAAACAAACTGATAACTTTTTTGGCACTTGTGTCTAGATAATACTCAACAAATTTCGGGCATTTTAAAAGAAAACACATTGGGTCTCTTTCTGTGATCCTTCCAGTTCAACCTGGCTCTCCTCGTCACAGTCACTTCCGTGTGAGAACGCCAGGCGCACCTGTGCTGCCGCTTCACGCTGGTACCTGTTTGTCTGCTGTTATCACGTCTGCTTTGCATCAACCTTTCTGGATTATTTCACTGGACTATTTTACACCAACTCCTGGACTACTAACATGCAAAAGTTTTTCTGGAAAACTGATCCGTGATCCTGTCATACAGATCGCTCGAGCCCTCTCCATTTCTGTCCTCATATCCTCGCGACATCTGATACTGTGAGTCTCCCTCTCTCTATCATTTTGTGGCGTAAATCCTCCGTATGGTTGGGTAGCCTTCCCTTCTGTGGATTATGTGGACTCTGATATGGTTCTGGCTAACGTAGTTTAAACCGTTAAACTGTTGTTATGGGTTGCGTTGCACACTTCCGGTCATGTTGACACGTATCAATTTGCAGGCTCTGTTTTTGGCCTTTTTGGTTCGTGTTGGCACTGAATGACATTTATCAAATTAGTTTCTCCGAGATGGCTTTAAAATTCTCTGCAGCTCATCTCAGAACATTTAAAGGGCCGTTTCGATTGGCTCCGGACATCTATAAATGGTGTGAACAACTTGGAGTTTTACGCCGACGCGCTACATACATCGCTCACGGAAGAAACTTCTGACTTATCACCACTCGTCCTCCAATAATATTCCGGTCGTCTCCACCAACATCCGTCGTCGGGCGCAACAAAGCTGGAAAACCGATCTACTAACTTTGTAAATCTAAGACCATTGCGTTTTGATCCTGACCTCCGAAATGGCAGAGGTTCTTTTTCAGACCTGCGATGTGCGCTGCTGAACACTCGCTCTCTGACTACTAAAGCTTCTGTGTTACATGACATAATCACTGACACAAACCTGGACATGCTACTTCTGACTGAAACCTGGCAGATGCCTAATGACCTTCTCAACCTGAATCTTTTAACTCCACCTGGGTACATCTACTTCGCCAGCCACGCCTTCATCGTCGAGGTGGTGGGCTGGCTGTAGTTTGCCGTGAGACTATTAAGATTTCTAAGATAGAGTTGCATGACGTTACAGCATTTGAATATCTCGCGCTGAAAATGTCTGGCAAATCGTCACTGGCTGTGATTCTGATTTACCGACCTCCAAAATGTCATGCTGATTTGTTGTCTGATTTCTTCTCTGAGATCAGTGCATTACTAACTCTTGTCTGTGGTACTTATTCATCTGTTATTCTGCTTGGTGATTTTAATATACATGAAAACACTGCTCAATGCAATGAACTGACGTCTGTCTTGGACTGCTTCAACCTAATCCAACATGTAACGTTTGCTACTCACTCCAAGGGCCATATACTGGATCTCATATGTACATCTGGCTTAAATAATATTCTTGTTAGTGGTTCTGATTTTGCTTTTTCAGATCATAAAATCATAAACTTCAGTTGTAGTTTTCCAATATCTATACCGCCTCTGAAGAAAATGCTGACTTATCGTAAAATCAGTTCTGTTAATCCATCTTCTTTCTCTGATTCAATAAGGACTTCTACCTTGTCAAAATGCCTACTATCCAACTGTCCCTCAGAAATCTGCTGTATATACAATGATGCTTTGTCTCAAATACTTGAGATCCATGCTCCTGTTAAAACTAGACTGGTCCCATCTACTCGTGCTGCACCCTGGTTCACTCCTGAACTACGCATGATAAAAACTGAGGGACGCCGCCTAGAAAGGCTATACAGAAAAACGGGGCTTATTGTACACTCCTTGGCGTTCAAAGAACACTGGCACAAGTACCGTACTGCCCTTAACGATGCAAAATCCTCTTATTTTAGCTCTACCATTAGGAACTCCAAGTGCAGGCCCAAGTCACTCTTTGCTATGGTTAGCAGACTCACAAATCCACCACAACTTGTTATGTCGGGTTCTGTGGGGCTTGTAAATAGCTTCTCAAAATTCTTCTCTGATAAAATACAGTCAATCACTGCATCCATTGCAAAAACACTCCTCATGCACGTGATTCAGATGTTCACTTAGTGTTTGCTGATTCAACTCATTCTACAAACTCCTCTCTGCTTTCACTCTAACTACTCAAAGTGCCACAAGCGATTTAATTGCGAAGTTAAATTCCACATCCTGCCAACTTGATCCCATACCTTCTGTTTTGCTCAAGCTGTGTGTCCCTGAGGTTGCACCTTTCATAACACATATGATTAACTGTAGTCTGTCGTCCGGCGTTGTTCCAGCAGATCTAAAAATGGCTGCAGTGACGCCGATTCTTAAAAAACCAGGCCTAGACCACCTAAACATGGACAATTACAGACCAATATCCAACTTACCATTCATAAGCAAAGTCCTTGAAAGGGTTGTTGCTTCGCAATTGCGGTCATATTTGGACATAAATGGCCTTTTTGAACCTTTTCAGTCTGGTTTTCGTCCAGCACACAGCACTGAAATGGCTCTCCTTCGGGTGGTCAACGACATTCTTATGTCCATGGATGCAGGGCTGATAAACATCTTGCTGCTTCTTGATCTAAGCGCTGCTTTTGACACAGTCTGCCATGAATTAATGATTTCTAGGCTCTCTGACATTGGCATCACTGGCTCTGCACTTTCATGGCTCATTTCCTACATTAGTGACAGAAAGTATTATATCACTATACAAGGGTTTAGATCTGCTACTGCTCCACTCACACAGGGTGTCCCTCAAGGTTCGGTTCTTGGCCCACTACTATTTATCATCTACATATATCCACTTGGCGACATCATACGCAAACATGGACTTCAGTTTCACTGCTATGCAGACGATATTCAAATCTACCTCACCACCAGCTCCAATGCCCCATCTCTGCCCGACTCACTAACAGCTTGTATCAGGGACATTAAGCATTGGATGTCCCGGAATTTCCTTAAACTGAATGACAAAAAAACTGAGATAAGATTGATTGGTTCTACTGCCACAATCAAAACGATGAACCAGTCTTTTGATGTTCATGGAACCCACATCAAGCCTTCGTCACTAATCCGTAACCTTGGTGTTTTATTTGATCCAAATCTATCTTTTGGCCCTCACATTTCTTCTCTTGTTAAAAATTATTTTTCCATCTTCGTAACATTGCTCGTCTCCGATCTTCTCTCACCATTGCTGATACTGAAACATTAATTCACGCATTAATCACTTCACGTCTGGACTATTGCAATGCCCTATTTCTTGGTCTTCCAAAAAACATATCTCTAGATTACAGTATGTTCAAAACTCAGCCGCGAGTTCTCACCTCCACTAGGCGCTCTGCTCACATTACTCCTCTGCTTCATGACTTGCACTGGCTCCCTGTAACATCACGTATACACTTTAAGGTATTGCTTCTTACGTTCAAAGCATTAAATGGTCTTGCTCCCAAATATCTGTCTGACCTACTCTGCCCTTACCGCCCCGTCCGGTCCCTTAGATCTGCCGAACTTGGTCTGTTGACCATCCCTCGTTTCCGTCTGTCTACTGTTGGTGGAAGGTCCTTTAGTATAAACGCTCCTCAATTATGGAATGCGCTGCCTCTTACACTGCGAAACATCTCATCTGTGGGTGCATTTAAGTCCCAGTTAAAAACATATCTATTCAACAAGCATTTCGGATAATCGCAACTATATGTATTTTGTGATGTGTGTGTATATGTAAGTGTTTGTATGTACTGTAATTGTGAAATGTAAAGCGACCTTGAGCTACGGAAAGGCGCTATATAAATAAAACTTCTTCTTCTTCTTCTTCTTTAATCTTTTGCTGCGAGCGGTGCGATTTCGTGGTCGCGTTCCACCCCACATGGCGGACTTCCTGTTGAGTTTAGGCTGTGGCTGTTATAGACTTTTCTGTTTGCCCTGAGGTGTCCTATGGATGTAACAAGTTGTATTTTTACGTTGGAAAAAATTACTTTCACTTTCCATAGGCTGAATGTATTTTCATTTTCCAGGGTCGCCACTGAGTCATTTCTTTTCATTATTTTTTCAAATACTTAAAATACATACATTTTTCACCAGGCTTGAGTTTAGTGGCCAATAAAATGTACTTTTTGCACATTTACTGGGTCAAAATTGAGGATCATTTTGCAGAGAAATTAAAAATAAAAAATTTAAATTAAAAATATAAATTGAGCAAAAACAAAAAGAAAAGGTGCTGTCTATTGAACACACATGTTTTTAGCTAATTTTGCCTAAGTTTTTGGAATGAAGCAGCTATTTTGTCATTTTTTAAAAGTGAGGTGTATTCTAAGGCGGTTAACATTTTTAATTCAAAATGGCCGCCTTCTCATGTGTGATAGGGTGTGGCTTGGCTTTTATGTTCATAAGCCCATGCTGGATGTGTGTACCAAGTTTCATTTGCCTAAGACAAACTAAAATTCTCCCTTCCCATTGACTTTTTCCACATATTTGCGCCGTTGCTATGGCAACACATTAATAGATAGGGGGTGGTTGTCCTTGGCTTTTATGTTCGTCATGACATAAGTGATGTGTGTACCAAATTTCATGTCTCTACGACAAACTAAATTCTTTGGTCCTATTATAAGATTGTAGGGGGCGCTGGAGGGTCATTGCTAAAGCTAACCCTTTTATTTACATATCTTTGTATTCAGGTCATGAATGTGCACAAACGCCTTTTTGGGTCCAACTTGATCCGAGAAGGCGTTTGAGAGTTAACAAATATTTTATTTTCACAAAAATGGCCGCCTCGTTACAGGCTTGCCACACCCACACCCGATAAGATATCAAAAACAAAATGACAACTTTTGTTGGCACACGTTTCTAGATGATACTCACCAAATTTGGTGCAATTTAGATCAAAACACAATGAGTTGAATGTTTTGGCGTAAGGTGCGATTTAGGTGGTCGCGCCTTTCACCCCACATGGCGGACTTCCTGTTGAGTTTAGGGTTTGGCAGTCATAGACTTTTCTGTTTGCCTTGAGGTGTTCTATGGATGTACCAAGTTTTGTATTTCTACATTGGAAAAAATATACTTTAACTTTCCATAGGCCCAATGTATTTTGACGTTTCTAGGGTCGCCACTGAGTCATTTTTCATTTTTTTTTCGGGACATTTTTTTCAAATACATAAATTTTTCACCAACCTTGAACTTTGGGCCAAATAAAAATACTTTTCCGCATGTTCACTGGGTCAAATTGAGGATCATTTTGCAGAAAAAATAAAAATTAAAAATTAAAAACTCAAAGCAAAAACAATAGTACCTCCGGTTATCACCGGATCGGGCCTAAAATTAAACATGAAATCATAAAATGAAAGGCCAGTTCCATTTATCATTTTAAAATGTTAGTCCATCAATTATAATTTCTAATTATTCGTCTCCTTTATTTTTAATAATAGCATCACTGTTGTTTATGTTATATTTAAAACTTCATTTTGTTCAGTTTTAATTTTAGTTACCATTAGTTGTAGGTCTTTACCTGTAACTGTAAGTGGTATCATTCACAATCATAGTAAAATTTTATTCAGTTGATGCAAACATAAATCATTTAAAAATAGATCGAAATAGTTCCTCCAAAACTCCATCACCATTGTGACGGTTGTTTAAAAGGAAAGACTGTTCATAAACTCAACAAAGCTCTGTGTAAATTTTTCTGTATTTACTTTTAAAATAATAAATTTCTTTAAGGTTTTGTTCAGTATAGATTTGTTCCATACTGTCTCTGTAAAACTCAGTTTTAACACCAGGTGTTCAATAAATACAATAAACCATTTAGTTTTTGCATCTTTTCCATATTAATTTTAACGCAGCATATTTAAGCAGATTGGGAGATCAACCTTCAACCTGAATTGTGAATTAAATAAGAAGGTTCAGACTCATCTTAAGTTTTTACGTGCACAGGAGACAAGACATGTGGCGCCTATCTGGCCCTTCCACCTCCGAACCGGCACTGTTCTCCCATGCCTTTTATTCAACAGGCAGAATTTACACACAGTTTGCCTCTCCTAACCTCGCAGGGCGGGTTTAGCAGTTAACACAAGTACATATATAGACTTATCTCTCAGCACTCACCACAAAAGAGGAACTTCAAAACCATTACTTTATAAGGACTTGTCTTTCTGCATTCAGCCTAAAAACAGGAACTTGTTTATTCTGAGACGTCTTGGTATGACATGCACGACTGGGTCTAGCTACATGACATTTGAAATACTTCCTCTTAGTGGAAATAGACATTTTAATAAACCTTAGCTCATGCAAAAGAGTTGGCCTTTAGTTACAATATTTTGCCTTTGTAGCTTAAATACAATTTGACAATCTTTACTTAAAAAAACTCTAACAACACCTCTAAAGTTCAACCAAAGATATTATTCAATCCTGTACATAAAAGGACAGACTTTTGTGTTAGTCTCTAGTTCACACAATCAGCAATAATCCAAAACATTCCAACATTATAATCAGATCCATCAAAAAATCAAAACTTTAAAATTCACTTCACCCAGCAAGCACCTTGGCTTATGCTCTTAAACTTTTAATTTTTCAAAGAAACCAATCCTTCAAGATTGGTCTGACAGTTTCAACAGTTTTAACATAGATACGTTTTCAATTCCCAGATTATGAATTTACATTGCAGTTTAAAGATGACACTTGTTAGCATTTATATTAGCGTTAGGTATTATACCTTTATTAGAAATTATAAAAAAACAAGGAGATGCTGTGAAGCCCTTGTTTCTTTGACTTGCATAGACTGTTATCTTGTGTAGAAACATTCCTTGGTGAATCCAAACAGGGGTTGTTTTGAATCCACTTTCTCAACACTTTGTCAGAACCAAACCAGAGAAATACATAATTGTTCATTTCATTTCTTCTGGTAACATTATTTTATTTTATATGTGAGCTGATGGCCCAAATATCTATAATTTTGTATTATCTTTATAAACTTGCTCATCTCATCTCTGCCGTGTCACACAAACATAAAACAATTTCTGTTCTTTAACAGACTATTTATAACTTTATCATAATTCAAAAGATGTGTCGATGTGTCTGTTCCGTGTTTGTGTCTGTGTCTTATGTGTGTCTTTATGTTTGTGGACGTACTTCTGTGTCTATGTGTGTTTATGTTCCTGACCGGTTAGTCAAAGGTCCTCCTCTCATCTGCCACTCCCCCCTCACCTCGCTCTGGTCTCCATAGTAACATTTTTCCTCAGAGAAATACATTTCATTCATATTAAGGGCAAGTTTCGTACAGTTTCCAAATTCAATGTAGAAATTTCTCTTTAGTCTCTCGCAATAGATCAATAGATCTCAATAGATTTTAAAATAAACGTTATACGTTTATCTTACCTCGTCCGTGTTTCTGCTGTCATTCTGTTCAGCTGAAAATGAGAGGCCGGTGGGGAGAGGGCGTTTGGGGAGCACTGGTTGTAGCTAAACCCCAGCCAGACAATGGTGAAGCGTATTGATATTTCAAAAAGCTTTTATTTTCTTACACCTTTTTCTTCTTGAAACACCGTAAGAGCTACAGGACAGATAAATAACATAAATTAGCTCTTACGAACACAACATTAGCCGAAAGCTTATGTTAACATAACTTCACATGACAAGTGATACAATTTAAACACTTCTTCAAAACGAATAAATTAACCTACGTATTAATGCACATAAACATTAAACAAACTAAACACAATACCTTGTTCCCGTTCCAGCTAGGTGCTTAATTATCCGCTCCTTTCCTTTAGAACTTAATGATTTAGGACCGTTTTAGATCGCCATGAGATTAGTTTTTCCTTTTTTTTCCGTGTGTGCGTCTCATTAACCAGTCCCGACTTTCCAGCCTCGAAATTAAAATTCCACTATAAAGGTGGAAATAAAGGACTCATTACATTAACATAGGAGATGAATAAAATAAAGTTCAAAAGAAATTATTACTTATTTACTCTTTCTTTAGAGTTAGTTACACTCCCACCAATCATGAGTGAATAATGGGATGGTACACATACCATCTTAGGCACGAATGATTTTAACTGAAAATTGCCTTCCCTAAGCCCATATAAGAACAAAGACAACTTATGCTCATTTTGGAAACTTATCTATAACTATGTAATATTTTGCCCAATGGAGGGAATGAGCATATTTAATTAGTCTCCAGCAGCAGAACAAGCGTCTGGACTGGGCGCTCAACTTCGGAAACCTTGTGAAGACGTTCACCTTTCTTGCCAAGCTTACTGTCACCAAGCTGGATTTTGACTCTCCGCACAAGTCCATCTTTGTCAGTAGTGGTTTCTGAAACCCTACCCAATCTCCACTCGTTCCTGTGCACATCCTCTCCTTTTATGATTACAATATCTCCAACTTGTAAATTTCTTCTTGGAGCATGCCAGCGCTGTCTGAGAGCAATGTTGGCAAGGTATTCCCTTCGCCATTGACTCCAAAACTGTTCTGCGAGATATTGAACATGTCTCCACCTTTTCTTGCCATACTCATCTTCTCTGACGAATTCACCAGGAGGAGGCAAGGCCTGGGCGGATTTCATTGTCAGAAGATGATTAGGGGTTAGTGGTTCGAGGCTATTGGGGGTCACTGAGATTGTCAACAGTCAAAGGATGACTATTGACTATAGCCATTGCCTCATAGAAAAAGGCCCGTAGCGAAGCCTCATTTAATCTACCAGAGGAAAGGGCAAGAGTGGACCTTAGAATGCTTCTCACTGTCCTTATTTGTCTGTCCCAAACTCCTCCGGCATGGCTAGAATGGGGTGCGTTCATGCTGAAGTCGCACTGCTTCTCTGCAAGAAATACAGCCAGACGGTCTGCATAGACTTCCTTTAGAGCTTCTCTAAACTCATTTTTGGCTCCTACGAAGTTGCTTCCTTGATCAGATTTGATCTGACGAACAGTACCATGTATGGCTATGAAACATCGAAGGCCATTTATGAAGGCATCTGATGACATGTCTTCAATAATCTCAATATGAACAGCACGGGAACTAAGGCAAGTAAAGAGAAGGCCGTACCTCTTGTTCTCTTTTCTTCCCTGCTTTGTAATGAATAGACCGAAGCAGTCCATTGCACAAAAGGTGAAAGGGGGTGATGGCTCCAACCGATCAGGAGGTAGATCGGCCATCCTTTGCTCTTCCGTAGGTCTACGTTGCCGTCTACAGATGACACATTGATGAATGTAGGATGCAACCGCCCGATTGATTCCGTAATCCAGTAGCCGCTGCGTATTATTTCATTAATGGTAAGGCCTTTACCTTGATGTTTCATCTTCTCGTGACAATAAGCAATAATCATCCTCGTGATATGATGATCTTTGGGAATGATTGCAGGGTGCTCGATGAAGTTGGGAAGAGAGGAGTTGCACAGCCTCCCTCCCACCCTGAGGACACCGTCGTCGTGGAGAAAAGCATCAAGAGCATGTAACGGATTGTGATGTGGTAGAGGGATCCTTTTGCTCAGCAGTTTTAACTCTTCATGATACACATTTTTTCTGCAGATGTTTGATTAAGCAATGTTCTGCCTCTTCTCGTTCTGTTACAGAGGTGAGATTGTTTGATCTGTTCTTGCTTATGCGCCTGAGAATGCGTGCAACTGCTCGCGTAGCTAGCGACCATGATGAGAACTTAGACAAGCGATCAATGAGACTCACGAATTCAGTGGTTTTGGTACTGAGCGCTTGAACACTTCTGACCTCTGGATCTCCGACGGTTAACTCTGATATTTCATCTGTAGCCAACTTTATTTCCTTGTTCCATAGGAACTTGGGTCCAGTGAGCCAGGTAGATGACAACAGCTCACTGGCAGTTAAGCCTCGAGAAGCATGGTCAGCAGGATTCTCACTTGTTGGGACATATCGCCACTGTTGTGGAGCTGAGCTGAGCTGAATCTTCTGAACCCGGTTAGCCACAAAGCGTATGAAATCGTCGTGCTTCATTTCTTATATAACCTAAGACCACTTTAGAATCGGTCAAGAAGAACTCCTCTGCGTTTATACATCCCAATTCCTCCTTAAGCATGTTGCTTATCTTCACGGAAACAACTGCTGCTGTCAATTATAATCTTGGGATGGTTGTGACCTTGGCTGGACAGACACGTGATTTTCCTACAACTAAGGCACAATGAATATCACCCTCTTTGTTTTGGAGTCGCAGGTATGAACACTGGCCGTAACCCTTCACACTGGCATCAGAGAAATGATGCAGCTCTGTCTTTGAGACTCTTCCGTATCCAGCAGGTGAGTAGGTACGGGATATGGTGAAATTATCCAAGTGGGCTAGATCACTTCTCCATTGTTCCCATTTTGGGAAGCTCATCAGTAAGAGGATCGTCCCAGCCAGTGTGTCATTAGACACAAACTTATGTAGTCTACACATCTCCTGGAGAATGATCTTCGCTTTTAGGATGACTGGAGCCACAAACCCAAGGATCATACAGAGAAGCCACTGTAGATAAAATGCCACGTCATGTCGCTGGCTGCTCCTTAAGACTAACGTTAAGCCTAAAGCGGTCAGACTCCACATCCCATTGAATCCCAGGAGCTCTCTCAAGTGGCAAATCCTCAAATGCGAGATCCATATCCTTCACGTTGATTGCTCGTTCGGAGGGTGGTATACTCTCTAATACCTTTCTGTCATTAGACACAAACTTATGTAGTCGGAGACCACCCATGGCGCAGAGTTCACAAGCTTTCCTGGCAAGCTGAATAGCATCTTCAGTGTTTTCAACACTTGTGAGCCCATCATCTACGTAAAAGTCTCTCATAACAAATCTCGAGCCTTGAGTGTAGATGTTGCAATTCTCCTTAGCTAGGTGTTTCATCCCATAGTTAGCACATCCCGGAGAGGAAGCTGCACCGAACAGATGCACTTTCATGAGAAACTCGCTGTGCTGTGAGTTCAAATCTCCTTGCTCAGGGTATATACAGCAATTCTTAAGTTAAATTTACTACTTTTTAATACCTTTTTTACTACCTTCTGAATATTTTTTAAAACCATTACAACACTGAATTGCAAGTGTTAATCAGCAACCTTTCTATTATTTACACAGATTTTGACATATATAACATACAAAAAAGAATAGATTTAGAGACTGATGTTGACAACGTATTGCACATTTATTTAACTTAGTAAATAAAAATAAAACAAACTACATAAAATGTGCAATGGAGAGAATGGATAGTTCCAGCACACTGGCTGGCATTCATTGCAAGTTGATGCATTACAAACGTGCATCTTCTATGAACTGTTGCGGATTCTATGAACTGTTGCGGATTCACAAACTGGCATCTTCTATGAACTGGTGAACTATTGTTTGCACTTGTGCTATAGGCCTAATATGAACTTGTGGGCATAAAATCCTATGGCAAGTGCCTTAATTCCATGGCCTTTTCCAATAGTTTTGTCCATTTTGACCAGTTCCTCTTTTTCTCCTTGTGTCTCCTTCTAAGTGTGTTTGATTTGGTGATTAGCTGGGCCATTTTTGACCCAGCTTTCCCCTCTGCGTCCTCGGCCAATTTGTTGGCATCATTTTCAAGGATGGCACAGACTTCGTCCAGGACTCTGCGTTGCTTCTTGAGCTCCTGTAGTTCGTCCTCTGCGGCCTTCCTTTTCTGTGTTTGAGCATCACTCTCCCTCTTTTTACGCTCTTGCTCCAGGTAGAGCCTGTACTGGGACCTTGCTGAGGCCACAGAAGCCAGCAGGTCCTTGGTTAAAGGCACCTTGAGGACACCACCACAGCTACTGACATTGTCACAGATTAACCTCAGTGCCTCCAAGGATTCACCAAGAAGGTTACAGGTTTCCACCTTCTTGTTAATGGAGAAGCCCCTCTCCACGGTGGCTTGTCCATGTGAAAGAAGTAAACGCTCTGGCAGAATCTCAACAGATCCATGTAGGATGGGCTGAGGATCAAGTGTAGAAACATATCCACACGTTGCTTGAAAGGCTGGAAAGAGCGGAATTGTTCATCTCTGCCCTCAAGAGACAGCAATGATGTAAACTGCTGAATGATTACATCACCTACAACAAAGACAAAGAAATTAAGTTAATTAATACAGTAGGTCATTTAAATTTATTAGTCCCAGTTGTACAATACTTACATCATGTTATAACATCTAAGTAGAGCTAGGAATGTGTAAGGCTTCTTCTGAACTTATTAATTTGATAAAGCATTGACACTTCATGAATGTTGAGAGAATGCAGAAAACCATCTTGCTAACACACACTTCTCACACAAGGCTTTAATCATTCTGAATAACCTATGCACTTTGACTGTCCCTATACAATATCTTCTTACCAGCTGGGATGCCACCTGGCAAATGTTTGCCCTGGAGGAATGTTTGCACTATTCCATTCATCTGTCTGATGCACCAGTCGGGATCTCTGTGCATTCTTGTAGGGTCCAAGCATGCAATCTGCCTGACCACTTGGAATTTCAGGGGCTTTTCTCCTGTAGCTTCACAACAACCTTAATCAGGCCCTGCAAACATTCTTGCCTGAAGGTGAGCACAGAAAGCTCACCAACCTTGAATCCTGGTTTGCTCTGAAGTTCCTAACAAATGAGGAACATTAGTGAATGTTCACTGCAAATGCTTTGGAAAATAATTTGTTTTACTTCTTTATCCCTATTTTTATCCCCATTTCTTTTTCATCTTCTTATTATTACTATTAATTTGAGTAGTAGTAGTTGTAGTAGCAGCCTAAACATAATAATAGTAGTAGTAGTACTAATAAATGACAGAAGTTAATTTTACAACATACATCCTGGTTCTTTTTGCAGGCAACCCAAAATACATGTGCATCTCTAGGGGAAAAAATAAAGAAAATTACCTTGATAGCAGATTCTGCTCCCAGGCCTATGTCTACACTCTTTGGGGAGACCAAGTTCTTTTCATATGTTAGATCTATTTTGATCAGCTGCAGGGGTGTGAGGTCCTGGGTGAGCTCTCGTTGAACGAACCGCCTCAGTAAACTCTTAAAATGACAAAACAAGCGGTTAGTAATCCAACCATTTACACAGATTCACCAAATGCAAAGAATTTTATAAAATATTTAATGATCATTACCATCAGCAGCTCAGTCAAATCTTTGGCCAAGAAGGGCAACACTGGCTCATCAGTTTGGAATTTTGTCAAGAAGGGGTTGAAAGTTCTTGCAATTGCCAGAAAAACTGGAGTTTTGCAATAATGAAAGGATCCTTTTGTGCAGCTACTATGGTGTCATATGAAGCTGTGCAGGGGACTGGAACCTTCTTTTCTCTGCAGCATCCACATACGTCTTCAGCACTGGCCAAACTTCAACTGCCCTTTCTGCCACAGGAACGTTTTCCACCCATCTATGGCCACAAAATGGTATGGGAAAGCAGGAGGACCCTGTCACCCTAGTGAAATCTTCTCTCCTGGCAGGCACATTATGAAAGAGGAAGTGCATGGCTCGCAGAAGTTTTTCCAACTGCCACATAGTAAAGCCTGCCTTTAAAGCATTGTGGACAGTGTGAAGTCCACAGCTTCCAACAGTGACAACCTGGGCACCTCCATAGAGCTCTGCATGTTCTTTCTGGAGTAGATCCACCAACTTGAAATTCACATTGGGGCCATCCATTCCAACTGATAGCAGTTGCCTCATATTCAATTGTGTGACACATTCCTGTGAATCGACGCCAGGAGGAAATCTGTTATAAGTTATCATTCAGACACAGTAAAAGAGATCTCAACATTTACAAAGGTTGGTTGCAAATGTGTATGCATTACTGCATACACATTTGATTTCAATTAATAATTGGTAATTATTGGCAATAATTAGCATTTAAATTATTTAGTGTTTTTCCAACAACAAAACCTGAGCCAAATATTACATTTCTATAACTGTGATAAGTTGTTGAATTTAACAAAATACTAAAAACTAGTGCTAACGCGTTAACGTTGACAGCACTACTAAAAACAATTTTCTTGTACCTTGGAGATATACCCCACAGGTCAATAAATGCAGGTGGGCCTACAGGTTTCATGGACAATTTTATTATTTTGTGTAACCAACAGTAAATTAGCCAACATCATCCTATAATATACAAAATCTTTGTGAATAAATAACTCTTCAAATGAGGGTTATATTAAAAAGAACTAACCTTTATGTGATGCAACAAATCTTCGGCCCTTCCATGTCCAAAAAACTGAGATCCAAAGTATCTGGATTGGACACGGTCATCCTCCCAGTATCGAACATGGATGTCAAGTTGTTTTTCTTTGACACCTGATTGAGGCTCTCATCAAACATCAACACGAATGGCCCAGCCTTGTTGATGCCATCCACAAGCTGTTTTTGAAGAACGATGCTAATCCAAATCTGATGATGTACCCGGTTTTGTCTTTACCACGTGAATGACTTCGCGATGTCAGAGTCGGGAAACATTTCTTTAAACAGCTCCGAAATTCCTTCATTGGAGTTCAGTGAGTGGTGATTAACTGCAGTGTTCAGACACCACATTGGTGTGGCGCCCATGACCACCCGGAGGTCAGGCGTGGCTGGAGCTGTAGCGTTGGCCAGTAGGCCTACAGTGGCACTAATTTGCGGCAGTGGTGGTGGAGGTGCAGCTGCGCAGACAGCTGAGATTGGTAGAATTAACTGCTCTCTCCGAGCACGCATTCCATTTTATGTTTAGTGGATTGCATATGCGACCGAAGTGCGTTAGCGCCCATCCAGTTGACATTGATGTTTTTTACACACCGAACAGTAAGCCTTCCTGTTATTCCCTACTACAGGCCTGAGCCAGTCCTTAAACGCTGGGTCGTTAACCCAACTATTAGAAAACTTGCATTTGCCCATGAAGACGACGATGGTTGTACAGTTGTTGAAGATATGCCTTGAAGCAAGTCTAAAATAAAACGTAAGCTAGCCACTTCTGTTGAGCGCGCAGTGTTCTGAGATAATGCCGAACGACCACTGAATATGACGTCAGCATCAAACATACGTAGAGACGGAGACGAAAGATCTTTGATTATGTGCCCAGATATGCTAAAGCCCATATTTAAACGAACTAACGCGAACGCAGATAGTTTCAATCAGAAAAGGACACCTGATAGTCTGAAAAAATAATACCTAATTTGGAAAAAAATAATACCTCTAAGACCACATTTAACACTTTTAATAGCCTTAAATTTGACAATTTTGATTTATCACTTTTAATACTTTTTAAAACCCGCGGACACCCTGTTGCTTCCACCAAAGAAAGCGCAGAAAGTTGCGATCAGCTTCGACCACATGAAACTGATGGAACATCTTCTGAATGTTGCACATCAATGCAATGGGGTGCTGTCGGAAACGGATGAGAACTCCACTTAAGTTGTTCAACATGTCAGGCCCAGAGAGGAGGTGATCATTCAAGCTTGTTCCTTTGTATCCGGCTGAGCAATCGAACACTACACAAAGTTTATTTGGCTTCGTCGTATGATGCACTCCATGATGGGGAATGTACCATCTCTCGCCTTCACTCCCACCGTCCTTGACCTGCTCAGCATCTTCATTTCTGATGACTTCCTCCATGAACTCAACATAAAACTTCTTCAACTTTTCATCCCATTGTAATTTCCTTTTAAGGTGAAGGAGGCGTGTCATAGCGGAGCCTTTGTTGTCAGGCAAGCTGGGTCTGGTTTTAAAAGGCTTCCATGTTCCTTTCTTTTTTAACATAGGTAGCATCCTTGTGTTCTGTCTCCTTTTCATAAATCTTCAACTTGGCTTGAGCTGCCCGTATCTCCTTTTCTGCCTGCAATCGCTCCAACTCACGCATTCGTGCCTCTAGAGCCTTGCGTTGTTGTTCCTGTAACTCTCTTATGGATTCTTTTTGCTTTTCTTCCTCTAGTAGCATTTGATAATTTGCTTCTTTCACTGCTAGTTCAGCTGCTGCATCTGCGTGTTGCTGTCATGACTGTAGTTGTGGAGTAATGATCAGATTGGCTGTGACTTATCAAAGAAGCTACAGATCCATAGACAGACTTTGCATAGTCATGGCGAAGCAGTTCATGAAGGCGGTGTCTTTCCTGCTGCTCATTAAACCCGCTTTCATCATCTATAGCTCTGCTGTAGGCAATGTTGATGATTTCTGTGGCCACCGATTCACACGTATCAACTCTTCTTATGTCAGTGGAGGGTGTAGTGAGATTTCGAATTTCATAATAAATGTTCATTACGTCTTCTTTATCTTTCTTAAGCTCTTCAATGAGAGGCCAGAGCTGACTCTCTGACATATAAGTTTTTAGCTGATCTCTTGCCTTCCGTGTGTGGAGCTTCCACTGCTCGTACATGGCATACAGCCTTTTCTCTTTTTTCTTGGCCTCTTCATATTGATATGCACGCATCTTCTCTGTAGGATGGCGTGTGCGGTCAGAGCGTCTTGGACCTTCAAGAGCATTATCATCCTTGTTAAGCTTGCCTTGGAGATCAATTGAACTTTGTCGATTAGCTTCATTTGTTTTCTTCAGACACGGTCTCTCTGATGAGTCTCTGTGGACTTCACCTTGTAAATCTTCATGCTGATAACCAGCCATCTGCTCCTCCACCTCTCTCATTACCTGACTCTGACATTATCACCTTAAATTTTTAAACTCTAATGGCAGAAGAAGACCCTTTAGCAGATATAATAAAGCCCTTGTTATGAACTGAATAAACATAAAATATCAGAACATCAGTTTATAGTGGCTAGCACATATGCATTTACAGATAGACACTCAAATAACTGTAATAATTATTACTTTAATTTACTTTACTTATCACTATTGGTGTAAATACCACAATAAACAAAGTTATCAAAGTTTTTAAATCCAAAGGGCAAAAGGAAAATGTGAAATCCTCAAAAAACAGTTAACTAAATGTATAAATGCAAAGTCCAAAAATAAAAATAAAAAGTCTATGTAAGAGTCCATGTGAATGCACGTGGGCATGAGTGCACATGTAACCACAGATTTTTGTTTCTCGTTGACGAGCCGGCAAGTATTAAATGTTCAGTCTGAGAAGCCGTTAATCCGTTGTTCGCCTTTTGCAGTATTATAGACTGTATTAGTGAGTTAATACTCACAGACCTGCATCAATGTCCGTGAATGAGGCTGTACTTGACCATTGCATCGAATCCGTGAAACCGCTGTCAAACATAGGTCAGGCACGAGGCTTGAAGATGCTGCTTGAGTCCATGCTGACACAATGTAGCAGAAGCTGTAGCCGGCGCCGTGAAGACCCTCCGTAGCCCGTTGTAGACAACACGTCATCAGTATTGATGCGGGTTAAGCTCTTACTGTAGCTAAACCCCAGCCAGACAATGGTGAAGCGTACTGATATTTCAAAAGCTTTTATTTTCTTACACCTTTTTCTTCTTGAAATACTGTAAGAGCTACAGGACAGATAAATAACATAAATTAGCTCTTACGAACACAACATTAGCCAGCTTATGTTAACATAACTTCACATGACAAGTGATACATATTTAAACACTTCTTCAAAACGAATAAATTAACCTACGTATTAATGCACATAAACATTAAACAAACTAAACGCAATACCTTGTTCCCGTTCCAGCTAGGTGCTTAATTATCCACTCCTTTCCTTTAGAACTTAATGATTTCGGAGCGTTTTAGATCGCCATGAGATTAGTTTTTCTTTTTTTCCCTGTGTGCGTCTCATTAACCAGTCCCGACTTTCCAGCCTCGAAATTAACATTCCAATATAAAGGTGGAAATAAAGGGCTCATTACATTAACATAGGAGACGAATAAAATAAAGTTCAAAAGAACTTATTTACTCTTTCTTTAGAGTTAGTTACACTGGTGTCGTTCTGATTTACATTATTAGACACATTCTCCAACACTGGCCCATTCATACCACATTGATTTTAACTCCTCCCACCAGTGAAGGTCTTGGTGGGAGGAGTTTATCTTTAACTCTCTAGGTCAATCTTATATTATTATCAGTATATCACCGCAGGCCTGCTTTTTTCACTTAGTCGCATAGACTTCGGACCTATTCATCTCACTTTTAGGTTGTTAGGCTAAGAATCTTGATAATAGTCCATTGACGTCACCCTATTTATCTAATTTTTGGGTGTTAGGCTATTATCTTGATAAATAGTCCATACTCGAGTTTACATGTGCATCCAACGCACCATTTTACCAACATTACTAGTTAGGCCAGACAAACTTACAGAGCATAAGGTATCTATCAAGCTTACAATCCAGCAAGAGTACAGTCTTTAACACAAATTAATATCAAACTTATTCCGTTAAGGCCTCACTTATCCAGTAAGGTCTTTTCTTAAAGAAGTAAACAAAACATAAGACTTTATACACACAGTGGAGGCCTTGGTGGGAGGCGTATCTTCCATACCCCCCCCCAAGGCACAAGGCTCCAGGTGCAGAAGTCCCGTGACAAGCCATGTCTCAGTCTAGTTATGTCTACTTCATACTTGGATTAGCACGAAGGACATCACATGAATTTGACATGACCTGAGGAGAACTATAAGCCCCCAGTAACTCTAAACATTATGAGAATAAAAATAATTCTAACACTCTCGGTGTTGTAGACTCTTTCTGAATGTCCACAGTCCGTGCTGAGAGGTCTCGGGTCAGCTCCTCGGACTGTGCATTACTTTGATGTAATCCTTTAAAGCTTTCACTCACATCCCAGAAGCACTTTTTAATTTCAGCAGACAGCGGCAGGTTAGATTTCAGGCAGCTCTCTTGCAAATTTTCCGATAATTTAATGCATTCCCCAGACCAATGAGCAGGAAGCCAATTATAATAAATCCAAAGATATAAATATCCTCGACGTCCTCCACTGACAGAGCTTGAAACACAGAACCTGCCAGTTCTTCCAGGCGTCCTGTGAGTAGCCTGCCGCAAAGGACCGCAGAGAAGCACACACTGATGCAGACAGCAAGAGCAGAGGAAAGACGTCCGCCTTGTCCAAGAGCGGGAAGTGAATTTGTACTGTAGTTTACTAATTTTGCTTTATAAGTTACTGTTATTAATCATTTATTTTCATAAAGGACAGGAAAAGAAAATAAACTATATGTTCATTAGTCTGAACATAACATAACATAACCGCCAATATATAATGCCATAGTTTTCAGATTAGATGCAAATTAGATGCATTTTTGTTTACTTTTGGAACAAACCAATGAAATAAACCATTGAAATAAAACATAAGCATGTGATTAATAACAAATAATCGCCTTAGTTAAAAGAGTTTTAAAGGCTTTCTTTTTTATTTTATAATAAAATGACAAATTCCTTTCACTCTCTGAAATACAATGAATTAATCAAAGTTATCACATTGTAATAATCACATTCAGTTCATTTAAACATAAGCATATTTACTACCCTCTTTAAAATACATTAGTTTATTAATCTAATCTTTTTTTATACAGTTTATTAAAAAAAAAACAAAAAAAAAACACTACAATTAAAATCAGCCGAGGTCCGCTTAGTTAACTTTCCTCAAGTGAGGGGTCCGGAAAATTTAAATAAAAGGATATGGGTTTGAATATAATTCTTTAAAGTAAAGTTTACACACCTACAGCCTCTTAAACAATACGGATATGAATGTCCACTGTATTCTGTATTTATCCTTTGTTTTCCCCGTGTGTAATTACCCGTAATTAATCCTAAATGCTGTAATAGCATTTAGCATTTTACACAAACTGACACAACTTAAGGAAGACTCAACCTGTGTCACTCATCTCCAAACCCTTCTTTCACACCTTTTCAGTTTTTAATCACCCAAATGAACATGTGTTGGGTCCAAATGAACGCGAATAGCGTGAGCTATTACTACTACTACTACTACTACTACTACTACTACTACTACTAATGCGACAAACGAGTCAAGTACCACACTTACAACACAATAGAGAAGATGACAGACAAATGTACAACTCACCACATTATTAGACGTCCTCACTTCCCTCTGAGTCTTTTTAATCCTGACATGAAAACTGTCCAGTCCTGGTTCAGTTCTGGATTCATTCTGATTATCAAAGCAGCCTGGACTGGACGATAAAGGGCTGTTGTTCAGTTTTGACTCTGACACGGAGCTTAGGAGATGAATAAACTAAAATAAACGTTCCCTCTCCGTCCATAACGTCAGTGAATCTTCGTAATGTTTTGCCAAGGCTCAACTTTTAGATTTTAGTCGTTTCTAACACATTATCAGGCTACGCTAAACATGTTGAATTTGCCGCTGCTCTGTCTGTAAACATAATAACCCGAGGACCCGCGCGTGTTGACGTAGCTGTCCTAGAAGTGCCGGTTCAAAAATAAATTTTACAAAATGCGCTTGTAATTATGAATAATGTCTTGCGGTCCAGATCAAAGTCTCTCGGGGTTCGGTTCCGGACCGCGGTCCGCCTATTGAGTACCCCTGCCATAGATGCTAGAAAAGCTGCGCGGGTTAAAATAGAAACACTCCGACAAAAGTCAATAATTCTAAATAATTTATGGGTTATTGGTCCGGTCCGATAGAACGGGCGGTTGTCCGATCCGACCGCGTCCGCCTATTAGTGACCTGTGCACTAGATTATCAAAAACAATAAAAATAAAATAATTGTTAGATTATGTCTGTGAAGGTTCTCAGTCATCCAGGACATCTTGATAAAAAGGTTTAAGTAAAAGTATCTGGACTCAGTTTTCAAGGTGAAGACGTTTCATCTCTAATTCCAGAATTTATCTCTTGGAATTAGAGATGAAAGGACAATCGTTAGATTAGTCAACTAATCTGAAAAACAATTGTTATAATAGTCGACAGAAAAAAAAAATGTTATTTGCAGCTCTAAATTACACGTTTGCAGCGTTCGTGAGGTGTGTGGACTGGACATTACCAGATGAAAGGTTTGAGTGGTTTTGTTTGCTGTTTGAACATTTGTTGCTATGAAATTGGACTTATATTTAATTCCAAGTTGTATTAAAAAGGTCTTAAAAAGTCTTATCTAAATCTCAGAAACCTGCAGATACCCTGAGACAGACGGTGACAGACAACCATTCATTCTTACATTCATTCACTAGGGACACTTTAGAGTTGCTAATTAACCTGTACATGCATATCTTTGAATGGTGGGATGAAGCTGGAGTACCCGGAGAGAACCCACGGTAACACGCAGAGGACATGCAGACTTCTCACAGAAAGACCAGAGTTAGCCAAGGATGTTTGAGTTGGCCGGGTTTTGAACACGCATCTCAAATGTATAATTTATTAATTTATAAACACATCAGATGAATATTAAAAAATATAAAATGTAGCAACAATGTGTCACAAAGCAGTGTAACTTTGTTCCCGTCTTTGCCTGGATAGGGAATAAATTAATTTTGTTTTAAATTTAAACACAAACTACTGTTTATTATCTCTGATATTATTTACAAAATTTTCAATTAGTACAATTTTTCAGAGTGAAGTGTATCATCCCAGCAGCTTAAAAATAATAATAAAAAAAACATTAGATTTGTATAAAAAGATTTTAAAGGTCATTCAAAAGTCATAATAAATGATTAAATGTCATTTTAAAGTAATCCAGCTTAAATTTAAATTAATTGTAAGATATATATTGTAAATGCCAGATTTTTTTTTGTTTACATTTCCTGTCCCTTACTTCTCCAGACTGAGCAGCTGCAACCTGTCAGAGAGAAGCTGTGAAGCTCTGTCCTCAGTCCTCAGCTCCCAGTCCTCTAGTCTGAGAGAACTGGATCTCAGTAACAATGACTTGAAGGACTCAGGGCTGAAGATGTTGTCTGTTGGACTGAAGAGTCCTCACTGTGAACTGGAACAACTCAGGTCAGGAGTATAAAACTTAACTTTAATATTATTCGTTATTAGTTTGTCAGAAAAGCATCCTAATGACAGGTGCTTAAAACATTAATAAAAATCATTGCTTTGTTTTTTTTTTTTTTTTTTTAACTTAAACTTGGGTCAGGAGTTGAACATATTAACTTTTTAACAGGAGCCTGATTTTAGTCTTATTTGAATTACCTAAACATACATTAAACACAATGTACTAAACTAAATGTGCTGGAGTTTGACCTGTTAATGTAAAGACCTGTTACTGATGATTTGTATAATGTTGTGTGTTTGCAGACTCTCAGGTTGTCTGATCTCAAAGGAAGGCTGTGCTTCTCTGGCCTCAGCTCTGAGGTCCAACCCCTCCCATCTGAGAGAGCTGGATCTGAGCTACAACCGTCCAGGAGACACAGGAGTAAAGCTCCTGTCTGCTCTACAGGAGGACCCCCTCTGCATACTGGACACTCTCAGGTATGAACCATATGTTAATGAAAGAAATAGACAGCCAGACTGTTGTGTTTCCATTAAAAACAAGGGACTTACGATGGTGCACAGTTGATTAGGCTCTATGTTCCTCTTGTCACTGCCTTTAACATTTGGCAAGTACATGCACTGTTTAAAATCAGTGCAAATCATTGAGTACAGATATCAAAAGACTGGCTTCTCTTTCTGGTAGGATTTTCTTGTCTTCAGAATTCCAAGAAACAATTAAAACAACTTTGGATATTGTTGTTTCACCATCCACAAATTACTCCTGAATTTTGGAAACACTCAGGTAATGTCATGCACAAAAACAGATTTGAATAGCAGGAAAATAGACCGTGTGCGCTCTACAGTATGCTCCTAGTCATGTTAGCGGGAGACATCCAACTTAACCAAGGCCCAAACACTGACTCTGTTACAAACATCCACCGACTCTGTTACAAGTGTTACTCCGAAACCAGTTTCTCTCGGCTCTTTTAATACGTGTTGGAACTAATATTACTTTTCTCACATGTTGTTCTGGTAGGAATATAAGTCTGTATTAGCGAGTGAAGATATGAGGGTTTGGAACTGGTGGTCTTGCAGGCCAATAATCCAGTTTGGACAAGACGGGAGCCTGGACTAAGATATACGTAGAGTACTCGGATAGAAAAGGTCTGTTTCCGTCCCACGTAGTCCTTATCTCCTTGGCTCCAGGTTACAACATGGCTCCAATCTGAACAGGTATGTGGCCCACACCCGCTCCAAAACCTCTTGCTCCCGTCTCCAAAGTATCCTGAATACTCTGAGCATTGTGAAAACTCAGAGTGTTATCTGGGGTCAGTGTCTCGGTGTCCAGTCCGGTAACGATACACCGTCAGCTCAGGGTCCCACGTGGTCAGCGATAACACAGCCAACAGTCATTTTTGGTAGGTTGTTCTTTTTCAAGCTCTATTACCTAGTAATCATGAGCACAGTCCACACGCTTTGTGTTGAAACTACACCAATCAATCATTTTGTATTTACAGGGATTCAAACCACAAATCCTGTTTTAAAATACAAAAATGGGAGAAATCTTTATCTTAGCTCTTTCATGGCCTGACGCAATCTCTCTCCACCTGAACTCGTGTTACCTTTACAGACTTCTCCCAGGATCAGAAGAAACACTTTATCACATCTACTGTATTAGAAATAAAATATTAATCTGTATTACTTGTTTTTAGCTTTTGTAAATATCTTTTCAACTCCCAATGAACTATATAGTTTAATGAATAATAAAAGAAAACAAAATGAATTATCTTTTATAACCTTTAGTATAACTATGTAATATGCAACAACAAGTCAACACCTGACTGACAAACACTGAATTCTACTTCCTTTTTATTGATTACTTTTTATTAAAAAATAAATTAATTAAAATTCTCTCATATCTTTAGCTGTGTATACTGTGCTGGGTTCTAAGAGACTCGTTTTTGGATGCCCTCTTGTTTTCTAATTTTTTTTTTTATGTGTGCATAAAGACGCCAAGAAAAGATGGAAAAATCTCCAAAAGGCATCAAATGACAGATTAGACAACCTTATAACAAGTCAAAAAAAAAGTTAGATTTTATTTCCATCATTTACACTTTCAAAATAACAGAAAACAAAAAATGGTGTCTGCAAAAGTTTGGGCACCCTGCAGAGTTAATACCTTGTATTGCCCCCTTTGGCAAGTATCACAGCTTGTAGTTAGCCAAGAGTCTTTCAATTCTTGCTTGAGGAATCTTTGCCCATTCTTCCTTACAAAAGTCTTCCAGTTCTTTGAGATTTCTGGGCTGTCTGTCACACACTGCTCTTTTAAGGTCTATCCATAGCTTTTCAATTATGTTGAGGTCAGGAGATTGTGAATGCCATGGCAAAACCTTTAGTTTATGCCTCTTAATGTAATCCACCATGGATTTTGAGGTGTATTTAGGATCATTATCCATTTGTAGAAGCCATCCTCTCTTTAACTTCAGCTTTTTCACAGATGGCATCAAGTTAGCATTCAAAATTTGCAGAAATTTTATTGAATCCATTTTTCCTTCTACTCGTAAAATGTTCCCTGTGCCACTGGTTGCAATACAAGCCCAACTCATGATCGATCCATCCCCATGCTTAACAGTTGGGTCTTTCTGGAGGGATCGTGCAGTCAAACGTGGGTTTTGACTTACTTTTCTCACAATCCTGCGAGCCGTTCTGTATTCTTGGTCTTCCAGATCTTGCTTTAACTTCCACTGTTCCTGATGACTGCCATTTCTTAATTACATTCTGAACAGAGGATATTGGCATCTGAAAACGCTTTGCTATCTTTTTATAGCCTTCTCCTGCTTTGTGAGCGTCAACTATTTTCAGTTTCAGTTTTCTAGACAACTGCTTAGAAGAACCCATGGTGCTGATTGTTGGGGCAAGGTCAGATGAGTCTGGGCATTTAAAACCTTTGAGATTGACATCACCTGGTCTATCCAGACGATGATTGAGAACAATCCATGACACTGTCAGGTCTTAGCTTGCCAAAGGGGAAAGTACAAGGTATTAACTCTGCAGGGTGCCCAAACTTTTGCAGACAACATTTTTTTGTTTTTTCTGTTATTTTGAAAGTGTAAATGATGGAAATAAAATCAAACTTTTTTTATACTTATAATAAGGATGTCTAATCTGTCATTTGATGCCTTTTGGAGATTTTTCCATCTTTTCTTGGTGTCTTTATGCACATTAATACATTTTTTTACCTGGGGTGCCCAAACCTTCAATCCCCACTGTAAGCTTAACCAACTAACCCTGACCATTTTGCAAAGATACAATTATAGCTGTGGTCTCTCTGATCATAACATGATCCTAATCTCTATAAAACTGAGAAACGCCTAAATGAGTTAAAAAAATATTAAGCAAAAGCATCTGGACTCAGTTTTCCAAGTGAAGACGTTTTGTCTCTAATTCCAAGAGACTTTATCAATTGAGAGTTCAACTGGTAAGAGAGCTGAGCTTTATCTCCAGAGGGAGGGGTTTACTCTGAAACTCACTGTGATTGGACGAGGCTGTTCTGGTCTCATGGTCGTTGGCTCTGAAATGACAGTGTGACTCCTGATGTGAGAGTCGTGAATGGCTCAGGAGAGTCATTAGTGTCACTGTTCTATTCAGGTGCTTGTTATTCTAGGGTGCAACTCTTTTGTTTTAGGTTTCAGAACACTATTGTAAATACTAGGCAACATTTACTATTATAAATTTACTATTTCTATATTACTCTCTACTTGACTATTGTCTTTTCTGCTCCTCTTTAATGTGTTTTCAAATTCCTACTGTCATTTCTACACGGACATTTTCATCTGTTTTATGCAATAATTGCCTCTTCTACTTTCTCAATAGGCTTGTGGAACTGTCAGTCTGCTGTGAACAAAGCTGATTTCATTACCGCTTTTGTTCAACATTCTGCTCTTTCAGTTGTAGCACTTGGTTCACATGCATCAGACCAGAGGACTCTGCCACTCTCGCTGCCCTCTCACACTTTCTCCCACAGTCCTCGCCTCACAGGAAGAGGTGGAGGTACCAGCCTACTTATCCCTACTGACTGGAAGTTCACACAGCTAGCACCCTTGTGTGACAACTGCTCCTTCGAGTTCCATGCTGTTACCATCACCCACCCTGTTAAAAGTCATTTTGTAGTTATCTATCGACCCCCAGGTCAGCTTGGACATTTCTTGGAGGAGTTGGACGTGCTTCTTTCATCCTTCCCTGAGGATGGTACTCCTCTGGTGGTATTAGGAGACTTCAACATCCACCTTGAAAAGCCACAGGCTGCTAACTTCTATAACCTGACTGCATCATTTGACCTCCACAGGTCTCCACATCAGCAACTCACAAGTCTGGAAACCAACTAGATCTACATAAGGTACTGCTCCGCTCGGCATACTCAGGTCACACCTCTGCACACGTCGAATAATTTTTTCATAACTTTTGACCTCGGTCTAATTTCTCCAGACACTGCGACTGTTTTACAGCTGGTCACATTCTGACGCAACCTGCGTTCACTCAGTCCCTCCCGCTTTTCCTCTGCCGTCTCTTCTGCGCTTCCCTCTCTTGAGGAGCTCTCTCTTTTAAACACCAACACCACCGACACTCTGTGCTCCACGCTTACATCCTGCTTGGCCCTCTTATATCCAGACCAGCCCATACATCCTCGTCTGCCCCCTGGTTATCCGATGTTCTACACGAGCATCGTGCCAGCCTCTGGTCAGCTGAGAGAAAATGGTGCAAGTCAAAAGATCCTACTGACCTCTCTATCTAACAGTCTCTCCTCTCTAATTTCTCTGCTGATTTCACCTCTGCAAAAAATGTCAACTACCATTCTAAGTTAATCAACTCACCTGACTCATGCACTCTCTTTAAAACCTTCTCTTTCCTCCTTTGTCCGCCCGCTCCCCCTCCTTCATCAGAGTTAACAGCTGATGATTTTGCATCTTTCTTTGTAAAGAAAACAACCGCCATCAGCAGTCATTTCTCTGCACCAGCACCTGTCGAACTTATTCACACCCCCGATATGTGTTTGCTCCCTTCTTTTTCTCCTCTAACTGAAGCAGACGTTTCCAAGGTCAATAATTCTAACCACCCTACCACCTGCCTGCTGAATCTCATCCCCACACATCTCCTTCAGGACATCTCTCCATCTGTCGTGCCTGCTCTCACCCACATCATCAACTCATCTCTCTCTGTCCAAACTCTGAGCCAGACACAAATTCAGGGACAAAAGTGATGTCTTTTCCACATTGTCCTGAAAACTGTGTGTGTGTGACTCTGAGACAGTGATGGTTGTAAAAGTGATGCAGCAGGAGTTTGTTGCAGAGTTAGTGTGACTCAGACTCATAGAAACCTGCAGACACCTGTATAAACTGGAGCTGTATGAGAGTGTGTCTGTAGCAGAGTTAGTGGCTGCTCCTCCCCACACTCACCCCCAGTGTGTCTTTAGTCCTGAACACAAGCCTCGATGCAGCAGGAACACACCTTAGAAAATGTGTTGGACTAAAGCTGTGTCAGTGACTTATCGATACCAGAGCAAATGAGAGAAATCCAATAAAGGCACGTTTTACACACGTCACAATAAAAGTGAATGTGTCTGTTTGAGGTTTTAGTCAGAACCAGATCTGATTGAAACATTTGTGATAAAGAATATGACCTTTTACTGTGTAGTCCACATGTGTCAGAACTGAATCTAGAGTTCTTATTAAAGGAGCTCCTGAAGAGTCCAGTTTGGAGCTGTTTAACTTTTCCATCAAACAGAATCTTGTAGTTGTGTTGTGAATCTTGTACATTTGTGTTAATCTCATGTGTTCAGAGAGGACAGAGGACTAACTGCAGCTCTATTGTGTCTTCTCTCCATCAGATTTCTGTGAACTCACACTGGATCCAAACACAGCTCACATACTCCTGAAACTGTCTGACAACAACAAGAAGGTGACATTTGTGGAAGAGTGGCAGCCATATCCAGATCATCAGGACAGATTTGACTTCTGGTGTCAGCTGCTGTGTTCGACTGGTCTGACTGGTCGCTGTTACTGGGAGGTCCAGTGGAGCGGAGGGGTTTGTTTATCAGTGTCTTACAGAGGAATCAGAAGGAAAGGACTCAGTGATGACTGTGTGTTTGGAAACAACGATCAGTCCTGGAGTCTGTCCTGCTCTAAAGGTGGTTACTCTGTTTATCATAATTACAAAGAAACCCCCCTCCCTCAGTCATCGTCCTCTTCTGGGACAGTAGCAGTGTATGTGGACTGTCCTGCTGGCTGTCTGTCCTTCTACACAGTCTCCTCTGACCAACTGACCCACCTCCACACCATCAACACCACATTCACTCAGCCTCTGTTTCCTGGGTTAGGGCTCTGGTCTATTGACTCCTCAGTGTCGTTGTTAACTCGCTCGGATTGAGAGTGTCCTCTTGTAAGAAACATCCTCACTGCTGATCAGATAGTCCAGTCTACCTGACCTCACACACTCACACATGTTAGAAAAGATTAGAAAAGACTCCAAACACACTTAAATGATCAGAGATGGACTTTGTATTTTTAGTTTGAGCTTGTCTGATTGGATAAAACAGAGGAACAGTTCTTTTCCAGTTTCTTTGACAGAGACAAGTCCCACACAGAAACAAACTGATGACATCAATCTCATGTTGGTCTCATTGTGTTTGCAGAGAAGGATCAATCACAGCATTTGTCTCCACAAGTGCTTCTGTTTGAAATATGACAGAGATAAATGTGATTTGTGTTGAAATCCTGTGAGAAATGACAATAAAGTGAAATGAGAAAACACTCCACAGTAACGGCCTCAGTCCTGCTGCTGTTCATGTGGAACCTGTTATTATTGGGATTTATGGACATGTGTGACGTCTTACAAAACCACTATATTGTCCCCCAAATGTAGAAAAGCACTTCAGCTGAACTCATCACCTTCCCACAATGCACCACGAGTCTTTGTAAAATAAGTCCAATACGAGAGGAAGTGCTTAGAGACGGACGTTTTCAGTTTAAATCCAAGTGTATGTTTGTTTTATCAATGGAAATATTCTATTGTGATATTGTTTGTCTCATAAATGACACAGTTGAGTTTTCAGTTGATGTTGCAGAGGTTTTAACTAAGTTGTCGTCACCATTTACTGAGACTATATTAACTTGAGCTGTAAATAAATGTGTCAAATATGATCTGAGCTTTTCTAAATCACTTAAACACAACACACTGCATTCATCAGAAAAGACATGTTTATGTCACTAATGCAAGTTTTCACGAGTGCTTAGTATAAACACAACTTAAAGAAAGAAAACATTTCCATTAAAAGTGTCATTTTATTTGTATTGAAAACGGGGGCCGGGCTTGTGAAGCTGCAGCTCGGCCACTTGAAGCCTGTTCCAAAAGACGCTCATGTGGAGTTGGACTCTAGCCTTGACTTCAGACCTGACTCTGGAGCTGCCTCTGAAAGAAGGATCCTGAGGCTGTTGCACGAAGAGAGTTGAACAAACTCAGAGTTGAGTAAGTTTGGCTCAAACCAAACAAATACAAACCTGGTGCAGTAAACGCAGAAGATAAATGCAACTTCAAGGACCAAGGAAGACACAAATCCTGAATGTAATCTGAATGTATTTAATGTATTCATGTCCAATTATCTGCAGTTACTTATAAATAAGCACTCACCTAAATTCTAAACATCTACAAATATTATTAGTGTTCAGAATATATTACAAATCATTTCTGACAATATCCACATTTAACCTGCCTCTGCAGATGGTACTGTGTCTATGTCACAACTCCATCTGGAAGGCTTCCACAGAAAGTGTTTGCAAAGAGCAGGTATTGGTTGATGATTGAGCAGACAATTTGTCTGGAGCAGAACAGGATGGATTTTTGTGAGTTTGTGGTAAATCAACCTGTGCAACATCCATATTTGAAGGATAACTTCAAAGAGTGCTGAGTTTAATGATATAGTTTACAAGGCCTTCACACTTGGTCTGTTAAAATAACTCAGAAGTGTAAAATGATGGTGTTAATAAATGAAGCTAGTGTTAACGTGACTCTAGAGGTCTGAATTGTATTTTATAAAAATGATTGGGCCTAAAGAGAATTTTATTATCAAGTCCTGATCCTTTTCAGTCACATAAACACCATTCAAGTAACTAAACTGTCCTGGTTGTTCTTTCTCTGAATCACAGCCTGTGATGCTCTTGACATCTCTGATTGAACAGTGTGCATTAAACTGATATTTATTTATTAATAACGTCGAGTGTGTCAGAGGCTTTACATTTACATCAGAAGTTTTAAAAGCACAAGAATGATGTATTTGTCTACTCATCGTGGATGTACATGTCATTCTGTGAAGTAGGTTTGCATTGACTATTTTCCCTCCGTCCAAACAGTGTGTTCTCTCTCAAGAACAGCTAACACCATGCTGCTCACGGTCCTCTGTTCCCTGCTGGTCAAATCAGGGACTGCAGCTAACATGCTTGGTGTACTGTAATATTGCCTTATATTCTATTAAGATCCTCTCAGTGTTGCAAATACAGCACAAAAGTCTTATTTGCAAACATCATTCCAATAGACAACATTTGCTATGAGGTAAATATCCAGGATCTCGTAGTATTTGGACCATTATTATCTGTCTTTATTTAGCGGCGCTCCGGTGATATGATTAGTTACATTCAACCTGGAACATGGTGGACAAATGGCAGTGCAATGTGTGTTTGCAGGTGCCTCCAGCGTGTTAGACTACAGCAGTGACAAACTGATGGTCATTTCTGTCAGAACAACCTTTCAGCCCCCCACCTCACACTCCAATCCATTTCCATCTCCAGCTTTCCTTGTGTCCTTGTGATTAATGTGACCTACTCTCCACATGCTGCCCTTAAGACGACAGAAGCTTCTGCCGCTTCCCTTGCAATGCCCTCAAAATGACAAGATTAGAAAGGTGGACCTGTTTGTGAAGGCGCTGAAACAACATGCATGAAGTAGTTTGTTTCTCTAAGTTTGGTCTGAAGCAGAAGAAGGTGTAGATGCCTGGGTGGGTTGATGTCTTGGCAGTCGTGTTGTTAAGAAAACAAGACTGGAGAGGGGAGTTAGAGATTTGAGGGGGATTCATTACAATCTGCCGCATTCTGCAGTTCTATCTGTGCCCAAAGCTGAAATCTCAGACTAACTTCAGTCTAAAGACTGTTGACGTAAAGCTTTTATTACTCAGCAGTGAAATGTCAAAAGTGTCCCACAGAGAAATTAGACCATTCTGTGTCTGGTCTTCCATTAAAACAGCCCACACTTTTTCTGCTGTACTAACACAGGTTTTTTGTGCCCATTCATTAAGACTGAAGTGTGTCCACACTCAGACTTCACTAATTTTTCTGTCCAACACATGTCTTCACTCTGTCTCTGAGTTTGAATCATTATTACAGCAGCTAATTGAACAGATTAAACTGTAAATATCTGTTAAACACGAGCTGTGGACTCTGTCTGGACACAAGGCTCAGACTCATCTTTTTGATAAAAGTATGATATGATTGTTTATTATGTGGTCCCAGGACATCCCACCTGCGGAGCAGACCGATTATACAACCTGTTTTCTCACTTTCCACTTCACCAAGAAACCAAGAAATAAAGCACTGCAATAATCCAGTTGTGATGTGATTAATGCATAAATTAGGATTTCAGCAGCAGCTCGAGTGAGCCAAGATCAAAGATGTGTAATATTGTAAAGATGGAAAAAAGAGTTTTTAACAACGGAAGAGAGATGAGAGGGAAAAGGTAACGTTGAGTCAAAGGCGGCAGGATGTATTGGATCACTTCTGACAGCGTTGTGAGAGCGGTGCTGAGAGTGAAAGCACAGGATGAGTTTGTTGAGTCAAGTCAGCTGACATCAAATGTGCTTTTGAGTGACTTGAATGAGGGCTGTCTTTAACAATGGATTCAGTGATTGACTTGAGTTTGTCTGAAAAGAATGAGAAAAGCTCTTGAGCAGCACATTGGAGCCAGAGAGAACCTGTTGTGGAGGTTTACAGATGTTTACCAGAGTAAACAGTGCTTTAAGCCTGCACATGGAACTCTTAATAGTAGAAGAGAAAGAAGAGAATGGAGCAGCATTGAGGGATGTCAGGTGTTGAGCAAACCCTAACCCTAACGACCTTTAGCTTTCATCGCTCGAAGTTCAAAAGTGAACCAGGCTGAGACATGGGAAGAAGGAACTGGTCTAGTTTTAACACCAGCATGCTTCTCAGAGATTTTGGAAATAGTATTATTGTAGATACAGATTTCTGATGGACAGTTAGATATAAACAATCTGACAAAGAAACAAACTATTATTGAAACAGAAAAACAAATAATTTTACAAAAGGTGAGCATTTGTTTTTGTAGGTGATGTAGTTTAAGAGTTAATGCTCAGAAAAATCAAATCATGTTAGTCATTTCAAACTTTAGTAAAGAAAGTATTCACAAGAAGTAATCCAATTGTGTCGAGTCCCAGTAGAAACATGTCCAAAAAAACATGTCCAAACAGAAGGACAGACAAGTCCCAGCATGAAGCAGCAACACAAGCCAGTGTTCTCACAGATTAGAGCCGAGAGGACACTTCATCAAATATCTCACAATACATATCTCAACCAATACAAGAGAAAGATTCAAGCTCAACTTCAGCCATTATTTAAAAAACAAAGAAGTCAACAGATGGAAAAAGGTGACAGGTCATGACTGTGGTAAAGCCCCGCCCACTGCAGCCCCTCCCACCCGTGGAGTCAGTGTGAAGCCCCTCCCCCTGGCCTGCAGCCAACACAGGTGTGTCTCTGAGTCACTCCAGGAAGAAACACACAAAAAGTCTTTTCCTTCAGTCGAACACTTTTCTCTGGGAAACTTTGGACACTTTGGATCCACTCAGGTTTGACCAGTTTGATTCTTTTCAACAGCACTCTGCTCTGGCTTTAGTCCTGGCTTTAGTTCTGACTTTAGACCTGCTTTAGTCAGGCTTTAGTCCACATTCAGTTCAGGCCTGAGTTAGTCCTGGGTTTCTTCCTGGTTCTAGGCCTTGAAGAAAAAAGATTTGAGTAAAAGCATCTGGACTTCGTTTTCAAGGTGAAGACGTTTCGTCTCTATTGCAAGAGACTTTGTCAATTCTGAGTTCAGAAGAGAGCTGAGCTTATATCTCTAAAGGGAGGAGTTTCCCCTGAAACCAAACCTGATGGGCCAGGTTGTTGTGTTGTTGGTCATGAAAATGAAGTCCAGATGCTTGTACTCAAATCTTTTTTCTTCAAGATGCACTGGATGACTGAGGACCTTCACAGACATGTTCTAGGCCTTGTTCAAAACTGCTTTAGTCCTGCTTAGACAACATAATGTTGTCTCAAGGCTGATTTATGCTTCTGCATCGGGTGTACGCCGTAGGCTACGCACGTAGGCGACGCCGTCGTGAGCATTTATTCTTCTGCGTATGTCTGTTTTGCTCTGCAATACACCGCCGAAATGCTAGTTGACGCGAGCGGGTTCCACTGTGTTTGAAACGACATTTCAGTAACTCCACGGAATTGTGCCATGACAAAACATTGTGTGTCATGGTCAACCTGGTGTGTAACTTGTATTGGTGTAAAATATAATGCACCAATAAATGACATGAGGGATATTTTATTTTTTATAAGTTTGTACTATACATACAAATGGTCGAACTATGTATAAGATAATGCACCATGTAAAGGTGCAATGGTCTATAATTGTTTACATTAAATAGATGCAAAAGAGCAAACTATATAAATGAATTAACTGTAAGATCTTAATGTACTGTAACCTTAACCATAAAATATGCATACAGCAGGCATCAACATAATTGGTTCAAACTATATACACAAATTGTTTGATGCAAAAGATAGTAATAAACAGGTGCAACGGTCTTGAATTGTAAATTAAAAATAGATGCAAAAGAGCAAACACAGACACATGTGCAACTATTAGTTAATGTTTATTTGCAAAAACCATCACACATTTTTTGAAACAGCAGTATTTTTTTAAAATAAACAGTGTAAAGTGCATACAAATATGGGCAGGACAGTGCAATGTATTAATGTGCAATGATCTACAATTATTATCAAAAACAGATGTAAAAGAGAAACTTCACAAATGATGCAAACTACAGTATAACCTGCATGAATTGGTGTGAACAGACAATAAATAAAAAAGCTAAAGTGCAAACTATATACAAAAAAATAACAAAACTGCTGATACAGTGCATTTCTATATGCATTGCCTATAGAGATGACTGCTGGGACAGAAGAGATGACTGCGGGGACAGAAGAGATGACCGGAGGGACAGAAGAGATGGCTGCTGGGACAGAAGAGATGACTGGTGATGGGAGCTCTACCACCTGCATATTCATACATTGTTAATTCATAGATAGATAGAGCTATAATAACTGCATATTCATACATTGCAAATGCTAAACTGTTGCATTTGTATTTTCTGTAAGACAAATCAAATTACAATCTATTATATTACATAAATACAACCCATTACATATAATTACAACCTATTACACATGCTTTTGGACTCACAGGTATATTATTTCTGCAAAAAAATCAATACCCCATGTGGTAGCATTTCTAGTTAAGTTAGCTAACCGAAACACAATAGAGGTACATTAAAAGACGTGCATTATTTACCTTATTGTCAAAGTTTGACTTCGTAAGCCGATGTTTGACATGAGGTGCCAGCCAAGATATGAATAGATAAAACGCTGGGATTTTTTTTCCTCCTGGATCCCCGCTCCTTGTGGCGAGTTTTTACGGAGACGAACGCATTTGTCTCGAGAGTTCTTCCATCTCTTCATGCACTCCGCTACATCTAAACCCACGTTGGAGAAGGCTGTATTTCCTCACTTCTTCAATTAATCGCCCGGTAACTTAGTCCATTTCCATGTTGGCTCTTCACTGAATTTCGGAATTTAAAAATGGCGGGCGGTCCACAGTGCAGAAGATCATTCGAAATGCGTAGGAGGAAACGTGATACTACCAAGCCGACCAATCACAGATCTTGCGGTCCACGTCGTCGCGACGCGTAGTTACATTTTGGAGGAGGTGCGCGTCCAGGCTACGCCGTAGGGTACACGTCACTGCGTATGCTACGCCGCACCTTCGACGCGCACCCTACGCAGAAGCATAAATCAGCCTTTAGACAACATTGGGTTCTAGAAGTAACAGATCTAGGTAAATACAAATTGTTATTGTATAGATGACACTTGTCAGCAACTATTATAGTTGTCAGGTGTTGTACCTTAATTATAAAATACCATTTTAATAAACTCTTGGTTATTATTTATTTTAAACTGATTTATTTAAGTTTTCCTGATCACTTGAAACAATATTTTTCTCAATGAATATCTAATCCTATTCATTTTGTTTTATAGTTTACCAAATACTTTTTCCATAGAATCTTTAAAACCAAAACCAATAAAACTGTTTTCCTAATTAAATATTATAAACTTTTCTTTAAAATATCAGTTTGGTGAGGTCTTTTCTGTCAATGACATTTCTAGAAATATTAAAAAGTTTGTTTAATGCAAAAACTCCAGCTAAACTAGACATTTCTAGCTCTGTATCTTGTGTTACTGTGGGAAGATTTTTAATGAACCCAAACAATGGTTGTGTTGAGTCCATTGTCTATGGACCTTTATCAGAATTGTACTCGATAATACATACAGTAAATGTTTTTTTCTTTTCCCAGGTTCTGGTAATATTTTCTTGTACATTTTTCTTTTATAAATGAGCTTACAGCTCAAATATCTAACTTGTTATTTGCACAGTTGTAATTCATTTATCTTTACAAACTTGTTCAGCAAAATTTAAGTCAACACTATATTAATAGTTCAACTTCAAATTCTTCTTCTCCCCTGTATTATTTTCTATTATTTTCCATTAGGTTGGAACCACACTCATATTGAGGACCTCTGTTAGTTCTCATCCTAACAGATACATAAAACAGTTTTGCTAAAAATTAAATTTTGGATACAGTTTTTGGATCTCTAACTTCTTCAAATGTTTTATCTCCACGCTCCCGTGTCACATAAAAATGTAATAGTATGTTTATTAACTAATCATTGTTTTTTTCTTCAAAAGTGTGTGTGTGTGTGTGCGCGTGCGTGCGTGCGCGTAATTTGCCAAAACAAAATCTCATATAAAGCCAGTTCTGCGCACAAAAACTGTTCGGTTGTTCGGTTTATGTGAACTGTGCACCCAACTGTGAAGCTAGAGGAGCTTCGAGAAACTAGTGAAGGTGGTGGAGCACGAGCAGCACCTCCACAGTTTGAGATGTATTAAAGTAGGCCTACTCCGCAACCCACAGCAATGCAGTCTTCTATAATGGACCAGTTTATGTAAAGTCAATGTCTGTAGCGAAAAAAGGCCAAATTAATATTCCATTGGCAAAAATGTTTAAATGCAAATCAATGCATGCATTGTTTTCACACGTGTCATAGTCAAAGTTATAGTTAAAACATTAATTATTTAAAGAGCCATTTGTGAGCCAAAAGAGCCGGCTCTTTTAAGTGAGCCGAGTCAAATGAGCCGGCTCATGAAAAAGAGCCGGATTGCCCATCACAATTTTTCACTGTGCTAAAACTTACCCTCTGCAGCTTACAACGCGCCACTGAGAGTGGAAATCACGCTATCAAAATAAAACACCCAGGAGCAATGTGCACTTCCGGTATTTCAAAATAAAACGCCAAACTGACACATAAATATGCTGAGATGTAAAATACAAACTTGAAAAATAAACCAAATAAGTAATAAGTGCATTTTTAACTTTGTTACATGTTAAAAGTAATTTTAACTCACAAAAAAAAAAACAGGAGTAGGAGAAACCAGTAACTATTAACTATAGGAAATTATAAATTATCTTAACACTTATCTTAACAAAAAAAAGCTTTTAAGGCACATTGTAAGTTAATGAGCAACTAAAAACATTGAGATATTGTCTTAGGTAGGGTTAAGTTAGAAAATAAATTGTTGCACCAGCTCTCCTGAGCCTGACCTATCCTTACACCACCATCTTGAGAACTTCCAGCAGACTGTGCTGGTTTAGTTTAGCGTGTTGAACTGCATGACTGCTCTGTGGCTTTTGGGGGTAGTGTAGGACAGAGCTGCTGTTTTGATGGAAACAGTTAATGATGTATTAATAATAGGGGTGTAGTGGCTCAGTGGTCGTCCTTCAACCGGAAGATAGGGGGTTCGATTCCCATTCTGTCCACAGTTCATACTGTCGTAGTGTCCTTGGGCAAGAAGCTTAACCCACCTTGCCTCCAGTGGCTGTAACACTGGTAATTTGTAGCTCAATGTAAGTTGCTTTAGATAAAAGCATCTGCTAAATGAATAAAGAAATGTAAATTTAACTGTCCTTTACAGTTTGTTCACTTTGTGTCATTTTGTAGGGCTCTGGACTGAGCATGGATCAGAGTGAGCACAGAAAGGATGGAGCCCCTCCCTCTAAAACCACTGACCCCCCCAAAGCTCAGAGGTGAGATGAGGATCTCTAACGTGTTGTTCTCCAGGTCAGAGGTCAGCACTAAAACCACTGCACCATCTTTCTCCACAGACCTGCTCCTGGGCCCAGCTGTGTCTCCTTTAAAAGTGATCAGTCCATGGATCGACCGTTTGAGTTTAAAAGTGTCCGCTCCATGACACAACGACCGTTTGAGTTTAAAACAGAACATGATCCACAGTAAGTCATTGTCAGAACTATTTGTAGAATAATTCAAATAACAGCTCTGTGAACTAAACATCCTTAGAATCAGACAAACGCATTAAAATGTTCATTGTCAACAAAAAAGACTAATCTGAATTTAATTTCAAAAGTAAATCTTGTAAATGTTAGTCATGAAGAGGAATATGAACATAACGAAGTCATTATTTTTTTAATAAAGGAGCGACTGTTAGACAAGAGAACCATAGAACAGCTCAAATCTTCTGAATGATCAGATGAATTCCTCTTGGGTATTTCTAAAGTTAAACTGAGTTGAATCTCTTCAGAGTTTTGTCCTGGTGGACTTTAGTTTGTTGGAAAGAGAAGAGCAGAACTCACAGTCATTAAACCCAAGTGTCATCAACCTCTGGAAACTGCAAAAATAACATCTACAATTACAAGAGAAATCAGAAACACTGTCTTAAATCAAGCACTCAACACTTCCAATGCTGACTCTGAGTCCAGTCGTCTCCAACAAGACAGGAAGACATGGCAGGACATCAGTTGCATCTGACCTCGTGGTTCTAACAGTGACCCAAAGCTCATGACCATAGGTGAGAGTAGGAACGTAGATCGACCGGTAAATCGAGAGCTTTGCCTTACATCTAAGCTCCTTCTTTACTACGACAGACCGAATGGTCATTCCACTGTTTTCCAATTGAGATCCATGGCCTCAGACTTGGAGGTGCTGATTCTCATCCCAGCCGCTTCATACTTGGCTGCAAACCGTCCCAGTGTACACCGAAACTCCTGGCTTGATGTTCAGTGGTGCCTGGGGCAGAAAAGGTTCGGGAGCGAGTGTAGCTTCCTGACAGTCTGGTGGATGAAGCTGTCCTTCAGTCTGCAGGTCCTGGGCTTGATACTCCGCAGTCTCCGCCCTGATGGCAGCATACTGAAGAAGCTGTGTGATGGGTGAGTGGGATCATCTGTAATGCAGAGGGCTTTACGGGTGAAACGTGTTCCATAAATGTGCTGGAGGGAAGGGAGAAAGACACCAATGATCTTCTCAGCTGCTCTCACTATGCGTTGCAGAGTCTTTCGGCAGGACGCGTTGCAGACGCCGTACCACGGGATGCTCTTGATGGTGCCTCTGTAGAAGGTGTACATGATGGGGTGTGGGGCTCTGGCTCTCCTCAGTTTGCAGAGTTAGCATTAACTGCTTGGTTATGACATTTATATAAATTATTTGAGAAGCAGAGACAGCAAATGTATAAGAATCATAAGCCTCTAAAGTCAGGGTCTTAATTCATTCAGATTTCTTCCGAATTCAAAAAACAGTAACTTCCTGTTAGCTGCTTAGCATCCATGTTTTACAAGCACGCTATCATTATTAAGCATTAGACAACTTGTTATAAGAATTTTCGTTATAGATTAAATGAGACGATGGAGATGGTATATGATTTGAAAATAATAGACAGGTTTAATTCTTGCAAAGAGAAGCAAAACAGACACATAGTAACAATGGTACACAGAGGGTTTTGCTTAAAGATGTAAACAATACATGGGTATTTATGTCCAGCAGGGCACACAGAGTTTAGGTGATAATTTAAGATGATAATACAATAATATTATTATAAAAAGATAATATTATATAAGCGTACAATTCCCATATTATAACTGAAAACAAAACCACACTATATTATATGTCTGTAATGATGTCAAACCTTTTTTTTTAAAAAAAAAGAAGTACCGCAGCTCTCTCCACTCTGCCTATCTTCACTCCTCCCCCGACTTCTGTCACCCTCCTGTTTTCCTTGAGGACTCGCTCAATAAAACATACATTTTTTAAAAATATTTTTTTTTGAGTTGATGTCTTTGCAAGTAGCCGTTGTTTTTTTTCTTTGTTGCTCGCAGAGTCTTTCTCAGTGTAGTGAATATTGTTTAATTAATTAATAATTAATATGAATATTAATTATGGAAAGTAATAACTAATCTTTTTTTTATCAAAATATTTCTTTCAGGGCACCATCCTAGTTTTAACAGTTCTAAGGAAACTGGTCAGTATGGACTCATTAATCTTGAAGGAAGTAAATTCTACTCATTTTCGAAACAAATCTAAATTAAACAATGAAACAAGAAATGTCTTTATGGGGTTTTATTAAAGATTATGCAAGGTTAAACATATGAATAATGACACAAAGGAATAAATAGGGACAAGTGATGAGTTTAATGAACATGACATTAACAATTAACGTTGTTAATGATATGAAATTATGATAACTTTGGTGGAATAACAAAGTTTGACCCTTTTGAATTCTGTTAGTTACTACAGGTGGTTTTAGGGGTTTTTAGAACGGTTGGTTCTACTTAAGGGCGTTTAAGGAGCTTACGGTTACGGTTAGATGGTTTGTTTAGGACTATTTACGGATATTGGTATAGTGGACGGGAAGAGGGTTTTGTTGGGTTGACTGTGGGACAATTTACAGTTATAACGCCAAAATACCAGTGTCATGTGTTCAACTCACTCTGATCTGGTGGGTCAGTACCAGCGGCGCTGTTCTGATAAGTTCCCAAGTGATACTTGAAATTCCGGGTTCGCAGCTGGCTTCCGGCAGCAGAGAGGCGTCACATGTACACAGGCTAAAGGTAGCACCTTTAGCCAACCAAAGGGCGTTTTGTGATTGTCCTTAAGGTAAAGGAGACTTTACCAGCAGTCAATATGACAGTCTTTAACTGAAATCCACTGAAAGACTTGAAAGGTGTCTTTTGGAATTAACAAAAATCTCCTCTCTTTGCGCAAGTTGTCTTTTAAAAACTACAAAGTTACTTCCGCGAGGAAGTGATGTAGTTTGGCCGGAAAGTCTTTTCAAAACAAATTCGATGCGTTGAGTCTTTAAAAGATGAAAAATTCACGTTTGCACGGTGTGTGCTGCGGGCTAGAAAACTAAACGAAAGTAAAATAAGAGAGAGCTTAAATTAAAAACGGGTAAAAGCAAAGAGTTAAGCTTAAGATCAAAAGAGTACAAGAGAGAGGCTGCAGGGTCTTTTGTAAGAGACGCAAAAGGTTTACACAAGTTTGGTCAGATGGGGTGTTTACGAAAGTTTGGGACTTTCGGGACTAACATTCTCGTTCCACCAAATAAACAACTTAAACACATTTTAAAAACCATCTTGCTTCTGCATTGTATCATAAGTGCATAGGAAATGTCTTTACAAATCTTTGAATACCAGACACATGTATATTATTAGCTTCTTGACCTGAAAACATAATAATTCATTTTATTACACAGCCAGCTGTAAGGATGATGAAGAAAGAATTCTTTTATATCGTTATCACTCTGGAGCCTGTAATGAACAACATGAAGGTGACACATTCAATATGATAGTCTTTAATATACACTCAAATGGACCAGAACGGAGAATTGTCTTTAGTTTTGAAGCGGAGTCATTACTCTTCTCAGTCAAAAGAGGGCATTGTTCAATCATTTTTATACTGAAACATCAGGTCTGGTGCGTTTCAATACACAAATCGTATATTTAAATGTCAATTCTGGTGCCAGGAAATAGCCCCTTTAGGTCCTTTGAAGTAGTGAAAAACAAGTTGTAAATATTGTTTCCTCCTCGTGGTTTGTCTCTTAACACAACACCAAGAACATCTGCTGCAGATTAGCACGGAGTTGCTAATCAAATTTCCTCAGTCTGAATAAACAAAAGGGAAGTCTTTAAAAGTTTAGAGGTGTAAATCCGTTATAACTCTGAAAGGTGTTAGTTCTTGGTACGAGAGACATCACTACATCAGTACAAATGCTCGCTATCATGGTGGCTACTCCAGGAAGTCAGAGCTTAACACGGGAGCGCATACTGCGTCACATTTAGGTTGAATTCCTGGCCCAAATTCTCCACAATAAAATGGGCTTACAGGCTTACCGAGACAACAATTTTTAACAATGAAGGTCTTAGTCATCTCATCTAATAATCGGCTCATATTTAGGCATATATAAAACATTATTTGAGCTAAAAGCCACACTGTCTCAGTTCTTCAGATCTCAAGCATCTTCCGAGGCACACAGTGTAATCACAGCTTTTTAATCACGTCACTCATTTTCTGATTCTAGTCCAATACATTATGTGTCATCTTGTTCTTCAGACTGAGGCCTACAGTCAGACACAAGCATGAGTTTAATAAGACACATTTATCATATTTAATATCAAATCTAGTGCCTACATGAATAAAACATGTGTTCTGCTTGAGTCAGAATGAAGACAGGCTTTTGAGCTATTCCCAGCAAAAGCCTGAGACTTTGTGCAGAAAGACTGAGTAAGAGTGCAGAGGAGCAGAGGGAGAGAGGATCTGTGACATCAGAGGAAACGTATTACTGGCTTCAACAAAACTATACATAACATCAATCTTAATAACTCATTTACCATTTAGAGTTCTTTTGTGATGTAGGCTTTACGTTTACATTTTACATTTTGTAGTGTCTCTTCGTACCAGGGACTAACACCTCTCAGAGGATCAAAGAATTTACAACTCTGAACTTTTAAAGACTCTTCCCTTTTTGTTTATTCAGACTGAGGAGAAGACAAGAAGACTTAATTAACAACTCCATGCTAATCTGGACCAGATGCTCAATGTTGTGTTAAGAAAGATCATGGAGAAGTGAAATGTGATTAACAACTTTGTTTTCAAACACTTCAAAGGACCATGTAGTGTTATCTTCATGGAGACCGGGCCGACTAGAACCAAAGCTGACACGGTAATCTCGGGTGATATATATCGCTGCATGAGACTTTCAACTCAACAGAAAGGAATGCCTTTTGTTTCAGGATTCTATAAGTGATTGAACATTGCCCTCCTTTGGTTGAACAGAGTAATGACTCTGCTTCGAAACTAAAGACAATTCTTCGTTCTGGTCCATATAAGTGTATATTAAAAGATTATGATATTGAATGTGTCACCTTCACGTTTTCCTTTACAGGCTCCAGAGTGATAACGATATAAAAGAATTCTTTCTTCTTCATCCTTACAGCTGGCTGTGTAATAAAATGAATAATTCTGTTTTCAGGTCAAACAACGAATAATGTAATATGTGTTTAGTCTTTAGAGATTTGTAAAGACATTTCCGTGCACTTATGATACAATGCAGAAGCAATATGGTTTTTAAATGTGTTTAAAATCCTTTATTTGATGGAACAAAGAAAGTTTATTTCAAACCCGAAACTTTCAGAACGCCCTTTGTTTCCCCAAACGTGTGTAAACATGCCTCTTTTCGCCAGTACAAAAGTTGTGGGCAGCCCGAAATCGCTCTCTCATAGCTCTTAAGCTCTCTCTTCAAGCTCTCTTGAATCCTCTTCACGCTCTTTCTTAAGCTTAACTTTCGTCGTATTTTCTTTGTAAAACTTTCAAGTCCTCTAGCCCGCAACACACACCGTGCAGACGTGAATTTTTTGTCTTTTTTAAAAGAGTCAACGCATTCGATCTTTTGTTTTGAAAACTTTTACGGAAATACGCAATCCACGCGACGGAAGTGGATATTTTGTAGTCTTTATTCTTGAAACGAGATCGCTAAACAGACAGCCCTCGTTAAATCTAGAAAAGACGACTTTTTAAGTCTTTCAGTGATCCTTCAGCTTTTAAAGACTTTAGTCTCAACTGCTGGTAAAGTCTACTTTACCTTCAAGGACAATCACAGGACGCCGCTTTGTTGCTAAGGCGCCGCCTTAAGCCAGCTCAACGCGTGGACACGTGCCGCCTTCTGTTGCCGGAAACCAGCAGCGAACCCAGGGGCATGAAGCATGTCTTTGGAACCGTTTGGGCCCACACCGCTGGTACCAAATCACCGGATAAAGAGTGAGTCGAGCACGTGACACGAGAAAGCTTGGCGTTATAAAACCTGTGTGATTAAGTCCAACAGCACCTCTTTCCCCTTTTACGATCTTCAAATAGCCGTCAATAGTCCCCTTTTAGTTAAACCATTTAACTGCCCCTTTGCTCCGTAACCACTCCGATTAAATCGCTTAAAACTATGGTTAAACTTACCTTGTTCCATCAAAGGAATAACAAGTAAACCATTGTCTCATTGTCAATCAATGTTTTATGTTCATTACCTTCATCATTTGCCCTGATTATTCCCTTGTGTCCTTCCCACTGTTATTATTCATATTTTAACCTTGCATAATCTTTAATAAAACCCCATAAAGACATTCTTGTTTCATTGTTTAATTTAGATTTGTGTCGAAAACGAGCAGAACTTCCTTCCTTCAAGATTGAGACATATCAAACATAATTAGTTTCCTTAGGATTGTTAAAACTAAGGTGGTGCCCGAAGAAATTTATATTTTGATAAACAAAATATTAAATATTTATTTTCATAATTCATATTCATATTAATTATTCATTAATGAGACCATATTCACTACAATTTAGTCATTTAGCGGATGCTTTTATCCAAGCTTACAAGTGAAGAAAACAATAAAAGCAAATTTTAACAACTGAAGGATACAAAAAGCATAAGTGCACAAAACTAGTCAGTTAAAACCAATTATACAAAGCTAAGGGTAAGAAAGCGTTTTTGTAATTATTTTTTTTTTATTATTTAAATATTTTTACGAAAAGAAATTGATAGAAAGATGGTTGAATTAAATGTTTGTCAGTCAGGTGTTGACAGAAGAGATGTGTTTTCAGGTGTTTTTTAAAGATGGCTAGCAGCAGGTAGAGCATTCCACCAATGTGGAACAGATCCAGACAAAGTGCGTGAGAGTGATTCTTTTCCTTTTTGGGATGGTACAACCAGACGTTTATTTGCAGAGCGCAGTGATCTGGTAGAACATAGGTCTGTATCAGTGAGTGAAGATATGAGGGTGTAGAACCAGAAAATGAGCTTGAAATGATTGCCTCAGACTATAATCTCCCTTTGTTTGGACAAAACAGTATCATAGGTCATTCAGTGGTCATCCATCAAACAGATGTGTCAAGATATGTTTGGGCCAGCACCCGCTATACTAGTGAAGTAACAGTAGCCAGAGCCAGGTTCCAGGGCCCTGTTGTAGGTGAGTTTTGGTTTACCCAACAGAAGAACAACCCCCTATCTGACATGTCCATTTTGGATTTGAGTTATGGAAATCCAGGAACAGCTCCAACCAAAATTCATATACACAACTACCCCATTAACTCAGAGTGGGATGACAGCGATCTGGTAGAACATAGGTCTGTATTAACGAGTGAAGATATGAGGAGACGGAGCCAGTGGTGGTCTTGTAGGCCAAGAGCATAGCTTTGAACTTAATGCGGGCATCAACCAGGAGCCAGTGTAACCTAGTGAAGAGAGGAGTTATGTGCGCTCTCTTCGGTTCTTTAAAGACCACTCTTGCTGCTGCATTCTGAATCAGCTGCAGAGGTTTGGTTGTGCAGGCAGTCAGTCCAGCCAGTAGAGCATTGCAATAATCCAGTTTGGACAAGACAAGAGCCTGGACTAGGATTTGCGTAGAGTGCTCCGATAGGAAAGATCTAATTTTCCTAATGTTGTAGAGGATGAATCTACAGGACCTGGTGGTGCTGGCAACATGACTTGTGAAGTTTAGTTGATCATCAATTACAACTCCCAGATATCTGGCAGTGCTGGACGGTGATGGTTGATGAGCCTAGTTGAATGGAGAGGTTGTGGCTGGTATTTGGGTTTGGCCGGAATCACAAGCAGTTCTGTTTTTGCAAGATTCAGCTGCAGGTGATGGTCCTTCAACCAAAGTGAGATGTCACTCAGGCCAAGGCACAAGCAGAGAGTCGGATCGTCAGGTTGAAATGACAAGTGGAGTTGAGTGTCATCTGCAGCAGTGATAGGAAAAGCCATGCTTCTGAATGACAGAGCCAAGAGATGTCATGTAAATGGAAAAGAGTAGCGGCCGAAGCACTGAGCCCTGAGGCACCCCTGTATTAAGATGTTGGGACTCAGAGACCTCGTTTCTCCAGGATACTCTGAATGACCTACCCGAGAGGTAAGACTTGAACCATTGCAACGCTGCTCCAGAGACACCCATCGCACTGAGAGAAGACAAGAGTATGTGATGGTTAATAGTGTCAAAGGCAGCAGACAGATCCAGTAAGATGAGTACAGATGACTTGGATGTTGCCTTTGCCAGTCTAAGGGCGTCGATGACGGAGCAGTGCAGTTTTACTGTTACCAGAACCCAGACTGGTTCTGGTCCAGGAGGTTGTTTTGTGTGAGAAAGGATGAAACCTGAGTAAACACAACTCGCTCCAGAGCTTTGGCGATGAAGGGAAGGAGGGAAACCGGTCTGTAGTTTTCTAATAGTGTAGGGTTGAGAGTGGGTTTCTTCAGTAGTGGTGTGATGCGGGCCTCTTTGAAAGCTGTGGGGAATGACCCAGTGGAGAGAGATGAGTTGATGATGTGGGTGAGAGCAGGCACGACAGATGGAGAGATGGCCTGAAGGAGATGTGTAGGGAGGGGATCCAGTGGGCAGGTGGTTGGGTGGTTAGAACTAATGTCCTTGTAAACGTCTGCTTCAGTTAGAGGAGAAAAAGAAGGGAGCAAACACGTATCAGGGGTGTGAATAAGTTTGACAGGTGATGGTGCAAAGAACTGACTGCTGATGCGGGTTGCTTTCTTTACAAAGAAAGACGCAAAATCATCAGCTGTTAAATCTGATGAAGGAGGGGGAGCAGGCGGACAAAGGAGGGCAGAGAAGGTTTCAAAGAGAGTGCGTGAGTCAGGTGAGTTGATTGACTTGGAGTGGTAGTAGTCAGTTTTTGCAGAGGTGACATCAGCAGAGAAGGAGAGAGGAGAGACTGGTAGATACAGAGGTTAGTAGGATCTTTTGACTTGCGCCATTTTCTCACAGCTGAAGAGAGGCAGGTGGGATGCTTGCATAGAACATCGAATAACCGATTAGAACGCACGAATTAGAACAAATTTATATATTCATCACAGATCCTAGAGTAACGTCAGGATAATGGGTAGAGTTTTGTTTTTGTAAAGCAGGTTCAAATACAGGTTCAGAGCTGGATCCCACTTGTGTCTCTTTAGATTTGGGTGGAGTCTATAAAACAATATTATTTGTTATTTTGTATGTGTATAATATTTTAGATAAAAGCCCTTTGGCTGTGGAGTGAAACACAGTATGACCACAGTGACCACAACATCCTTAGAATCAGACAAACACAATAAAATGTTCACTGTGAGCAAAAAAGACTCCAGTAAATGCTGTAAATGTTTGTCATAAAGAAGTATATGAACCCTTATTAGCTTATTATATTTTAATTTGTATCTTTTTAATCATGAACCAGAATCCTCCATAAACTTGTCTTTTCTGAACCTTAACCTTAACCTACCTGTGTGTCCTTCAGGAGCAACCAGTCGGTGGGAGAACCAATGACCTTTAAAACAGCAAAGTATGATTACAGAAATAGTATATAATTTTAGAGAACATTAATAATCCAGAACTTACAGATTCTATCAATAGTACAGACCTTACAACAGAGAGTGAGGAGTGTGTCAGTAATACAGAGAAATAGTCTTTGTTGTGTCCTCATCCACAGAGTGAAGCAGCAGGGGTCAGAGGTCATCAATGACCAGCAACATCAGACACAGTTGGACTCCATATTTATGGTCTGTCATTCACTAAAGTTTGGAAATGTATAAATGAATGAGAACTTGTTTTACACAGATCTGAACACTGACTGCATTTGTGTTGTTTATAATGTATCTGCTCAGCTTCTGGAGGAGAACATCTTTACATTTGTCAAGAAGGAGCTAAAGAAGATCCACAAGGTTCTGGACACAGAATACCCAGAATGCTTAGAGCATCTGAAGGATGAGGATGAAGAGCAGAGGAGCAGCAGTGAGGCTTTTCTGAAAATGACACTAAACTTCCTGAAGAGGATGAAGCAGAAGGAGCTGGCTGAGCGTCTGTGGAGCAGTAGGACCATTTAACACATTTAACAAGAGGCTCACAGTCATTTTATATTCTCAGAGCCTCATGGCTTTATCTGTTGTCTCCATTTAGGAAGTGTTTATGGAGTTTGTCCGAGTAAACTGAAGTCTAACCTGCAGCAGAAGTTTCAGTGTGTGTTTGAGGGCATCGCTAAAGCAGGAAACCCCACCCTTCTGAACCAGATCTACACAGAGCTCTACATCACAGAGGGAGGGGCTTCAGAGGTCAACCAGGAACATGAGGTCAGACAGATCGAAACAGCCTCCAGGAAACCAGTCAGACCAGAGACAGCCATCACATGTGAAGACATCTTTAAAGGCCCAGCTGACACAGATGGACCAATCAGAACAGTGCTGACAAAGGGAGTGGCTGGCATCGGGAAAACAGTGCTCACTCAGAAGTTCAGTCTGGACTGGGCTGAAGGCAAAGCCAACCAGGACATACAGCTGCTGTTCCCGTTCACTTTCAGAACACTCAATGTGCTGAAAGAGAGACAGTTCAGTTTGGTGCAACTGGTTCAACACTTCTTTAGTGAAACCAAAGAAGCAGGACTCTGCATCTTTGAGAACCTCCAGGTGGTCTTTATCTTTGACGGTCTGGACGAGTGCAGACTTCCTCTGGACTTCACCAAAACCAAGGCCCTGACTGATGCCACAGAGTCCAGCTCAGTGGATGTGCTGCTGGTAAACCTCATCAGGGGGACCCTGCTTCCCTCCGCTCGCCTCTGGATAACCACACGACCTGCGGCGGCTAATCAGATTCCAGCTGAGTTTGTTGCCGTGGTGACAGAGGTCCGAGGGTTCACTGATCCACAGAAGGAGCAGTACTTTAGGAAAAGGTTCAGCAATGAGGCTGACACAATCATCTCCCACATCAGGACGTCCCAAAGCCTCCACATCATGTGCCACATACCAGTCTTCTGTTGGATCACTGCCACAGTCCTGGAGCATGTTTTGAAAACAAAAGAGAGAGAAGAGCTGCCCAAGACTCTGACTCAGATGTACATCCACTTCCTGGTGGTTCAGGCCAAAGTCAAGAACGTCAAGTATAAAGAAGGTTCTGAGACAGACCCACACTGGAGTCCAGAAACCAGGAAGATAGTGAAGTCTCTGGGAAAACTGGCCTTTGAGCAGCTGCAGAAAGGAAACTTGATCTTCTATAAGTCAGACCTGAGCAAGTGTGGCCTCGACACCACAGCAGCCTCGGTGTACTCTGGAGTGTTCACACAGGTCTTTATAGAGGAGCCAGGTCTGCACCAGGACAAGATCTACTGCTTTGTCCATTTGAGTGTCCAGGAGTTTCTTGCTGCCCTTCACGTACATCGGACCTTCATCAACACTGGGCTCAACCTGCTCTCAGACAAACCCAAAAGAACTGCACAGCTCAGAGAAAAAAATAAACTAAAACATCTTCACCAAACAGCTGTGGACCAGGCTTTACAGAGTCCAAATGGACACTTGGACTTGTTCCTCCGCTTTCTACTTGGTCTGTCACTGTTGACCAATCAGAGCCTTCTACAAGGTCTGCTGACACAGACAGGAAGTATCTCCCAGACCAATCAGGAAACAGCTGAGTACATCAAGAAGAAGATGAGTGAGGATGTGTCTGCAGAGAGAAGCATTAACCTGCTCCACTGTCTGAATGAACTGAATGACCGTTCTTTGTTGGAGCAGGTCCAACAGAACCTGACATCAGGACGTCTGTCTGAAGCTGGACTGTCTCCTGCTCAGTGGTCTGCTCTTGCCTTCATCTTACTGTCATCAGAAGAAAATCTGGACGTTTTTGAGCTAAAGAAATATTTTGCTTCAGAGGAGGCTTTCCTGAGGCTGGTGCCAGTGGTCAAAGCGTCCAAAATAGCTATGTGAGTACTGTCTATTATACTGAGTAACAATTTAATACACTTCTACACTATTTTTTTTTCTACAGACTGAGCAGCTGTAACCTGTCAGAGAGAAGCTGTGAAGCTCTGTCCTCAGTACTCAGCTCCCAGTCCTCTAGTCTGAGAGAACTGGATCTCAGTAACAACAAATTGAAAGACTCATGGCTAAAGATGTTTTCTGATGGACTGAATAGTCTTCACTGTAAACTGGAACAACTCAGGTTTGTTTGGATTTTATTCATTTTTATTTGTCCGGGATGAAAACTGCATTGTTCCTCTTGAACTATCGGCCGCATTCTCCTCTCCAGTACCCTTGCATAGACTTTCCCGGGAAGGCTGAGGAGTGTGATCCCTCTGTAGTTAAAACACACCCTCTGTTCCCCCTTCATGAAATGAACCACTACCCCGGTCTGCCCATCCAGAGATACTGTCCCCAAACACCATGCGATGTTGGAGAGGCATCAGCCAAGACAACCCCACAACAGCCAAAGACTTGATGTACTCGGGCGTATCTAATCCTTCCCCGGTGCCTTGCCACCCGGAGCTTCCCAACTACCTCAGTGGTTTTAGCTTGGGTGATGGATAAGTCCACTTCTGAGCCCTTGGCCTCTGCTTCCTCAGTGGAAGACATGTCGGTTGGGTTGAGGAGATCCACAAAGTATTCCTTCCACCATCCAACAATGTCCTCAGTTGAAGTCAGCAGATTCCCACCTCCACTGTAAACAGTGTTGGCAGAGCACTCAGCATCCTTATGCGGCGCAGGACAGTTTGCCAGAATTTCTTTGAGGCTATCCAATGCCTTGCCAAACTCCTTCCAGACCTGAGTTTTTGCCTCCACAACCACCCAACTGCAGCCTGCTTGGCCTGCCAGTACCCATCAGTTGCTTCAGGAGTCCCACAAGCCAACCAGGCTAGATAGTTCTCCTTCTTCAGCTTCAGGCATCCCTTAATTTCGGTGCTGACACGACAGGCACTGGAGACTTTCCGCCGCAGCTCCGAGTGGCCGAGTTGACAATGGACTCAATTTCTATAGCCTCTTTTGAAATCTGGTCTGATGGGAGTTGAAGATCTCTCTGACAGGGGACTCGGCCAAACGTTCCCAACAGACCCTCAGTACTGTTGGGTCTGCCGAGTCTGTTCAGCTTTCTCCCCTGCCATCGGATCCAACCAATTTCTACCCAAGTGTCCAAGATTAAACAACTACAAAATCAATCATCAACCTCCAGCTTAGGGTGTCCTGGTATTACATGCACTTGTGGATACCTTTATGTTTGAACATGGTGTTTGTTATGAACAAAACTATGAAGTCCAGTAACAGAACGCCGCTCGGTTTCAGATCCGGGGGCTGTTCCTCCCTGTCATGCCTCTCCAGGTGTCAATGTTGCTGCCCATGTAAGCATTAAAGTCCCACAGTAGAACGACAAAGTCTCCTGTCGAAGCACTTATCAGCACCCCTCCCAGAGACTCCAAAAAGCCTGGGTAATCTGCAGTGCCATTTGGCCACTTGTTTGGCCTGTAAGCACAAACAAGAGTGAGAGCCCTATCCTCGAACTGAAGGTGCATGGAAGCAACCCTCTTTACCGGGGTGAACAAGTGGCGGATGAACCGGGGTGCTATGAGCAAGACCACAGCAGCCCGCCGCCTCTCACCGCAGGCAACTTGAGAGTAGTGGAGAGTCCAGCCTCTCTCAAGGATTTGGCTGTGCTTGGAAGTGAGCTTGACTATCTCTCTAGGTGGTATCTCTTAACCTCCAGCGGAAGCTCAGGCTCCTCCTCCAGCAAGGTGACATTCCATGTCCCTAGTGCCAGATTCTGTGTCCGGGGATTGGGTCGGTGGCTGACTAAACTTTTTTGTCCCACTGTATTTCCTTGGCTTACAAGACCACCAGTGGTTCTGCACACTCATATCTTCACTTGCTAATACGTATGTCCCTATCAGATCCTTGCGCTCTGCAAATCAACAGCGTCAGGTGGTACCTTCCGAAAAAGGTAGCTCTCATGAAATCCAAAATGAGCCATTTTTTGGCATGACATTTTAAAATGTTTCACTTTCAAAATTTGATATATAATCTATAGTCTATATATAAAATATAGGTTTATGAGATTTATAAGTTATTGCATTAATTTTTTGTTCACATATCACAACTTTTTTGGAATTGGGTTCGTAGTTTGTCTAATGTTTAAAGGCAGTCTGTCATGAGTTTCATTTTAGAAAATGTAATTTCAGTCAGCTTCCTTTTTTGTTGTTGTTTATTTTAAATTTGGGGTGCACATGTCAGAGTCATAAGCATTCCTGCCTCACAGCAAGAAGGTTGTGAGTTCAAAACCCGGCCAACTGAAACATTCTCGGCCGACTCCGGTCTTTCTGTGATGAGTCTGCATGTCTTCCACATGTTACCGTGGGTTCTCTCGAAATAGTATGGGTTTATCATGTGTCTAAGGGTTCTTTTCAATTCTCATCAAATGGTGCCTAAAGTTTTGCCATTAGTCCAGTCAAAAAGGCTTGGTCCATTGGCCATGAATGTTGTTCCTTGTTCAACAGAAATGTCTTCAGCAGATCAACAGTGCAGGTTTAAATCTTTTTTGCCCACATCAAATTTGCAGCAATGTCATTACATGAAAAAATTAGTCCATAACTGTAATCAGAATTCTTTATCCTTATATTATCCGGAGTGACACGTAAACAGAGTATAATTTAAAAAGCAATGGCCAGGTTTAATTCTTGCAAGAATATAGCAAAAGCACAAACATGTCACAAGTGGTACAGAATGGTTTGCATGGGGAAGTAAACAAAACCTTAGATTTTGTATCACTGCAGTGAAGGCCGTAGGAGGCGTATCTTACATACACACTTCCCAAGGCTTAAGTTCCATGTGCAGAAGTCCCGTGGCAAGTAATGTCTAGTTCCCAAAGGACATGAATTGGACATGACCCAAAGAGAACAATGAGCACATGAACAATAGAAAAATAAAAATTATTAAAACAATTACCTTTCCAGCTAAGGCGTGTTGATGAAAGAAAGTAATCACAGTCTGGACAAACGGCACTGACTACCGTTTTTGATTGCACATCACATTTCATTTATTATATTTTTAACCCATTTGTACAAATGTTCATCCATGGAGTTAAGCATTGAAGGATGTAAAAACATTATTGATTGTTGAAAGATGATTTTTAAGAAAGATGACTGTAAAGAGGCAAGTTATCTGTATATTGATTCAAAATGTTTAGTCTGCTTTGGTTGGTTTTAAATGTATGTTGTACTTTTCCTTCTTCAGACTGAGCAGCTGTAACCTGTCAGAGAGAAGCTGTGAAGCTCTGTCCTCAGTCCTCAGCTCCCAGTCCTCTAGTCTGAGAGAACTGGATCTCAGTAACAACGACTTAAAGGACTCAGGGCTGAAAATGTTGTCTGTTGGACTGAGAAGTCCTGACTGTAAACTGGAACAACTCAGGTCAGGAGTCTACAACATTACTTTAATGTCACTTTCTATTTGTTTGTCAGAAAAGAATCTTAATGGTTTAAGTGCCCTTTGGAAAAGACAGGTGCTTAAAACGTTAATACAAAACTTTGTCTGCTTTGTAAAAGAGTTCAGTTTCACAGTATATGGGTAGATCCATGCCTTTGGTAATATTTTAACTCAGGACAAAACAGGAGCCTGATTTTAATCTTTTTTTTAATGAACTAAACAAATCTTAAACACAATGTAGTGAACCAAATTTGCTTCAGTTTGACCTGTTAATGTGAAGAACTGTTACTGATAATATATATATATATATATAATACTGTGTGTTTGCAGTCTCTCAGGTTGTCTGATCTCAGAGGAAGGCTGTGCTTCTCTGGTCTCAGCTCTGAGGTCCAACCCCTCCCATCTGAGAGAGCTGGATCTGGGCTATAACCATCCAGGAGACACAGGAGTAAAGCTCCTGTCTGCTCTACAGGAGGACCCTCTCTGCAGACTGGATACTCTCAGGTATGGACCATATGTTGATGAAAAACAAGCAGCAACTAAAGAAGTCTGTCATGAAATCAAAAACCTCAACATGTAATAAAGAGAAACAACTTTTGAAATGGTTGCCTTGTTAAAACAAAAAGCAACTTTGGATATGATCATTTAAACATCCACACACATCAGAATTTTGGAAACGCTTGCGTAATGTCATACACCAAAACAGATTTGAATAGAAGGACAAGAGAGTGTTATAGGAATATTTTATATCCTTATATTTAACCAGAGAGACACGGAGACTGATTATAATTTTACAAGCAATGGTCAGGTTTTAATCCTTACAAGGAGGAGCAAAGCAGACACAGTAACAATGGTACAGTGGCAGGTTTGCTTAAACAGAACATGAGATTATATACAACACAGTGACGTCCTTGGTGAGAGGCGTTCACAATGGTCCAGGTGCAAGAGTCAGTTAAGCCCATCTTTAAAGTTCAAAGTTTCTTTATTGTCCCTCTTGGGGAAATTAATTTTGCAGCATCATGCTCCTTAAAAAACACACAACATAGAATTACACCTCAACAACTCAAGAGCAGGATCAACAATGGAAATCACTAAAAACCAAGATAAAAATGTGCAAAATGGAATTAAAACATGAATAAATATATTGTGCAAACAAGCAATTATTGTTGTGCAAAATGATTACAAAGTGCTAGGTGCCATTTAAGTGCCTCACAGCTGTCGGTAAAAACGACATATTTAATCTTTTAGTCCTACAGCCCAGAGCTCTGTAGCGCCGGCCGGAGGGCAGCAGCTCAAACTCCCCTCTGAGGGGATGGTCTTGGGACTGCGCTATAGCACCAGCCTTCCTCTGCACCTGTCGGCTGTAAATGTCCTTCAGCTGAGCCTGACTCCTCCCCGAAATCTTACTGGCCACTTTAACCAGACTACCTAGTCTGTTTTTGTTGGTCAGGGAGAGGCTTCCAAACCAGGCAGCAATACAGAAGGATAAAACCGATTCAATAAAAGCACGATAAAACAATGTCATCATTTCAGTGGATACGTTAAAACTGTTCATCTTCCTCAGGAAGTACAATCGTTGTTGGACTTTTTTAGAAACAGCATCCACCCAAGGCTCAAAACACAGTTTATTGTCCAGAATGACTCCGAGATATTTGTAGCTGTCGACCAGGTCAATGTCTGTATTCTTGATGACAGTGGCTCTGGGGCAAGGTGGTGATTTGCGGAAGTCTATTTTAATTTCCTTTGTTTTTAACACATTCATATGTAAAAATGAACGGTCACACCACTGAACAAAGTCATTAAGGACTGGCCCATGGTCCTGTTCATCCCCTCTGAGCAGGCTGATGATTACAGAGTCATCTGCAAACTTTAAAATGTGTCTATCCTTGTACACACTGCGACACTGGTTTGTGTACAGAATGTACAGAAGAGGGGAGAGACAGCAGCCTTGGGGGGAACCAGTAGAGGAATAGAGCACATCAGATAAAATACCATTCACTCTAACACACTGAGGTCTGTCTAATAAAAAGTCCAATATCCAACCAACCAAGTTAAGATCAAGGTTAAAATCAGCCATAAGTCTCTCTGCCAGCAGGAAAGGCTGAATGGTGTTAAAAGCAGAAGTAAAATCAACAAATAAAAGTCTGGCATGTGTCTTGGCTCCATCCAGATGTTTAAGAATAAAGTGCAGTGTGATGACAGCATCCTCCACTCCTCTCTCAGACCTGTAAGCAAACTGCAATGGGTCTAGCTGTTCCCTGACCTGCAGTAGCACCATGTCTTTAATGATTTTTTCAAAAGTTTTCATAACCAAGGAGGTCAGAGCAACTGGTCTAAAATCATTCAAGGCTTTAGGAGTGTTGCACTTCGCCAAGGGCACAATGACTGAGTGCTTCCAAATTTTGGGGACCTTCTGTTGTAGTAAAGACAGATTAAAAAATTAAGTATGGGATTACTTTCCCGGTAGAGTCTTTTAAAAATTTGGAAAAAATTTTTTTAGAACAACTAATCAAATATTTCGAAACACATCTGTTAAAATAATTATCAAGTTCAAATCACAAATGAGACAATGAAGACCGCACATGTTAAATTTAGAAATGGAATAGCATTTTAATTCTTGCAAGAATGAAACAAATCAGACACATGCAACAATGGTACAAGGTGATTTGCTTAATAAGTTTACAGCATATTAAGTTTTAATAGGTGTACATTATGCCCGCCTCTCACCTCCAGGGTTGTGGACTGATGTGTAAAGAACTGACGTGTCATTCAAAGATTTGAATAAGTAAATGCCACTAAGTGTACAGAACAGAGAATACCTAAACAAATCATGTCTAAACCTGAATACAAAGAAAACCCCATCCATTTGCTTTTCTATAAAAAAGACACTAACAACTAACAAATTAAACTTTGAAATGGAAAGATGCTGCATTGAAGAAGTCCAACAGGAGAAAAAATTTAGGAGTGATATTAGAGTCTCAGATAAATTTTAAAAGTGACATTAATGTCCCTAAAAATGAAGGCCAGTATAAGTTCTTTCAGGACGACCAGGAACTGTTTAACATTTGAATGTGCTAATGTCTTTTTAATGATTGTTCTGAACAAATATATAAAGAACTAAAGGAACTTAGAGCCAAATACAATATCCTCTCTGTTATGTATATATATAATATATAATACATGATATATCATATTATGAGCAGGGAAAAAAGACAGTAAACTGTTAGCTTGGCGTATTTAACAATCAGAGTCTGAAAGAACTATAAATACTTTTGAATTGAGAGAGGAGTCTGACTTTCAAGAAATTAATAATGTTTTTAGAGATTTCCTTTGAAAACTTATACAACACAAATATTTATGTTTCTTCTTTACAAAATCAGAAAGACTTTCTTGATTCATTGAATATTACTCCTCTGGAAGATAATCTATTGGCTGACTTGGATCTTGAAATAACTGTAAAGGATCTGACGGCAGCCACTGGACGTATGAAGAGGTCAAAGGCACCGGGGCCCGATGGGATTCCCATTGAAATATATAAAATGTTTCAAAACTTATTAATGCAACCTTTAGTAGAAATGTATAAGAAGTCTACAAAATAATGGACTGCACCCTCGTTGAATACAGCTGTAATTACATAGTTTTTAAAGCCAGGCAAACCCTCTACTCTGTGGGGATCTTATAGACCAATATTCCAGCTCAAAGGCAGTAATATTATTCATGGATGGACAAGTTGGAATGGATAACCCCTCCACTCCATACATCCATTTGAGGTCTGTTTGAATGGTTTTACATACGTAGGTGTAAAAATTACTTCTTCTATTGACGAATGTTCTTCTGTTCCCGAAATTTACAATGACTTAACGGAAAAGATTGCTCAGTTTATAAATAGGTGGATCAATTGACCTATTTCAACGATTGGTCAAATAAGTTTATTAAAAAAGACAATTTTACCAAAATATTTATATTTATTTCAACCTATTCCAGTCTCTCCGCCTGCATTCTTTTTAATGGCCTAATGAAGCTCTTTTCTGCTTTTATTTGGAACAATAGATGCTCCAGGCTTAGACAAACCCCTTGTTTTTTTTTTGTTTTTTTTTACAGAGGCGGTTTGAAATTGCCAAATCTTGAATGGTATTACTGGGCAGCCCAAATAAGAGCAGGGAGGTTTTATTGACAAAAAAAGCCTTCCACCTGCATGGGTATCAATTGAAACACATTTCATCAACATTTCTTCAAACTTATACATGTACTCGGCTAATACACGGAAATTATTTAAAAACACTAGAAATCCGTTCTAACGGAATACACTGTCAGTGTGGCACACCTCTCTGGCATACTAAGGGGAAAGTACTGAACTCTGGCAATTTTCTCAAATATTTGGCAATGATAATGTCACGGTGGGGGACGAGAAGCAGGACCCAAACGCAGAACTGATAAAATTTGGAATCAGGTTTATTTGTCATAAACACAATTTTACTCGGAGAACTGTCCGACGGGGAGTAGAGGTGAGCCGAGCTGAAGGTCCGGGAAGGTGGCTTACGGAGAGACGCCAGTGGAGCAGACGAGTAGACTTGGGAAGAGCAGGTAAGGCTGGATCCTGACTGGAGCTTGCAGTGGCACCTGAGTAAGACACGACCGGTAAGCAATTTCTCAAAATACAAAGAAACATGAATATTCAAATAACACAAGGAGCACAACGTCTTCACTAACTGGGAGTAGTGTTGACAACGAACTGGCGCTGAGTGAAGGGAAGACTGGTTCTTTTAAGCAGAGGTTGGTGAGGTGTAAGTGGTTGCAGGTGTGCCGACTGCCCTGCCCAGCTGAGGAGAGAGGAGAGCACAGAGGACTGGTGGAGACTGGCTTGATCTGAGAGACGTGGAAGCTCGGGTGGATCTTCAAGGAGGCAGGAAGCTCTAGTCGCACTACCGTAGGGTTGATTAATTTCTCAATCCGGAATGGCCCGATGTAACATGGCGCGAGCTTCTTGGACTCCGTTTGGAGCGGGATGTCTTTTGCGGCGAGCCACACCATCTGTCCCGGGAGATACTTGGGAGTCGGTGACCGGTGTTTGTCGGCTACCTGGCGGTTACGCTCCACTGACCGTAGTAAAGCTTTGCGAGTAGAGACCCAGACGGCCCTGCAACGACAGATATGGTCTGTCACTGAAGGTACCGCTATCTCCCGTTCTTGCTCCGGAAACATGGGGGGTATGTATCCTAGGGCACATTCAAAAGGAGATTTTCCGGTAGCTGCGGCCAAGGGAGTTGTGGGCGTACTCGGCTCTTGTGCTGCCACACACCGCAGGGCCGCCTCCAGAGCCTGATTTGCTCTCTCGCATTGGCCGTTAGTTTGGGGATGGAAACCGGAGGAAAGGCTGACTCCCGTGCCTAGAGCTTTGCAAAACGCTCTCCACACTTGAGAGACAAACTGGGGACCCCGGTCCGACACAATATCGGCTCATATTTAGGCATATATAAAACATTATTTGAGCTAAAAGCCACACTGTCTCAGTTCTTCAGATCTCAAGCATCTTCCGAGGCACACAGTGTAATCACAGCTTTTAATCACGTCACTCATTTTCTGATTCTAGTCCAATACATTATGTGTCATCTTGTTCTTCAGACTGAGGCCTACAGTCAGACACAAGCATGAGTTTAATAAGACACATTTATCATATTTAATATCAAATCTAGTGCCTACATGAATAAAACATGTGTTCTGCTTGAGTCAGAATGAAGACAGGCTTTTGAGCTATTCCCAGCAAAAGCCTGAGACTTTGTGCAGAAAGACTGAGTAAGAGTGCAGAGGAGCAGAGGGAGAGAGGATCTGTGACATCAGAGGAAACGTATTACTGGCTTCAACAAAACTATACATAACATCAATCTTAATAACTCATTTACCATTTAGAGTTCTTTTGTGATGTAGGCTTTACGTTTACATTTTACATTTTGTAGTGTCTCTTCGTACCAGGGACTAACACCTCTCAGAGGATCAAAGAATTTACAACTCTGAACTTTTAAAGACTCTTCCCTTTTTGTTTATTCAGACTGAGGAGAAGACAAGAAGACTTAATTAACAACTCCATGCTAATCTGGACCAGATGCTCAATGTTGTGTTAAGAAAGATCATGGAGAAGTGAAATGTGATTAACAACTTTGTTTTCGAAACACTTCAAAGGACCATGTAGTGTTATCTTCATGGAGACCGGGCCGACTAGAACCAAAGCTGACACGGTAATCTCGGGTGATATATACCGCTGCATGAGACTTTCAACTCAACAGAAAGGAATGCCTTTTGTTTCAGGATTCTATAAGTGATTGAACATTGCCCTCCTTTGGTTGAACAGAGTAATGACTCTGCTTCGAAACTAAAGACAATTCTTCGTTCTGGTCCATATAAGTGTATATTAAAAGATTATGATATTGAATGTGTCACCTTCACGTTTTCCTTTACAGGCTCCAGAGTGATAACGATATAAAAGAATTCTTTCTTCTTTATCCTTACAACTGGCTGTGTAATAAAATGAATAATTCTGTTTTCAGGTCAAACAACGAATAATGTAATATGTGTTTAGTCTTTAGAGATTTGTAAAGACATTTCCCGTGCACTTATGATACAATGCAAAAGCAATATGGTTTTTAAATGTGTTTAAAATCCTTTATTTGATGGAACAAAGAAAGTTTATTTCAAACCCGAAACTTTCGTAAACGCCCTTTTGTTTCCCCAAACGTGTGTAAACATGCCTCTTTTCGGGCCAGTACAAAAAGTTGTGGGCAGCCCGGAAATCGCTCTCTCATAGCTCTTAAGCTCTCTCTTCAAGCTCTCTTGAATCCTCTTCACGCTCTTTCTTAAGCTTAACTTTCGTCGTATTTTCTTTGTAAAACTTTCAAGTCCTCTAGCCCGCAACACACACCGTGCAGACGTGAATTTTTTGTCTTTTTTAAAAGAGTCAACGCATTCGATCTTTTGTTTTGAAAACTTTTACGGAAATACGCAATCCACGCGACGGAAGTGGATATTTTGTAGTCTTTATTCTTGAAACGAGATCGCTAAACAGACAGCCCTCGTTAAATCTAGAAAAGACGACTTTTTAAGTCTTTCAGTGATCCTTCAGCTTTTAAAGACTTTAGTCTCAACTGCTGGTAAAGTCTACTTTACCTTCAAGGACAATCACAGGACGCCGCTTTGTTGCTAAGGCGCCGCTTAAGCCAGCTCAACGGCGTGGACACGCGTGCCGCCTTCTGTTGCGGAAACCAGCAGCGAACCCAGGGGCATGAAGCATGTCTTTGGAACCGCTTTGGGCCCACACCGCTGGTACCAAATCACCGGATAAAGAGTGAGTCGAGCACGTGACACGAAAGCTTGGCGTTATAAAACCTGTGTGATTAAGTCCAACAGCACCTCTTTCCCCTTTTACGATCTTCAAATAGCCGTCAATAGTCCCCTTTTAGTTAAACCATTTAACTGCCCCTTTGCTCCGTAACCACTCCGATTAAATCGCTTAAAACTATGGTTAAACTTACCTTGTTCCATCAAAGGAATAACAAGTAAACCATTGTCTCATTGTCAATCAATGTTTTATGTTCATTACCTTCATCATTTGCCCTGATTATTCCCTTGTGTCCTTCCCACTGTTATTATTCATATTTTAACCTTGCATAATCTTTAATAAAACCCCATAAAGACATTCTTGTTTCATTGTTTAATTTAGATTTGTGTCGAAAACGAGCAGAACTTCCTTCCTTCAAGATTGAGACATATCAAACATAATTAGTTTCCTTAGGATTGTTAAAACTAAGGTGGTGCCCCGAAAGAAATTTATATTTTGATAAACAAAATATTAAATATTTATTTTCATAATTCATATTCATATTAATTATTCATTAATGAGACCATATTCACTACAATTTAGTCATTTAGCGGATGCTTTTATCCAAGCTTACAAGTGAAGAAAACAATAAAAGCAAATTTTAACAACTGAAGGATACAAAAAGCATAAGTGCACAAAACTAGTCAGTTAAAACCTAGCACATTATACAAAGCTAAGGGTAAGAAAGCGTTTTTGTAATTATTTTTTTTTTATTATTTAAATATTTTTACGAAAAGAAATTGATAGAAAGATGGTTGAATTAAATGTTTGTCAGTCAGGTGTTGACAGAAGAGATGTGTTTTCAGGTGTTTTTTAAAGATGGCTAGCAGCAGGTAGATCATTCCACCAATGTGGAACAGATCCAGACAAAGTGCGTGAGAGTGATTCTTTTCCTTTTTGGGATGGTACAACCAGACGTTTATTTGCAGAGCGCAGTGATCTGGTAGAACATAGGTCTGTATCAGTGAGTGAAGATATGAGGGTGTAGAACCAGAAAGCATATGTGGGCAAAAATGAGCTTGAAATGATTGCCTCAGACTATAATCTCCCTTTGTTTGGACAAAACAGTATCATAGGTCATTCAGTGGTCATCCATCAAACAGATGTGTCAAGATATGTTTGGGCCAGCACCCGCTATACTAGTGAAGTAACAGTAGCCAGAGCCAGGTTCCAGGGCCCTGTTGTAGGTGAGTTTTGGTTTACCCAACAGAAGAACAACCCCCTATCTGACATGTCCATTTTGGATTTGAGTTATGGAAATCCAGGAACAGCTCCAACCAAAATTCATATACACAACTACCCCATTAACTCAGAGTGGGATGACAGCGATCTGGTAGAACATAGGTCTGTATTAACGAGTGAAGATATGAGGAGACGGAGCCAGTGGTGGTCTTGTAGGCCAAGAGCATAGCTTTGAACTTAATGCGGGCATCAACCAGGAGCCAGTGTAACCTAGTGAAGAGAGGAGTTATGTGCGCTCTCTTCGGTTCTTTAAAGACCACTCTTGCTGCATTCTGAATCAGCTGCAGAGGTTTGGTTGTGCAGGCAGTCAGTCCAGCCAGTAGAGCATTGCAATAATCCAGTTTGGACAAGACAAGAGCCTGGACTAGGATTTGCGTAGAGTGCTCCGATAGGAAAGATCTAATTTTCCTAATGTTGTAGAGGATGAATCTACAGGACCTGGTGGTGCTGGCAACATGACTTGTGAAGTTTAGTTGATCATCAATTACAACTCCCAGATATCTGGCAGTGCTGGACGGTGATGGTTGATGAGCCTAGTTGAATGGAGAGGTTGTGGCTGGTATTTGGGTTTGGCCGAATCACAAGCAGTTCTGTTTTTGCAAGATTCAGCTGCAGGTGATGGTCCTTCAACCAAAGTGAGATGTCACTCAGGCCAAGGCACAAGCAGAGAGTCGGATCGTCAGGTTGAAATGACAAGTGGAGTTGAGTGTCATCTGCAGCAGTGATAGGAAAAGCCATGCTTCTGAATGACAGAGCCAAGAGATGTCATGTAAATGGAAAAGAGTAGCGGCCGAAGCACTGAGCCCTGAGGCACCCCTGTATTAAGATGTTGGGACTCAGAGACCTCGTTTCTCCAGGATACTCTGAATGACCTACCCGAGAGGTAAGACTTGAACCATTGCAACGCCGTTCCAGAGACACCCATCGCACTGAGAGAAGACAAGAGTATGTGATGGTTAATAGTGTCAAAGGCAGCAGACAGATCCAGTAAGATGAGTACAGATGACTTGGATGTTGCCTTTGCCAGTCTAAGGGCGTCGATGACGGAGCAGTGCAGTTTTACTGTTACCAGAACCCAGACTGGTTCTGGTCCAGGAGGTTGTTTTGTGTGAGAAAGGATGAAACCTGAGTAAACACAACTCGCTCCAGAGCTTTGGCGATGAAGGGAAGGAGGGAAACCGGTCTGTAGTTTTCTAATAGTGTAGGGTTGAGAGTGGGTTTCTTCAGTAGTGGTGTGATGCGGGCCTCTTTGAAAGCTGTGGGAATGACCCAGTGGAGAGAGATGAGTTGATGATGTGGGTGAGAGCAGGCACGACAGATGGAGAGATGGCCTGAAGGAGATGTGTAGGGAGGGGATCCAGTGGGCAGGTGGTTGGGTGGTTAGAACTAATGTCCTTGTAAACGTCTGCTTCAGTTAGAGGAGAAAAAGAAGGAGCAAACACGTATCAGGGGTGTGAATAAGTTTGACAGGTGATGGTGCAAAGAACTGACTGCTGATGCGGGTTGCTTTCTTTACAAAGAAAGACGCAAAATCATCAGCTGTTAAATCTGATGAAGGAGGGGGAGCAGGCGGACAAAGGAGGGCAGAGAAGGTTTCAAAGAGAGTGCGTGAGTCAGGTGAGTTGATTGACTTGGAGTGGTAGTAGTCAGTTTTTGCAGAGGTGACATCAGCAGAGAAGGAGAGAGGAGAGACTGGTAGATACAGAGGTTAGTAGGATCTTTTGACTTGCGCCATTTTCTCACAGCTGAAGAGAGGCAGGTGGGATGCTTGCATAGAACATCGGATAACCGATTAGAACGCACGAATTAGAACAAATTCATATATTCATCACAGATCCTAGAGTAACGTCAGGATAATGGGTAGAGTTTTGTTTTTGTAAAGCAGGTTCAAATACAGGTTCAGAGCTGGATCCCACTTGTGTCTCTTTAGATTTGGGTGGAGTCTATAAAACAATATTATTTGTTATTTTGTATGTGTATAATATTTTAGATAAAAGCCCTTTGGCTGTGGAGTGAAACACAGTATGACCACAGTGACCACAACATCCTTAGAATCAGACAAACACAATAAAATGTTCACTGTGAGCAAAAAAGACTCCAGTAAATGCTGTAAATGTTTGTCATAAAGAAGTATATGAACCCTTATTAGCTTATTATATTTTAATTTGTATCTTTTTAATCATGAACCAGAATCCTCCATAAACTTGTCTTTTCTGAACCTTAACCTTAACCTACCTGTGTGTCCTTCAGGAGCAACCAGTCGGTGGGAGAACCAATGACCTTTAAAACAGCAAAGTATGATTACAGAAATAGTATATAATTTTAGAGAACATTAATAATCCAGAACTTACAGATTCTATCAATAGTACAGACCTTACAACAGAGAGTGAGGAGTGTGTCAGTAATACAGAGAAATAGTCTTTGTTGTGTCCTCATCCACAGAGTGAAGCAGCAGGGGTCAGAGGTCATCAATGACCAGCAACATCAGACACAGTTGGACTCCATATTTATGGTCTGTCATTCACTAAAGTTTGGAAATGTATAAATGAATGAGAACTTGTTTTACACAGATCTGAACACTGACTGCATTTGTGTTGTTTATAATGTATCTGCTCAGCTTCTGGAGGAGAACATCTTTACATTTGTCAAGAAGGAGCTAAAGAAGATCCACAAGGTTCTGGACACAGAATACCCAGAATGCTTAGAGCATCTGAAGGATGAGGATGAAGAGCAGAGGAGCAGCAGTGAGGCTTTTCTGAAAATGACACTAAACTTCCTGAAGAGGATGAAGCAGAAGGAGCTGGCTGAGCGTCTGTGGAGCAGTAGGACCATTTAACACATTTAACAAGAGGCTCACAGTCATTTTATATTCTCAGAGCCTCATGGCTTTATCTGTTGTCTCCATTTAGGAAGTGTTTATGGAGTTTGTCCGAGTAAACTGAAGTCTAACCTGCAGCAGAAGTTTCAGTGTGTGTTTGAGGGCATCGCAGCAGGAAACCCCACCCTTCTGAACCAGATCTACACAGAGCTCTACATCACAGAGGAGGGGCTTCAGAGGTCAACCAGGAACATGAGGTCAGACAGATCGAAACAGCCTCCAGGAAACCAGTCAGACCAGAGACAGCCATCACATGTGAAGACATCTTTAAAGGCCCAGCTGACACAGATGGACCAATCAGAACAGTGCTGACAAAGGGAGTGGCTGGCATCGGGAAAACAGTGCTCACTCAGAAGTTCAGTCTGGACTGGGCTGAAGGCAAAGCCAACCAGGACATACAGCTGCTGTTCCCGTTCACTTTCAGAACACTCAATGTGCTGAAAGAGAGACAGTTCAGTTTGGTGCAACTGGTTCAACACTTCTTTAGTGAAACCAAAGAAGCAGGACTCTGCATCTTTGAGAACCTCCAGGTGGTCTTTATCTTTGACGGTCTGGACGAGTGCAGACTTCCTCTGGACTTCACCAAAACCAAGGCCCTGACTGATGCCACAGAGTCCAGCTCAGTGGATGTGCTGCTGGTAAACCTCATCAGGGGGACCCTGCTTCCCTCCGCTCGCCTCTGGATAACCACACGACCTGCGGCGGCTAATCAGATTCCAGCTGAGTTTGTTGCCGTGGTGACAGAGGTCCGAGGGTTCACTGATCCACAGAAGGAGCAGTACTTTAGGAAAAGGTTCAGCAATGAGGCTGACACAATCATCTCCCACATCAGGACGTCCCAAAGCCTCCACATCATGTGCCACATACCAGTCTTCTGTTGGATCACTGCCACAGTCCTGGAGCATGTTTTGAAAACAAAAGAGAGAGAAGAGCTGCCCAAGACTCTGACTCAGATGTACATCCACTTCCTGGTGGTTCAGGCCAAAGTCAAGAACGTCAAGTATAAAGAAGGTTCTGAGACAGACCCACACTGGAGTCCAGAAACCAGGAAGATAGTGAAGTCTCTGGGAAAACTGGCCTTTGAGCAGCTGCAGAAAGGAAACTTGATCTTCTATAAGTCAGACCTGAGCAAGTGTGGCCTCGACACCACAGCAGCCTCGGTGTACTCTGGAGTGTTCACACAGGTCTTTATAGAGGAGCCAGGTCTGCACCAGGACAAGATCTACTGCTTTGTCCATTTGAGTGTCCAGGAGTTTCTTGCTGCCCTTCACGTACATCGGACCTTCATCAACACTGGGCTCAACCTGCTCTCAGACAAACCCAAAAGAACTGCACAGCTCAGAGAAAAAAATAAACTAAAACATCTTCACCAAACAGCTGTGGACCAGGCTTTACAGAGTCCAAATGGACACTTGGACTTGTTCCTCCGCTTTCTACTTGGTCTGTCACTGTTGACCAATCAGAGCCTTCTACAAGGTCTGCTGACACAGACAGGAAGTATCTCCCAGACCAATCAGGAAACAGCTGAGTACATCAAGAAGAAGATGAGTGAGGATGTGTCTGCAGAGAGAAGCATTAACCTGCTCCACTGTCTGAATGAACTGAATGACCGTTCTTTGTTGGAGCAGGTCCAACAGAACCTGACATCAGGACGTCTGTCTGAAGCTGGACTGTCTCCTGCTCAGTGGTCTGCTCTTGCCTTCATCTTACTGTCATCAGAAGAAAATCTGGACGTTTTTGAGCTAAAGAAATATTTTGCTTCAGAGGAGGCTTTCCTGAGGCTGGTGCCAGTGGTCAAAGCGTCCAAAATAGCTATGTGAGTACTGTCTATTATACTGAGTAACAATTTAATACACTTCTACACTATTTTTTTTTCTACAGACTGAGCAGCTGTAACCTGTCAGAGAGAAGCTGTGAAGCTCTGTCCTCAGTACTCAGCTCCCAGTCCTCTAGTCTGAGAGAACTGGATCTCAGTAACAACAAATTGAAAGACTCATGGCTAAAGATGTTTTCTGATGGACTGAATAGTCTTCACTGTAAACTGGAACAACTCAGGTTTGTTTGGATTTTATTCATTTTTATTTGTCCGGGATGAAAACTGCATTGTTCCTCTTGAACTATCGGCGCATTCTCCTCTCCAGTACCCTTGCATAGACTTTCCGGGAAGGCTGAGGAGTGTGATCCTCTGTAGTTAAAACACACCCTCTGTTCCCCCTTCATGAAATGAACCACTACCCCGGTCTGCCCATCCAGAGATACTGTCCCCAAACACCATGCGATGTTGGAGAGGCATCAGCCAAGACAACCCCACAACAGCCAAAGACTTGATGTACTCGGGCGTATCTAATCCTTCCCCGGTGCCTTGCCACCCGGAGCTTCCCAACTACCTCAGTGGTTTTAGCTTGGGTGATGGATAAGTCCACTTCTGAGCCCTTGGCCTCTGCTTCCCCAGTGGAAGACATGTCGGTTGGGTTGAGGAGATCCACAAAGTATTCCTTCCACCATCCAACAATGTCCTCAGTTGAAGTCAGCAGATTCCCACCTCCACTGTAAACAGTGTTGGCAGAGCACTCCTTACCCCTTATGCGGCGCAGGACAGTTTGCCAGAATTTCTTTGAGGCTATCCAATGCCTTGCCAAACTCCTTCCAGACCTGAGTTTTTGCCTCCACAACCACCCAACTGCAGCCTGCTTGGCCTGCCAGTACCCATCAGTTGCTTCAGGAGTCCCACAAGCCAACCAGGCTAGATAGTTCTCCTTCTTCAGCTTCAGGCATCCCTTAATTTCGGTGCTGACACGACAGGCACTGGAGACTTTCCGCCGCAGCTCCGAGTGGCCGAGTTGACAATGGACTCAATTTCTATAGCCTCTTTTGAAATCTGGTCTGATGGGAGTTGAAGATCTCTCTGACAGGGGACTCGGCCAAACGTTCCCAACAGACCCTCAGTACTGTTGGGTCTGCCGAGTCTGTTCAGCTTTCTCCCCTGCCATCGGATCCAACCAATTTCTACCCAAGTGTCCAAGATTAAACAACTACAAAATCAATCATCAACCTCCAGCTTAGGGTGTCCTGGTATTACATGCACTTGTGGATACCTTTATGTTTGAACATGGTGTTTGTTATGAACAAAACTATGAAGTCCAGTAACAGAACGCCGCTCGGTTTCAGATCCGGGGCTGTTCCTCCCTGTCACGCCTCCAGGTGTCAATGTTGCTGCCCATGTAAGCATTAAAGTCCCACAGTAGAACGACAAAGTCTCCTGTCGAAGCACTTATCAGCACCCCTCCCAGAGACTCCAAAAAGCCTGGGTAATCTGCAGTGCCATTTGGCCACTTGTTTGGCCTGTAAGCACAAACAAGAGTGAGAGCCCTATCCTCGAACTGAAGGTGCATGGAAGCAACCCTCTTACCGGGTGAACAAGTGGCGGATGAACCGGGTGCTATGAGCAAGACCACAGCAGCCCGCCGCCTCACCGCAGGCAACTTGAGAGTAGTGGAGAGTCCAGCCTCTCTCAAGGATTTGGCTGTGCTTGGAAGTGAGCTTGACTATCTCTCTAGGTGGTATCTCTTAACCTCCAGCGGAAGCTCAGGCTCCTCCCCCTCCAGCAAGGTGACATTCCATGTCCCTAATGCCAGATTCTGTGTCCGGGGATTGGGTCGGTGGCTGACTAAACTTTTTTGTCCCACTGTATTTCCTTGGCTTACAAGACCACCAGTGGTTCTGCACACTCATATCTTCACTTGCTACGTATGTCCCTATCAGATCCTTGCGCTCTGCAAATCAACAGCGTCAGGTGGTACCTTCCGAAAAAGGTAGCTCTCATGAAATCCAAAATGAGCCATTTTTTGGCATGACATTTTAAAATGTTTCACTTTCAAAATTTGATATATAATCTATAGTCTATATATAAAATATAGGTTTATGAGATTTATAAGTTATTGCATTAATTTTTGTTCACATATCACAACTTTTTGGAATTGGGTTCGTAGTTTGTCTAATGTTTAAAGGCAGTCTGTCATGAGTTTCATTTTAGAAAATGTAATTTCAGTCAGCTTCCTTTTTGTTGTTGTTTATTTTAAATTTGGGGTGCACATGTCAGAGTCATAAGCATTCCTGCCTCACAGCAAGAAGGTTGTGAGTTCAAAACCCGCCAACTGAAACATTCTCGGCCGACTCCGGTCTTTCTGTGATGAGTCTGCATGTCTTCCACATGTTACCGTGGGTTCTCTCGAAATAGTATGGGTTTATCATGTGTCTAAGGGTTCTTTTCAATTCTCATCAAATGGTGCCTAAAGTTTTGCCATTAGTCCAGTCAAAAAGGCTTGGTCCATTGGCCATGAATGTTGTTCCTTGTTCAACAGAAATGTCTTCAGCAGATCAACAGTGCAGGTTTAAATCTTTTTTGCCCACATCAAATTTGCAGCAATGTCATTACATGAAAAAATTAGTCCATAACTGTAATCAGAATTCTTTATCCTTATATTATCCGAGTGACACGTAAACAGAGTATAATTTAAAAAGCAATGGCCAGGTTTAATTCTTGCAAGAATATAGCAAAAGCACAAACATGTCACAAGTGGTACAGAATGGTTTGCATGGGGAAGTAAACAAAACCTTAGATTTTGTATCACTGCAGTGAAGGCCGTAGGAGGCGTATCTTACATACACACTTCCCAAGGCTTAAGTTCCATGTGCAGAAGTCCCGTGGCAAGTAATGTCTAGTTCCCAAAGGACATGAATTGGACATGACCCAAAGAGAACAATGAGCACATGAACAATAGAAAAATAAAAATTATTAAAACAATTACCTTTCCAGCTAAGGCGTGTTGATGAAAGAAAGTAATCACAGTCTGGACAAACGGCACTGACTACCGTTTTTGATTGCACATCACATTTCATTTATTATATTTTTAACCCATTTGTACAAATGTTCATCCATGGAGTTAAGCATTGAAGGATGTAAAAACATTATTGATTGTTGAAAGATGATTTTTAAGAAAGATGACTGTAAAGAGGCAAGTTACCTGTTTATTGATTCAAAATGTTTAGTCTGCTTTGGTTGGTTTTAAATGTATGTTGTACTTTTCCTTCTTCAGACTGAGCAGCTGTAACCTGTCAGAGAGAAGCTGTGAAGCTCTGTCCTCAGTCCTCAGCTCCCAGTCCTCTAGTCTGAGAGAACTGGATCTCAGTAACAACGACTTAAAGGACTCAGGGCTGAAAATGTTGTCTGTTGGACTGAGAAGTCCTGACTGTAAACTGGAACAACTCAGGTCAGGAGTCTACAACATTACTTTAATGTCACTTTCTATTTGTTTGTCAGAAAAGAATCTTAATGGTTTAAGTGCCCTTTGGAAAAGACAGGTGCTTAAAACGTTAATACAAAACTTTGTCTGCTTTGTAAAAGAGTTCAGTTTCACAGTATATGGGTAGATCCATGCCTTTGGTAATATTTTAACTCAGGACAAAACAGGAGCCTGATTTTAATCTTTTTTTTAATGAACTAAACAAATCTTAAACACAATGTAGTGAACCAAATTTGCTTCAGTTTGACCTGTTAATGTGAAGAACTGTTACTGATAATATATATATATATATATACTGTGTGTTTGCAGTCTCTCAGGTTGTCTGATCTCAGAGGAAGGCTGTGCTTCTCTGGTCTCAGCTCTGAGGTCCAACCCCTCCCATCTGAGAGAGCTGGATCTGGGCTATAACCATCCAGGAGACACAGGAGTAAAGCTCCTGTCTGCTCTACAGGAGGACCCTCTCTGCAGACTGGATACTCTCAGGTATGGACCATATGTTGATGAAAAACAAGCAGCAACTAAAGAAGTCTGTCATGAAATCAAAAACCTCAACATGTAATAAAGAGAAACAACTTTTGAAATGGTTGCCTTGTTAAAACAAAAAGCAACTTTGGATATGATCATTTAAACATCCACACACATCAGAATTTTGGAAACGCTTGCGTAATGTCATACACCAAAACAGATTTGAATAGAAGGACAAGAGAGTGTTATAGGAATATTTTATATCCTTATATTTAACCAGAGAGACACGGAGACTGATTATAATTTTACAAGCAATGGTCAGGTTTTAATCCTTACAAGGAGGAGCAAAGCAGACACAGTAACAATGGTACAGTGGCAGGTTTGCTTAAAGATGTAAACAGAACATGAGATTATATACAACACAGTGACGTCCTTGGTGAGAGGCGTTCACAATGGTCCAGGTGCAAGAGTCAGTTAAGCCCATCTTTAAGTATGGGATTACTTTCCCGGTAGAGTCTTTTAAAAATTTGGAAAAAATTTTTTTAGAACAACTAATCAAATATTTCGAAACACATCTGTTAAAATAATTATCAAGTTCAAATCACAAATGAGACAATGAAGACCGCACATGTTAAATTTAGAAATGGAATAGCATTTTAATTCTTGCAAGAATGAAACAAATCAGACACATGCAACAATGGTACAAGGTGATTTGCTTAATAAGTTTACAGCATATTAAGTTTTAATAGGTGTACATTATGCCCGCCTCTCACCTCCAGGGTTGTGGACTGATGTGTAAAGAACTGACGTGTCATTCAAAGATTTGAATAAGTAAATGCCACTAAGTGTACAGAACAGAGAATACCTAAACAAATCATGTCTAAACCTGAATACAAAGAAAACCCCATCCATTTGCTTTTCTGACTGGTTCTTTTTTTTAAGACTGGTTCTTTTAAGCAGAGGTTGGTGAGGTGTAAGTGGTTGCAGGTGTGCCGACTGCCCTGCCCAGCTGAGGAGAGAGGAGAGCACAGTACAATAAATTGGAATCCACGTCCGCGGGGCCGGACGTCCAGAATGCGGCGGACCGTAAAAGCTGGTGCGCCATCAATGACCTGGGCCGGAGGAGGGGGATCGGCGGGAGGGCACAGAGGACTGGTGGAGACTGGCTTGATCTGAGAGACGTGGAAGCTCGGGTGGATCTTCAAGGAGGCAGGAAGCTCTAGTCGCACTACCGTAGGGTTGATTAATTTCTCAATCCGGAATGGCCCGATGTAACATGGCGCGAGCTTCTTGGACTCCGTTTGGAGCGGGATGTCTTTTGCGGCGAGCCACACCATCTGTCCCGGGAGATACTTGGGAGTCGGTGACCGGTGTTTGTCGGCTACCTGGCGGTTACGCTCCACTGACCGTAGTAAAGCTTTGCGAGTAGAGACCCAGACGGCCCTGCAACGGCAGATATGGTCTGTCACTGAAGGTACCGCTATCTCCCGTTCTTGCTCCGGAAACATGGGGGGTATGTATCCTAGGGCACATTCAAAAGGAGATTTTCCGGTAGCTGCGGATGCGAGGGAGTTGTGAGCATACTCGATCCACGCCAAGCAGGCGCTCCAGCTGTTCAGCTCTTGTGCTGCCACACACCGCGGGCCGCCTCCAGAGCCTGATTTGCTCTCTCGCATTGGCCGTTAGTTTGGGGATGGAAACCGGAGGAAAGGCTGACTCCCGTGCCTAGAGCTTTGCAAAACGCTCTCCACACTTGAGAGACAAACTGGGGACCCCGGTCCGACACAATATCCAGGGGGATCCCGTGGATCCGGAACACCTGGTTCACCATGATCTCCGCTGTCTCCAAGGCTGTGGGTAGCTTGGGGAGACCCACAAAGTGAACCGACTTAGAGAAACGGTCGATGATGGTGAGGATGACCATGTTGCCTTGTGAGATGGGTAGCCGGAAACAAAGTCTATAGCGATGTGTGACCAGGGCCGACTTGGCACGGGAAGGGGGCGCAGTTGCCCTGCCGGAGGTCGATTCGAGGTTTTACCTCAAGCGCAGGTTGTGCAGGCAGCCACGCACTCCTTGACGTCCCCCTCCATGCCGGGCCACCAGAAATGTCGTTTAAGGAGGATCAGCGTGCGTCTTCCACCGGGATGACATGCAAATCGGGAGGTGTGTCCCCACTGGAGCACCTGTGAGCGAGCCGCCTGGGGAACAAACAACCGGTTGACCGGCCCAGTACCGGGGTCAGGCTCGCCCCGCTGCACCTCCCTCACCACGGACTCGATCTCCCAGGTAACGGGGGCCACCACGCAGGAAGGGGGAAGTATGGTGTCGTTTGAGTCCAGGGTGTCTGTGGGCAGAAACTGGCGGGAGAGAGCGTCCGGCTTAGCATTCCAGGAGCCCGGACGGTAAGAGAGTGTGAACAAAAAACGGTCAAGGAAAAGCGCCCAGCGGGCCTGATGGGAGTTTAGGCGCTTAGCGGTTCTGATGTAGGCCAGATTCTTGTGGTCTGTCCAGACGATGAATGGTAGTTCTGCCCCCTCCAAATGGTGTCGACACTCCTCCAAGGCCAATTTTACGGCCAACATCTCACGGTCCCCAATCGCATAATTACGCTCTGCCGGAGAGAGTCGCCGAGAAAAGAAGGCACAGGGGTGGAGTTTCTGGTCTGTCGGTGCCCGCTGAGATAGTACAGCGCCTACCCCCTCATCCGAGGCGTCTACCTCCACCACAAACTGGCGGGTGGGGTCGGGGTGGATGAGGATGGGAGCCGAGGTGAACCGCCTCTTCAGTTCTAGCAGCGCCCTATCTGCCTCCGGGGACCAGACGAAGAGGACCTTGGATGAGGTTAGTCGGGTTAGCGGAGCCACCACTGAGCTGTAGTTCCAGATGAATCGTCTGTAGAAGTTGGCGAATCCCAGAAAATGTTGTAGCTCCTTCAGATTATGGGGCGTGGGCCACTCGGTTACTGCCTGGATCTTGGCGGGGTCCGGCCTCACATGGCCCTTGCCAATGATGTAACCGAGGAAGCTGACGGAGGGCTGGTGGAACTCGCACTTCTCAGCCTTGACAAAGAGCTTGTTCTCCAGGAGTCGCTGGAGCACCTGTCGAACATGCTGCGTGTGCTCCTCCAAAGTGCGGGAAAAAATCAAAATGTCGTCTATGTAGACGAAGATGAAGCGGTGGATGAAGTCTCGAAGGACATCATTGACCATGGCCTGGAACACGGCCGGGGCATTAGTGAGGCCGAAGGGCATGACCAAATACTCAAAGTGTCCTAAGGGAGTGTTGAACGCCGTCTTCCACTCATCGCCCTCTCGGATCCGGATGAGGTGGTAGGCGCTTCGTAAATCGAGCTTAGTGGATCCTGACTGGAGCTTGCAGTGGCACCTGAGTAAGACACGACCGGTAAGCAATTTCTCAAAATACAAAGACACATGAATATTCAAATAACACAAGGAGCACAACGTCTTCACTAACTGGGAGTAGTGTTGACAACGAACTGGCGCTGAGTGAAGGGAAGACTGGTTCTTTTAAGCAGAGGTTGATGAGGTGTAAGTGGTTGCAGGTGTGCCGACTGCCCTGCCCAGCTGAGGAGAGAGGAGAGCACAGAGGGGAGGGGGAGACACACAGACAGACAAACACAGATCCTGACAGATAACTTTGTTCCAGACAGAGCAGACTCAGGGTTTAGATTTTGGGCGGCTCAAGAAATAGAGAAAGTGGCAACATGGTGCTCATGTCTTTCGAGGAGATCAAATTCAAATACAACATTTCCACAAAACACTTTTTTAAATATTTACAACTTATGAGTTTAATTTTTTCAATTATCCCTCTATCCACATTAGAGGAATATACCTTGAAGTTTTTAAATTCTAAGAGTCAGGTTTCTTTATGTTAAACTGTTGGTAAATAAGTCTAAAGAGTCATCCTCAAACTTTTGCCAATTATGGAAAATGGACTCGCAATCTCAATCTATAAACCTAAACTCTAGGTTGTTGCAATATAAATGGATAAGTAGATTGTAGAGGTCAAGCTGAACAACTTTAATTCTAGCATACAGACACTTAAAAGATGCTTAAAATGTAAGGATCAAAAGGGTACTCTTTTTCACTGTATGTAGGAATGCCCATATATTTTTTTAAATTTTGGAGCAATGTTTTTTACATTGTGGGTGAAATTGTTGGCAAAGATGTTCTTACTAACCCTAACATGTGCTTGATGAATATTTACCCAGAGGATTTTGTGTTATGGAAGCCATGGAAACCTCATGGAAATCAAATACTCCCTGTACTGCTTCACAGTGGTTGAAAGTAATGACATTTTATCTGGCATTGGAGAAAATAAGTTGTGTTGCCAAGAATAAACTGCAGCTGTCTTAACCCTCGTTTTGAGAGACCAGTGAGCAGGCCATTACAGTAATCTGACCTGCTGGAGATAAAAGCATAAATAGGTTTCTCTAAGTCTGCTTTAGACAATATCCTGTTTAATTTCAAAATATATATTGAGATAGATGATAAAATGCTGATGTGATTGACTTATGTGACTGTATAAATTTTTATAGTTTGAGTCCAATTTGACCCCAGGATTTCTAACCAGGTTTTTTGATTTTAGAGAATAAGACTGCTGGCAATTTCTCTATGTTTCTGTTCCCAAAAATCATTAGTTCAGTCTTGTCTCTGTTCAGTTGGAGAAAATTATTTTGCATCCACAAATCAATCTGTTCGATGCAGTGACACAGTGAATGGATTGGTCCATTTTCACCTGCTGTGGGTGAAATGTACACTCACCTAACTGATTTAGTGTGACCAGTGCAACTCTGCGTTGTGTAGATTTTAATTGTCTATGGTGCATTCGGGAATCACTGGACACAGGTGATCGTTCGAAGACTCTTTAATCTGGTCAACATGAAAATAACACAATCAACATGTGCCACAATTCTCCGATCCAGCCCAAACTACAAAGGAAATGAATATAATTAGCACCCACCGCATTTTCCCATCAATAAAACAAAACATAAAAAACGTGAAATAAGTGCTTAATATATGTCATGACCCCGGTGTCCGGAACAGGCAAAGAGGACTCTCAAGGCAGAACCCCGCAAAGGCATACGGTCTCAGAAGGCTTTATTTGTATTTACAAGTGCAAAGTCCATATTCACAAGCCAATGTTGCCATCATGACAGGGTCCACTACTACCAGGGGTGAAGAAAGGAAGGAAGACAATCTGACACTGAACATTGGAAACACACGGATTATAAAGGGACTCCAATGAGACACAAATGGAGCACATTAAGGGCAGAGCAGGCAATCACAATGGAGGGAAAAACACAAGGACAGGAAGTCAATTTGACATACAGACAGGGGTAAGAAACTTCACATTAAGACAGGAAATGAAATACATTACATCAACAGACTAACTCAATACAGCAGGACATGACAATATAGACTTAAAACCAACTACAATAACACAACGGTGATAAATAAAGACAAAATAATAACAAGAGGACACTTAAAACAAAGGATTACAAAGATGACTGACCTCTTCCCAACACAGGATTTTCAAAAGGGAAGAGGAAGTCGTGACACTGGGATTTATAACAATGCACTGAAGGTAACACACGAAGAAGAAACAAAATGAAGGAGTGGCTGGAGGACCAAGACAGCACAGCAATTCAAAACACCAGGTATATACAACACAATGATATGTAAAAAGACCATTTTGTGTAATTATAATAATGTAATAAATGAACTGGTTACATTCACCCCCCTAGAATTACACAAAATACTAAACGCACATAACATTGGTTGCCAAAAAAAAAAAAACAGCCACATAAACCGTGGGTTTAGTCAGAATGAAAACCATCTTTTCAAAGATCAAGGGACAAAAAGTGGTGCCCTTTACACCACAAAATAGCAACCATATACAACGTGCATAGGAGCAGTAGAAATAAGTATGTAGCCCAGCAGAATTACTAGCTCAAGAAACAATCCACAGAATGTGAGGACACAAAAATCAAATACATATCACAGAAGCATTAACTCTCTCAGTGCCAAACAGAGACTCAACCTGTGTCATAGACTCAATCAATCTACAGACTGGCTTAACAAGTCTACCAAATCGTGTGGTAAGGTTGTGACCCAAATCAGTGACTTGAGGGTCAACAAAAGGCTTGTCTGACTCATCACAAGGGCCTAAGGAAGCACGAACAAACTCAGGGGAGGAAGCACAGGACACCACATCAGGCTCTATGACCGACTGCTGCTGGACCCAGGATGAGGTGCGCTCAACGCTGGACTCGTTGAAACTCGGAGGGGCTCTGGGCAGGAAAAATACAGCTTCTCTGTCCATATATGATATTCCGGACTCCTCCGGGGCAACACCAGTCACAGATAGAGCCTCTGTCACATCCAACGAACCATCCAACGGCAAGAAGTTGACTTGAAGAAGTAAGTTGCGGTGCACAGTCTTCTCATTACCTGCATGGTCTATGATTCTATAGATGTGGAGGTCTGGGTTAGAAGCAACAACATCATAAACCACTGCCTTCCACTTGTCCGATAGCTTCCTTTTTCCTTTGACTCCTTTATTCGCCAAGAGTACCCGGTCCCCAACTGACAGAGGTAAGCCCTTGACCCGCTTATTGTACTGGTCTGACTGGTGTTTTTGTTCAACACTGCTGTTTCCGTGGGCCAGTATAATATAATAATAATAATCTTTATTTTTATATAGCGCTATTCCACCTACTGTAGTAGGCACTCAAAGTGCTTTACACACATTAAACTATTACCAGTGTTACAGAACTTCACTGGAGGCAATGTAGGTTAAGTGTCTTGCCCAAGGACAGTATGCGGGGGTAAGCGGGATGTTATGATGTTTTGGGATGTTTCGAGCAGGATTCATCCGCCCACGCGCCGGTCGAAGGACGGCCGCTCTACCCACTGAGCTATACTGCCGCCCTGTATCAAGGCGTTTCAAAGATCATCCATGAGTGACTTCACATAGGTGTTGTAATTGCATACAGAGGCATCATGGAGTACGTTCTTAAAGAGGAGATCAACTGGTAACCTCACAAACATTAGGTAGAAGGGCGCAAATCCTGTTGTCTCATGAGCTGTGCAATTATACACAAACGTCAATGACTGAATCATCTGTGGCCACTTCAGCTTCATTCTTGGGGGCAAAGATCTCAACATGTTCCCCAATGTCCTATTGAACCTCTCCGTGACGCCATTGCCCATAGGATGGTATGGTGTGGTATGAGACTTGATGACGCCTTCCATTTCCAGCAACTGTGCCACCAACTCACTCTCGAAGCTTGAACACTGGTCGGAATGGATGCGCTGAGGAAAGCCATAGATGCAGAAGAACCCCTCCCAAAGCTTCTTGGCGACACTCTTTGCGGATTGGTCGCAACAGGGGAATGCATGTGCCAACTTAGTAAAATGGTTGGTCACCACAAGGACATCCACAGATTTGTTGTTGCTGTCCTCAGCAGACCAAAAGTCAATACACACCAGTTCCAATGGTGCACTGGTCTTTATATTCTCCAGTGGGACTCTGGCGGACGGGTCAGGAGTCTTACTGAGAACACACCAAGGACACTGTCTTACATAGTTGTCATACCAAAAGAATCGCTGACGAGCCAATGACAGAGTGCGTGGCTGGCCTTGGTGACCGGCGTTATCATGGATACCTGAGAGCACAGTTGACTTTAGGGACTCTGGTACAACAAATTGGAAGCGCTTGTGCTTGGTCAAAGGGACCCAAGTGACACGATACAAAATCCCTTCCAAAACCACCAACCTGTCCCACTGCTTCAAAATTCTCAGGGTCTGTTGACTCTCGTAGCAACGCTCACATCTGGAAGGCCTGCGTTTTCTGTTCACATAGACAGCAACCCTGGATAACACAGTATCACTCTCCTGGTGGGACTGGAGCTCAGGTTTGGACAATACAGATGACAGACAGGGTTCAGGCCCAACAACAGTGTTTAGATAGGCAGCAAGAGAAGTAGCACGATGCCTGGACGCAACCTCCCAGTCACTGGACGCTGACAGGACAGTGGAAACTTCATCCTTAGACATGGAGACGTTGACTGCCGTAGAAAAAGGGGGATCGACCAATGACTGAGGCTGGCAGGTCAGATGAAAAGCGTCCTGCACAGACTCCTCATTCACTTCATTCACAAGTCTGCTTCAACAGGTCAACATATGGCTCTGAAAGGAGACGCTCGGCCAAAGGTTTAACAAAAGGCTTCCGACTCAGGGTATCCGCAACAACGTTCAGTCTGCCAGTGACATACTTGATGTCGAAGTTGTATGGAGCCAGTTTGGAAACCCATTGTTGTTCACAGGCATCCAGCTTCGGCTTGGTCAAGATGTAGGTGAGAGGATTATTATCAGTCCAAACGGTAAACTGATGACCTTTGAGCCAATGACTAAATTTGTCACAAGCTGCCCACTTAAGAGCCAGAAACTCAAGTCTGTGAGCGGGGTACTTAGCCTGACTGCGGCTTAGGGACTTGCTAGCAAAAGCAACCGGTCTGGCCCGCTCTTCACCCTCCGGCACCTGAGAAAGGACGACTCCGAGTCCATCAGTAGAGGCGTCGTTGGAGAGGATAAAAGGCTTATCAAAATCCGGATGGGCCAGGACCACACAATTGAGGAGGGCACCCTTAAGTTGTTCAAAGGCCCTCTCGCACTCATGGGTCCAGTCCTGCGGTGTCAACTGCCTGTACGTCCCAGGCTTGCCTCGGCCTTGAGCACCCCTAATGCGCCGCGTCTGTCCAGCAGTTAAGGCGTAAAGTGGCTTGGCAATACGAGAGCAAGCAGGGATGAAGTGCTGATAGAACAGAACCATCCCGAGGAAAGATCACAGCCATCAGGTTCCATCAGGTCCTCCTTCTTAAACTCCGAGATGGCGCTCACCTTCTCCTGATCCACAGAGACACCGCTGGCGCTCACAACATGTCCAAGAAATCTCACTGATCTTCTGAGGAAGTGGCACTTCTTTTGAGAGAGCTTCAAGTTACTGGACCTCAACCGGGAAAAGACAACACTGAGGCGACTCAACAACTCCTCTTCAGAAGGCGCAAACACCAACAGGTCATCCAGGTAACACAGAAGGTTTGAGAAGTTCAGGTCACCGAATATACTGAGCATCATCCACATAAAGGAGGCTGGACTGTTGCAGAGACCGGTTGTACTCATAGAGGCCAAGAGGTGTAGTGAATGCTGTGTAACGCCTGTCAGACTCATGGAGAGGAATGTTGTAAAACCCTGAGGTCAGATCCATAGTGCTGAAAAATGCATTACCCCCAAGGGCAGCAAGGCAGTCCGACTGGTGAGGCAGTGGGTGGGCGTCCTTGACAGTCCTAGCGTTAAGCCAGCGAAAGTCAGTGCATATTCTTAAGTCTCCTGACTTTTTCCACACCAACACCAGGGGAGAGGCATATTCACTGATGGATTTGCTGATTATGCCCCTCATCTCCATTTCAAACAGAACTTCTCTCAACTTTTGATAATGAGCAGGTGGCACTATGTGAAATGGCAGCCTAAAGGGGCGGTAGAGGGTCAGATGCTTTTATGGTCAGAGGGAACAGGGGATGGGCCCACCCGGGCTTCACACAAACCCTGAACAACAGAAATATCTTCCAAGGCCACACAGGGGAACACATCCTACAGCTTTGCATTACGCCGTAGGGTAATTGCAGTCTGAGTGGGATTGAGGATCTTCATGTTGACCCAGCGATCTCCCCACATTGGGGTGACTACTCTGCCAACCATGATGTTCTTGGGTGTGGAGCGAGCGGACGTGGGTTCAACAATGACCGTACTACCAGGCGACACGGGAGAAGATGGCGGCAGCCTTCCCCAAACAATGTATTCCTTCTGCGGTAGCAGCGTCACAGATTGTTGCAACCTCACTGTTCCCACCTTATCAGGAACTTCTGGACTCAACCACCGAGAGGCGCAGCTCAGCAACTGAAGAAACTGCTCACAGTCAGGGTCAGAAGTATGCAAGTATATAATTTCCCAATACTTCTCTTCAGATTTCATCTTCTGGACAACTGGACGGATCACATTTTTGCCAACAATAAACTCATCCCTCTGCCCAGGAACCATAAACGTCGACAACACAAACCTGAAGCCGTAGATCTCGATGTCCAAATTGTAGATACATTTAGGTTGAGTAACCAGACCACCGCAACCAACGAGAACCACCCGCTCAGGGACAGGTTGTTGAGTTAAGACCACACCAGCAGCTCTCAACTTGGCTTCTGCTAATTCACTAAGTGTACATGACATGCTGCTGGAATCCATCATCCCTCTTAAAGACGTCTGATCACTCACTGACACAGGAGTATAAAATAGTTCACTAGCTCCCTCAATTCTTTGAGTCCCGACCAGAATGACTGTCTTGTCTTCAAGGTAACTTTTACAACAGTCAACATACACAGAGTGAGGATCCGGAGGATTGGGGAGGGTATCTTTAACATTGCTCATGCTGCCCCTCTCATCACACAGGCTGGCTAGTTTAAATCAACATTAGATGGAGCAGCGGCAGGTGTGGGTCTGGCCTTCTGTGTGCATTCGTTTCTCATATGACCAGGTTCAAAACAGCTTAAACATAGTCTGTATAACCTGCAATGTGAGTGAGTGGTGTGTTCACTGGAACCACAAACCTGGCATGCTCGGCTTTGGGGGTGATGAGGGGCTTGACCACGACCAACCCTCTGTCGATTGTTAGTTACCGAAGCCGTGCACAGAGAAAGGACTTTGTCAAACATGGCCACCATTTGCTGAGTGACAGGTTCTGGTGTGGCAATGGCTGAAGTGTGCGGGTGGCCTCCTGTTCCAAGCAGCAGCTGTGGAGACTCATCGATGACATTGGGAGGCAGGGCCTCCAAATAGGAGGGTGCCTGTCCAGTGCAGTCCTGAAGAGTTGACGATTGAGAGCGGGAATAAACAGGAGCCTGCTGTGAAAAAGCAAGTTTACGAGTAATGTTTTTTTGGAACATATAAACGTACAAATGTAAAAAAATACTTAACAAATTGTCTAACTAGACAACCACTAAAAAAAAAACACGTATTTTTTTAAAAGCCAGTTTTTAAAAAACATACATCTAAAAGCATACTCCTCTCCCACTCCGCTACAGCTTGCTTCATTTACCATTACGCTCTGCCGAAAAGAATTATGGGATACGTAGGACGGGAAAGGATCCACCACACCCATCCTTCCAATTCGAGGAAAAGGAGGACGTATTTGTGGGCCGCATTTGAAGGATCCTACGAATTTGGACAGCCTTCGTCGCTGCGCTGTGACGTAACATCCTTCAAATGAGGACTCCGAAGGATGTAGACCCTGAATTTGGACACAGCCACTGGGATTTATAACAATGCACTGAAGGTAACACACGAAGAAGAAACAAAATGAAGGAGTGGCTGGAGGACCAAGACAGCACAGCAATTCAAAACACCAGGTATATACAACACAATGATATGTAAAAAGACCATTTTGTGTAATTATAATAATGGAATAAATGAACTGGTTACATTAGGAACACCTGTTCAATTTCTCATTAATGCAAGAATATAATCAACCAATCACATGGCAGTTGCTTTGGTGCATTTAGTGATATGGTCCTTGTCAAGACAATCTCCTGAACTCCAAACTGAATCTCAAAATGGGAAGGAAAGGTGAATTAAGCAATTTTGAGCGTGGCATGGCTGTTGGTGCCAGACGGGCCGGTCTGAGTATTTCACAATCTGCTCAGTTACTTGGATTTTCATTCACAACCATTTCTAGGGTTTACAAAGAATGGTGTGAAAAAGGAAAAACATCCAAAATGCAGTCCTGTGGGCAAAAATGCCTTGTTGATGCTAGAGGTCAGAGGGTTGCTTACCTGCGCCTTCGGGTCAGGGATAGGTCTCTCACTGTTGTTTACGGGCCAAATGGCAGTGCAGAGTACCCCACCCTTTTTGGAGAAATCACTCAGATACATTAAAGAAACAGGATATCAGAACAAAACAGACAAAAACACAGAACCAGGTAGGGATCCTGACACATCAGCTTGAATCAGTCGACTGATTCAAGCTGATGTGTCAGGATCCTTACTTCTGCTACAAAATCATTCTCTTAAAGATTTTGAATGTTCTTTTACAAACACATTTCTGATCTCATTTCGGGGCGCAGTGGCTCAGTGATAGAGCGGTCGTCCGTCAACCGGAAGGTTTTTGGTTCGATTCCCCGCTGTCCCCACAGTTCATACTGTCGTTGTGTCCTTGGGTAAGACACTTAACCTCCCTTACTTCCAGTTGTAACACTGGTGAATGGAACCTTAATGTAAGTCGCTTTGGATAAAAACGTCTGAGCTAAATGAATATAAGTAAAAAATTTTGTTAATTTCATAACCCTTGAAAATCGACCCTGTTTTTTTTGGTGTGTTCACAGTAAATTGAACAGTATTTGGATTAATATTCCTTTAAAGGCAGGTGCATCATGCTGTTTGTTTGTGACATGTGACATGCCCCTTAAAGAATTGTGAAAGTGTTTTTAAATTCTCGTTGCTGAAGTCGACTGTATGTTGATACTGCTTCAGTATTTCACTAATTTGCTATAGGTCCCTTACAGCAGTTTGTAAAATCCTCAGATTAGCTCATTGTAGCTGTAACCAGATTACATCCTGTAGTAGTAAGATCACCCTGACTTTAAATGGCATATGATTTTGAACAGAAAAGATCCAACCAAGAGACAGAGACATTGAAAAACACATGAATCTGTGTTTTTACAAAAAGAACACTATTACAAAAAATATATTCTTTTGTCTCTTTGTTATAAGAATTCTTTTTGTCCTTTATTTATCCAGAGAGACACGTAGACAGATTCTCAGTCTAGTTATGTCTACTTCATGCTTGGATTAGCACGAAGGACATGACATTAATTTGACATGACCTGAAGAGAACTATAAGCCCCAGTAACTCTAAATATTATAAGAACAAAAGGTATTCTAACACTCTTAAAGAAATTTGTGGCAGCCTTTTTCTTAAAACAACAAAATCATTTCTGAACCCTAAATACTTTCTAAACAGAATTTTATTCATTAAGTTTAATGAAGAGTTTAGTTTAAAATCCTGTAAAACTGTGGTAAATGGACTGGAGCTCAGAGCTGCAGGTGATCTGAGTGAACTTCTGCTGAAGTTCAGATTGATAAATCTCAGAGAACACATGTTTGATAAATGAGACTCAAAGAGTGCTTCAGGAGGAAAAATGAGATTGAAAAGAAAAGCTTGTGTGGATCAGACTGATGTAATGTCTCTGTTTTCCTTCAGACTGGATCCTGCTGGAGTCCACTGCCTGAGTCCAGGTCTCAGGAAGTGTAAGTGTGACAGTCTCATTGATTTAGACCAAGACATCTCTGAACCACAGGCTTTGCTCTAAACTCACAGAAAGATTTCAAAGCTTCAGAAATATTGGAGAAGCTCAGTTTGTCTTTTTGTACAAACTGTAGATGTTTCTTCTCTTCCACTTGATGTAAAGTCAGTTTTTTTCTCTGATAAATAATGATTGTAAATGCTGTCATTGATGTGTCACTGAGCCTGACCTGTTGTTCACTCAGACAAACCCTATTCATTACTGGACTTACTGGACTTACAATGGGATCTGTCTCTGTCCAAACTCTGAGCCAGACACAAATTCAGGGACAAAAGTGATGTCTTTTCCACATTGGCCTGAAAAGTGTGTGTGTGTGACTCTGAGACAGTGATGGTTGTAAAAGTGATGCTGCAGTAGTTTGTTGCAGAGTTAGTGTGACTCAGACTCATAGAGGCCTGTATAAGCTGGAGCTGTATGAGAGTGTGTCTGTAGCAGAGTTAGTGGCTGCTCCTCTCCACACTCACCCCCAGTGTGTCTTTAGACCTGAACACAAGCCTCGATGCAGCAGGAACACACCTTAGAAAATGTGTTGGATTAAAGCTGTGTCAGTGACTTATCGATACCAGAGCAAATGAGAGAAATCCAATAAAGGCACGTTTTACACACGTCACAATAAAAGTGAATGTGTCTGTTTGAGGTTTTAGTCAGAACCAGATCTGATTGAAACATTTGTGATAAAGACTGTCTCACAGAGATGTATGTTTTTGCCTCAGAACAGATGAATATTTAGATCTGAGCCAGACAACAGCTCTTTAAATGGAATCAACTCTGTTTTCAATGCATCTATTAATAATCAGTGTCATAATCAACACTGTTCTGTAGCTCATGGCTGTGTGAGCCATACTTTCACTTTGTTTGAGCAGCTGTAAGGATGCTTATTGTCTGGTGGCTTTTGAGAGTAAGCCATAGGTCCTTAGTGTTAAATCTATCAGACACAGAAAAGAGCCAGGACGATGCTGCTGCTTAGTTTATTCTGAGAAACAAAGCATTATAGGAAGGAGAAGCCCTGTATAAAAACCTGTGTCATGGAGCTCATTGATGTGTGATTGTGCCTTAACTCTTTCCTGAGCCTTGGACAGCAGTGACCTTTTACTGTGTAGTCCACACGTGTCAGAACTGAATCTAGAGTTCTTATTAAAGGAGCTCCTGAAGAGTCCAGTTTGGAGCTGTTTAACTTTTCCATCAAACAGAATCTTGTAGTTGTGTTGTGAATCTTGTACATTTGTGTTAATCTCATGTGTTCAGAGAGGACAGAGGACTAACTGCAGCTGTATTGTGTCTTCTCTCCATCAGATTTCTGTGAACTCACACTGGATCCAAACACAGCTCACAGACGCCTCAAACTGTCTGACAACAACAAGAAGGTGACACTTGTGAAAGAGATGCAGCCATATCCAGATCATCCGGACAGATTTGAGAACTGGCATCAGCTGCTGTGTTCGACTGGTCTGACTGGTCGCTGTTACTGGGAGGTCCAGTGGAGCGGAAGGGTTGATATATCAGTGTCTTACAGACGAATCAGAAGGAAAGGAGGCATTAAGGACTGTGTGTTTGGAAACAACGATCAGTCCTGGAGTCTGTACTGCTTTAAAAGTCGTTACTATGTTTGGCATAATAACAACCAAACCCCCCTCCCTCACTCCTCGTCCTCTTCTGGGACAGTAGCAGTGTATGTGGACTGTCCTGCTGGCTCTCTGTCCTTCTACACAGTCTCCTCTGACCAACTGACCCACCTCCACACCTTCAACACCACATTCACTCAGCCTCTGCTTCCTGGGTTTAGACTCTGGTCTGTTGACTCCTCAGTGTTGTTGTTAACTCTATGGGACTGATAGTGTTCTCTTGTAGAGAAACATCCTCACTGCTGATCATATACTCCAGTCTACCTGACCTCACACACTCACACATGTTAGAAAAGATGATAAAAGACTCCAAACACACTTAAATGATCAGAGCTGAACTTTGTATTTTTAGTTTGAGCTGGTCTGATAAAACAGAGAAACAGTTCTTTTCCAGTTTCTTTGACAGAGACAGGTCCCACACAGAAACAAACTGATGACATCAATCTCATGTTGGTCTCATTGTGTTTGTAGAGAAGGATCAATCACAGCATTTGTCTCCACAAGTGCTTCTGTACACTTCATTAATATAAAGGTGGATTTGAAATATGACAGAGATAAATGTGATTTGGGTTGAAATCCTGTGAGAAATGACAATAAAGTGAAATGAGCAAACACTCCACAGTAACGGCCTCAGTCCTGTTGCTGTTCATGTGGAACCTGTTATTATTGGGATTTATGGACATGTGCGAGTCTTACAAAACCACTATATTGTCCCCCAAATGTAGAAAAGCACTTCAGCTGAACTCATCACCTTCCCACAATGCACCACGAGTCTTTGTAAAATAAGTCCAATACGAGAGGAAGTGCTTAGAGACGGAGGTTGTCAGTTTAAATCCAAGTGTATGTTTGTTTTATCAATGGAAATATTCTATTGTAATGTTTGTCTCATAAATGACACAGTTGAGTTTTCAGTTGGTGTTGCAGAGGTTTTAACTCAGTTGCCGTCACCATTTACTGAGACTATATTAACTTGAGCTGTAAATAAATGTGTCAAATATGATCTGAGCTTTTCTAAATCACTTAAACACAACACACTGCATTCATCAGAAAAGACATGTTTATGTCACTAATGCAAGTGTTCACGAGTGCTTAGAATAAACACAACTTAAAGAAAGAAATCTCTAGCCTTGACTTCAGACCTGACTCTGGAGCTGCCTCTGAAGGAAGGATCCTGAGGCGTTTGCACAAAAAGAGTTGAACAAACTCAAAGTTGAGTAGGTTTTGATCAAACCAAACCAATCCAAACCTGGGAACTTTGGCCTCAGCCGGAAACATCTATGAAAGGGTACTGGAAAGGAGAATGCAGCCGATAGTTGGGTCATGACCAAAAGAACAAGAACCCGGATACAGGCGGCCAAAACAAGCTTTCTCTGCAGGGCGGCAGGGCACTCCCTTAGAGATTGGGTGAAGAGCATAAAGTAGAGCCGCTGCTCCTCCACATCGAGAGGAGTCAGCTGAGGAGCATATTTTTTTAGTTTTTATTTCTTTAGGACAGCGTACAATGTACATTAAGCCAAAGCAGAGATGCTTGTACCCGATTGTAGCTTAACAGCTCATTTCCATCTATTGTACATGTTTTTGGTGGTAGAAACCGGACACAGACACAGGAGAACATGCAAATTCCACACAGAAAGGCCCTGACCTGGATGGGAATCAAATCCTGGACCTTCTTGCTGTGCGGCCAGAGTTCCATCCTAAAGACAAGATCCCCAAAAACAGAGTAATGTAGTTTATGCAGTTCAGTGAAGAGTGCATTGACAGGTATGTTGGAGAAACAAAACAGCAGCTTCACAAGAGGATGTATCAGCGGGTGGCCTCAGATTCATGTTGCCTAGTATTTACAACAGTGTTCTTAAACCTAAAACAAAAGAGCCTCACCTTAGAACAACCAACATAACACCTGATTAGAACTATGACACTAACGACCCTGCACCTGTATGGAGCAATGTCACCAACGACTCTTCGTAGCCTTAACGACTTTCACATATGGAGTCACACCTCCCTTTCATGACCAACAACACAACAACCTGGTACATCAGGTTTGGTTTCAGGGGAAACTCCTCCCTTTAGAAATATAAGCTCAACTCTTTTACAGTTGAACTCAGAATGGACAAAGTCTCTTGGAATTAGAGATGAAACGTCTTCACCTTGAAAATGAAGTCCAGATGCTTTTACTCAAACCTTTTCTTCAAGATGTCCTGGATGACTGAGAACCTCCACAGACTTCTTTTTCTCTGTTATTGAAATTATAAATTAGTCATATTAATGGTTGTTTGTTTTCCTGTAGAGACATTGGTAAAGATTTTGTTCGATATTTATACATTGTAAGGGGGTGGGATTTTTTTAAAATGTTATGGGAATGATATATTTCTTATTGTTATTACGTACTGGTTGCTCTTTGTTCTGTCATGGCTAATCCAAACAAAGACATGGACTTAGACACACCTACAGCCTTCACCTGGGGACCTGTCATGAGAAGGTGTGAACAATACACCTCGTACCTCATACACTGTATGTCCAGCAAGATATAAAATTGTGTGTATTGTTTACCTTTGCAATCAAACATTATCCTGTACCATTGTTACATGTTTGCTTCATTCTTCCAAGAATTAAACCTGACCATTCAATCTAAATTGTACGCTGTCTCCATTGTCTCATTAATCTGAACTAAAAATTACAATGTTTACACTTCAACCCATTCCCTTTCGAACATTAATATTTAATCATAGTAAATGTATATACATTTTGTTTGCTTTTATGTTTGAAAAAAAAATGAAAAGAAATTAAAAGAAAGAACAACTGGAGGGTAAAAAATTGTATTTACTTCTTTATAAAACATTGTCACTTGTTTCTGGAACAAACCTGTTTAAAGGTGTCTCACCAAATAATTGAAGATAAGTGTAACTCTACAATACAAGTGATAGAGCCTGTAACACATGGTTTAGTGCTACTGCCTCAAATAATAATAATAATAAACTTTATTTTATAAAGCGCCTTTAAAGGCAACTTCTCAAAGCGCTGTACAAAGACAAGCAATACAAAGCTCAAACAATAAAATAACATCAACAATCAAAGCTAAAAAATTAAAACAATACAATAACATCAACAATCAGTGCTAATTTAAAATTAAAACAATAAAACATCAACAATCAAATGCTAATTTAAAAAAATAAGTCTTAAGTCTACCTTTAAAAATGTCATAGCCCTGTCCTTCCCTAAGATCAGGAGGCAGAGAATTCCAAAGGACAGGAGCATATGAAGAAAAGGCCCTGTCACCCATAGATCTTAAGCGTGTTTGAGGAACAGACAACAAGTTGGATTGTGCAGAACGCAATCTCCGAGTTGTGGTATAGGAGGTTAACAACTGAGATAAATAATAAGGGGCCAAGCCATGTAATGCTTTATATGTCAGCATCATGATTTTAAAATCTACTCTGAATCTGACTGGGAGCCAGTGTAAGGACTCCAGAACTGAGTGATGTGATCGCAAACCCTGGACCCAGTCAATATCCTGGCGGCCGAGTTTTGTACATATTGTAGTTTTTTAAGTGTGGCTTCAGAGACTCCGGCTAGAAGGGCGTTACAGTAGTCTATCCTAGAGATGACAAAGGAATTCATCAGCTTTTCAGCTACTGAGAAATTTAGCATAGGACATAGTCTAGCTATATTTCTGAGGTGAAAAAAGGATGATTTAACTGTGCTCTGGACAAAGGCTGGATGGACTGTTATGCAGCTCACTCACCAACCTGTCACCTGTGAAACACCTGTGAAACACCGGTGAAAGACCTGTGAAACACCTGTGAAACACCTGTGAGACACCGGTGAAACACCTGTGAAACACCTGTGAGACACCTGTGAGACACCGGTGAAACACCGGTGAAACACCTGTGAAACACCTGTGAGACACCTGTGAGACACCGGTGAAACACCGGTGAAACACCTGTGAAACACCTGTGAAACACCTGTGAAACACCTGTGAAACACCTGTGAAACACCTGTGAAACACCTGTGAAACACCGGTGAAACACCGGTGAAACACCTGTGAAACACCTGTGAAACACCTGTGAAACACCTGTGAAACACCTGTGAAACACCTGTGAGACACCGGTGAAACACCTGTGAAACACCTGTGAGACACCTGTGAGACACCGGTGAAACACCTGTGAAACACCTGTGAAACACCTGTGAGACACCTGTGAAACACCTGTGAAACACCGGTGAAACACCTGTGAAACACCTGTGAAACACCGGTGAAACACCTGTGAAACACCTGTGAAACACCTGTGAAACACCGGTGAAACACCTGTGAAACACCTGTGAAACACCTGTGAAACACCTGTGAAACACCTGTGAAACACCGGTGAAACACCTGTGAAACACCTGTGAAACACCTGTGAGACACCTGTGAAACACCTGTGAGACACCTGTGAAACACCTGTGAGACACCGGTGAAACACCTGTGAAACTCCGGTGAAACACCTGTGAAACACCGGTGAAACACCTGTGAAACACCTGTGAGACACCTGTGAAACACCTGTGAGACACCTGTGAAACACCTGTGAAACACCGGTGAAACACCTGTGAGACACCTGTGAACACTTGTGAAACACCTGTGAGACACCTGTGAAACACCTGTGAAACACCTGTGAGACACATGTGAAACACCTGTGAAACACCGGTGAAACACCTGTGAAACACCTGTGAGACACATGTGAAACACCTGTGAAACACCGGTGAGACACCTGTGAAACACCTGTGAGACACCTGTGAAACACCTGTGAGACACCTGTGAACACTTGTGAAACACCTGTGAGACACCTGTGAAACACCTGTGAAACACCTGTGAGACACATGTGAAACACCTGTGAAACACCGGTGAAACACCTGTGAAACACCTGTGAGACACATGTGAAACACCTGTGAAACACCGGTGAAACACCGGTGAAACACCGGTGAAACACCTGTGAAACACCTGTGAAACACCTGTGAGACACCGGTGAAACACCTGTGAAACACCTGTGAAACACCTGTGAAACACCTGTGAAACACCTGTGAAACACCGGTGAAACACCGGTGAAACACCTGTGAAACACCGTGAAACACCTGTGAAACACCTGTGAAACACCTGTGAGACACCTGTGAAACACCTGTGAGACACCTGTGAAACACCTGTGAGACACCTGTGAAACACCGTGAAACACCTGTGAAACACCTGTGAAACACCTGTGAAACACCTGTGAAACACCTGTGAAACTCCGTGAAACACCTGTGAAACACCGGTGAAACACCTGTGAAACACCTGTGAGACACCTGTGAAACACCTGTGAGACACCTGTGAAACACCGGTGAAACACCTGTGAGACACCTGTGAAAACCTGTGAGACACCTGTGAAACACCTGTGAGACACCTGTGAACACTTGTGAAACACCTGTGAGACACCTGTGAAACACCTGTGAAACACCTGTGAGACACATGTGAAACACCTGTGAGACACCTGTGAAACACCTGTGAGACACCTGTGAAACACCTGTGAAACACCGTGAAACACCTGTGAAACACCTGTGAAACACCGGTGAAACACCTGTGAAACACCTGTGAAACACCTGTGAAACACCTGTGAAACACCTGTGAAACACCTGTGAGACACCTGTGAAACAGCTGTGAAACACCGGTGAAACACCTGTGAAACACCTGTGAAACACCTGTGAAACACCTGTGAAACACCTGTGAAACACCGGTGAAACACCTGTGAAACACCTGTGAGACACCTGTGAAACAGCTGTGAGACACCTGTGAAACAGCTGTGAGACACCTGTGAAACAGCTGTGAAACACCGGTGAAACACCTGTGAAACACCTGTGAGACACCGGTGAAACACCTGTGAAACACCTGTGAAACACCTGTGAAACACCTGTGAAACACCTGTGAAACACCTGTGAGACACCTGTGAAACACCTGTGAGACACCTGTGAAACACCTGTGAAACACCTGTGAAACACCTGTGAAACACCTGTGAAACACCTGTGAAACACCTGTGAGACACCTGTGAAACACCTGTGAGACACCTGTGAGACACCTGTGAAACACCTGTGAAACACCTGTGAGACACCTGTGAAACACCTGTGAAACACCTGTGAAACACCTGTGAAACACCTGTGAAACACCGGTGAAACACCTGTGAAACACCTGTGAAACACCGGTGAAACACCTGTGAAACACCGGTGAAACACCGGTGAAACACCGGTGAGACACCTGTGAAACACCTGTGAGACACCTGTGAAACACCTGTGAAACACCTGTGAAACACCTGTGAAACACCGGTGAAACACCTGTGAAACACCGGTGAAACACCTGTGAAACACCTGTGAGACACCTGTGAAACACCGGTGAAACACCTGTGAAACACCTGTGAAACACCTGTGAAACACCTGTGAGACACCTGTGAACACTTGTGAAACACCTGTGAAACACCTGTGAGACACCTGTGAGACACCTGTGAAACACCGGTGAAACACCTGTGAGACACCTGTGAAACACCTGTGAACACTTGTGAACACTTGTGAAACACCTGTGAAACACCGGTGAAACACTTGTGAAACACCTGTGAGACACCTGTGAAACACCTGTGAACACTTGTGAAACACCGGTGAAACACCTGTGAGACACCTGTGAAACACCGGTGAGACACTTGTGAAACACCGGTGAAACACCTGTGAGACACCTGTGAAACACCGGTGAGACACCTGTGAACACTTGTGAAACACCGGTGAAACACCTGTGAAACACCTGTGAAACACCGGTGAAACACCTGTGAAACACCTGTGAAACACCTGTGAAACACCTGTGAGACACCTGTGAACACCTGTGAAACACCTGTGAAACACCTGAAACACCTGTGAAACACCGGTGAAACACCTGTGAAACACCTGTGAAACACCTGTGAGACACCTGTGAAACACCTGTGAAACACCTGTGAAACACCTGTGAAACACCTGTGAAACACCTGTGAACACTTGTGAAACACCTGTGAGACACCTGTGAACACTTGTGAAACACCGGTGAAACACCTGTGAGACACCTGTGAACACTTGTGAAACACCTGTGAAACACCTGTGAAACACCTGTGAAACACCGGTGAGACACCTGTGAACACTTGTGAAACACCGGTGAAACACCTGTGAAACACCTGTGAAACACCTGTGAAACACCGGTGAAACACCTGTGAAACACCTGTGAGACACCTGTGAAACACTTGTGAAACACCTGTGAAACACCTGTGAAACACATGTGAAACACCGGTGAAACACACCGGTGAAACACCGGTGCATTACCTACAACTGGAGAGACAATGTTTAGTACTACTTTGTTGGGTTGTTAATATTTTGTTTGGTGGGGGTTGTGTCTTTTGGGCATATTACTTATTAAACTAATTAACTTACTTGACACTGGCCTTATCTTATTTCATAGCTATACCTTGGGTACCTCTCAGCTCTCTATAAGAAACATTCTCTCCCAGGGACAGTGAGCTGCAGTGAACCTGTTGAGATCATAGATTTTTTTAACTCTAAATGAAGACTTGAAATATCAGTTTTTTGTTTATTTATTAACAATCATACCAAAATCTAGGTTTGTTAGCATTTGCTAGTTACACTTTAATCTTGATTGTTGCCAACGCTGCCATCCTCTTCATCATCCCCTCCCTTATCATCTTCCTCATCTTCATCTCCACAGAATGCTCCATAGTCAGGGACCCACAGTCCAGAGTCTATGCATCTTCTCAGGTGGTACTTTCTCTCCTGTACAGACACACAGATAAACACAAAATCATTTATCATTCATCCCAAATAGGAACAATGCAGCTCCATCCTGTTACACGTGCGTTTGTCTACAGCTTTAATCAGATTCATCAGAATGAGAGAATTCACACTCCTAAACCACTACTGAAGAAAAAAAAATATTGGCATATAACTGCAGGAGAAAATCATGCAGCATTATGCAACATTATACAAAAAAGCGAAGTGCATCTATACTTAATGGCCAGACAACTTGTTCTGTATGTATTTAGTTTGATACAGTTTTAAAAAGTATACAGTCTGATGTTCTTTCACGTGTCTGTTTATTCCTATTCTTTAAAGTAGTGACAAACATCTCATGGAAATATAATATATATTATTCTGAAAAAATGTTTTGTTCAACAGTTAAACTATATTGTAGAGAAAAACCTTTGACAAAAAAGCATTGTTTACTTTGGACAAGAACAATCTAGAAGTTTTACCATTTGGTCATGAAAATGTCACTAAAAGCAGAAATATGTTTAGAAGCCTAAAAATGTCGAAAAGAAACTACCAACAACAATTCTTGTTCTGGTTGAAGGTGTGGACACGGCCCTTGAGCCATTCATTCAACTGGATCCATAATCAGTAAAGTAACCTGCTGCAAACACACGTCTGTGGTCATATCAGAAAGGAGGGCTTTCATTTTCACCGGCCCCTGTTTGGCCACATAATGAAGGTGAGGAGAGGACTTTAGAACATGTCAAAGCTTCAGTCAATTAATGTACAACTATATGTACAAACTGTATCCATTTTCAGTTTCTCACTCACTTTATGAATATTCCATAACTTATTTTATTAAGATTGTGATACTCTAAGCCTAGCAGTAGTTTTTGCAAATTCAGTCTTAAGCTCAAGTAGTTCTAATTTCCTTTGGAGAAGCTCAGCCTGCTCCTCCAAAGCATACTGCTCTTTAGAAGGCAAGCTAAAAGTGCAGCTTTTGCAACCTCAGCCTTTTGACAGGCAGACCTTTGCCTTTAGATGAGCAGTTTTGCACCTTTGATGTTAGCCTTTTGCATGGCAAGTGACAGTTTTATGGTGTGCTGTGTTAAATATATGCATCAAGAGTGATTCTATAGTCTGCATTTATTTTTAACAGACAAATAATCAGCAATTAACTTGTACTTAGCCTACACTTTAAAAAGGTATTGTTACAATAAAGGATTGTAGGAGACAGAACATGGGTGCGTGTGTGTGTGTGTGTGTGTGTGTGTGTGTGTGTGTGTGTGTGTGTGTGTGTGTGTGTGCGTGCGTGTGTGTGGGTGTTGGTCTGGTGCTGAAGGGGCCGAGCTCACGGGACCGCATGCACGAGCCTGTATGTCTATATCACGTAAATGAAAAGGAGCACTTAGGGGAGGAGAGAGGATAGGTTGGGTAGCCATAATTGTTTGTTTGGTTTTCGTCATTATTAGTTTATCCATAGGTGTGTCTTCTCCACCAGTATTCATTAAATAAATCATAGTAAAGCATTCTGGATCAAGCGTCTTTGTTTACAATACAGGATTTTAATAGCGCGTCACAAATATATGTACAGGACCTATCTTACCCTCTCAGCGGCAATAGGGAATACGCTACAAGGATATTTTTGCAATTATTTGAAGCCATATATTTCAGTTTCAGCATGCCCCTCATCATGGTCAGGTGAATGCAGTGACAGTGAGGTGTCCCCCCACCCACCTCGGGTCCTGGGTACTCGGTACCCTTTACCCCCCCCCAGTCTGACACCCGTGGCAGTCTCAGAAGTACAGTTCCCACACTGCAGTATGAAAGAGGAGCAAAGACAAATGTGAGCTCACCTCTGGGTCAAGTCTGTCCACAACCTCCTGCAGCATCGCAATGTTCTTTTCATCAAAGCTCCGCTGCATGTCCTAAAGGAGTAAACACAGCACAAGGGCAACACTCAGGTTACTATCAAAGTATAGCACAGTGTTGACCCTATCTTTTCTGATAGGGATGTTCACTCTCAGAGCCTCTACACCAGCACACTGCCCCAGTCCCAGTTTATTCATAAGTCTCTATTCGCAAGTTACTTTTGGCAGAGAGCTGTAGACCGCCACAGGATCCAAACCTCCAGGACCCAGTCTGGCCTGCCTCTCCTCTTCCTCTTGTTCTATCAGAGCACTCTCTAAACGACTCTGTGCACAGCTCCGAACCCGCTGCTTCAGTAACTCCAGCTCTTTGTCAAAGGCCTCTAGGTACAGCTTCTCTGCCGTCTGGAATCAACAAAGAAGCACAAACCTACGAGCTATAACTTCTCAAGCTGTCAATAAAAGCGTTTTCATCTGAAATGGTCTAGTGAGTATTAGTCAGTTCAAAAACATTTTGCATGCCCCAAATTTACACAACTGATACCTTTATCCTGGAGAAGAAGCATCTGAAGCAGCCTCTCGGGTCAACTTTAGCCGTTTTGGCTAAATCTAAGATGAACTTTATGACAATGGCCTGATGAGCCACCTGCTCCATCAAAGCATGTTTCTGCAACATAGACATGACCATATAATTGTTTGTCCATTAAATCTGCATAAAATATGATAACTTATCTTATGGCTCACACCATATCTATCTCCATGTCTATACACAGTTCCACCAGGGCGCTGGCAGTGTCTTCACAAACCAGATGAGGGTTGTCTGACAGATACTTCTGACTGTCGTTATAGCGCCGCAGCAAACCTATACCCAGTAATAAACACTTCATTATAGGCAGTTCACACATTATCACATACACCACATTTGAACATGAAAACACATACCACTATGAACACAATGGACTTATATGGACTTATTACACCATAACCTTTAAAATAACTCTATTTTTGAGTTTTATTAATACAATGACCCATTGGGTCAAATAGGCTTTTCAAGCATGTTATTTACACTGTAAATGAACTGCATTTCTCATACAATAATGTCACAGTGACTAAACTTATACCTTTATGAGAACAGAGTTATCTAGAGGAAGTGCTTTGCATGAGGGTGTTGTTCCTCTGCATTGTTTCTGTTCCTGGTGAGTGACTGATTGTAAAAGAGAGGACCAGGCCAAACACTACACAGCTGGACTAAAACATACCCAAGTGTCTGATTTCCTTGGTATATTTTTCCACAAAGCTCTGGTGTCTCTTCACCTTTTCCTCTTCCGTTTCCTCAGGAGTTGCACTCTTTATGTTGAGGACACTCTGGAAAGATAAGACAGAAAAAACATTTTGAACCAAAACTAATGTCAGGTCCGCACAAAATGCCTTTATATAGAAATTTGGTTTGTTTATGAAAAACTCTGTCAGCATACACTCACATAAAGGATTATTAGGAATACCTGTTCAATTTGTCATTAATGCAAGAATCTAATCAACCAATCACATGGCAGTTGCTTCAGTGCATTTAGGGGTGTGGTCCTGGTCAAGACAATCTCCTGAACTCCAAACTGAATGTCAGAATGGCAAAGAAAGGTGATTTAAGCAATTTTAAGTGTGGCATGGTTGTTGGTGCCAGACGGGCCGGTCTGAGAATTTCACAATCTGCTCAGTTGCTGGGATTTTCACGCACAACCATTTCTAGGGTTTACCAAAAAATGATGTGAAAAGAGAAAAACATCCAGTATGTGGCAGTCCTGTGGGCGAAAATGCCTTGTTGATGCTAGAGGTCAGAGGAGAATGGGCCGACTGATTCAAGCTGATAGAAGAGCAACTTTGACTGAAATAACCACTCGTTACAACCGAGGTATGCAGCAAAGCATTTGTGAAGCCACAACACGCACAACCTGGAGCGGCAGTAGCTCAGTGGGTAGAGCAGTCGTCTTTCAACCCGAAGGTAGTTGGTTTGATTCCCACTCTCCCCACAGTTCATACTGTCGTTGTGTCCTTGGGCAAGACACTTAACCCACCTTGCCTCCAGTGTCTGTAACACTGGTAATTACTGTAGAACAATGTAAGTCGCTTTGGATAAAAGCGTCTGCCAAATGAATAAATGTAAATGTAAACCTTGAGGCGGATGGGCTACAACAGTAGAAGACCCCACTGGGTACCACTCATCTCCACTACAAATAGGAAAAAGAGATTACAATTTGCACGAGTTCACCAAAAATGGACAGTTGAAGACTGGAAACATGTTGTCTGGTCTGATGAGTCTTGATTTCTGTTGAGACATTCAGATGGTAGAGTCAGAATTTGGGTTAAACAGAATGAAAACATGGATCCATCATGCCTTATTACCACTGTGCAGGCTGGTGGTGGTGGTGTAATGGTGTGGGGGATGTTTTCTTGGCACACTTTAGGCCCCTTAGTGCCAATTGGGCATCGTTTAAATGCCACAGCCTACCTGAGCATTGTTTCTGACCATGTCCATCCCTTTATGACCACCATGTACCCATCCTCTGATGGCTACTTCCAGCAGGATAATGCTCCATGTCACAAAGCTCCAATCATTTCAAATTGGTTTCTTGAACATGACGATGAGTTCACTGAACTAAAATGGCCCCCACAGTCACCAGATCTCAACCCAATAGAGCCTCTTTGGGATGTGGTAGAACGGGAGCTTTGTGCCCTGGATGTGCATCCCACAAATCTCCATCAACTGCAAGATGCTATCCTCTCAATATGGGCCAACATTTCTGAAGGCGAAAGGGGGTCAAACACAGTATTAGTATGGTGTTCCTAATAATCCTTTAGGTGAGTGTGCATCGTAATTGTATGAGTACAACTTATTGTGAAATGTCCACAAAAAAATTTGATGTCCATATGCTGACACACAAACGTTGGTATGATTTAGTAATGCAATTTTCAGAAATTATTAGGCCAATATGGTCAATAACATTATTGATGCACGCATTTTTGGACCATTAATGTGAGCGTGGGCTCACAAAATTTGGCAAAAACATCAGTCCTGGCGAAATTTGATTATTCACAGGAGCGCTTTTTTGGCCGCTATGGGACTTTTGGCACCCTCACTGTGGCGGAATTGAACAAAATTCAGCACAGTGATTCGCCACATTGTACAAAACAGAAAATATTATTATGGGCCCACTCAGAAAAAAATAGGAAGTTTTCCTTTTTGGCTTGAAATTTGACTTTGCATTTTAACAAACTCCTCCTCGGCGTCAGCCCGAATAAGTCAAGATAATTTTGTTCAAGATAATCTAGAGATGTATGCCATCAAAAGATATCAAATATTTCTTACAAACCATTATGGTTTTAATGCGGCATAGCCTCAATTTTTCGCAAACACCCAAATTTTTATAAATCGTATACATTGTTCGATTTGCTTAAACTTGAACTTATTGACTCCTCTGGCCCAAACACATATAATATAAAATTCCTATGGGACGGCACAATATTTAGTTTGTTATAGTTGCACAAAAAATGCCTCTTGGACCATAGCCCAAAATTTAACCTTAAAGCTGTTTTAATGGCCCAAATATTATGTTTGTTGTACATGGAGAAAATTTGGCACAGACATCCATAATGGGACAGGGAACAAAAAAGTAAATTGAATCAGTGGTGTAGGAGCCATTTTATGTTTATTGTTGGCATGTTATTTTATATTGTTTGAATATATTTAAATTCTTGTTTTGGACACTAGGTGGCAGTGATTAGATGCACATGGTTGTATATAGGGGGCATAGGTTACAGGAAGTGAAAAAAACCACAGGGAAGGAGAGCACAGACAGTTCTCACCAGACCAAAGTCTCACCAGATCAAAATCTGTGATGAAGCTAAAATAAATCATAAGTCATTGGTGAAATTACCAATGCCTGAAAATGAACTCGAAAAGCAAAATCACTGGTTTCAACAAAAAAATGGATTTTTTTATACAGGATGTAAATATATGGCTTTCAGAAGTTGGATGGCATAAAACACATACCATTGCTCAAAGCGTAATTAAAGATGACATTGCACCGGATGACAGTGTTTCTAATGTGTCAAAACCCAAATCAAGCCACAAATCAAGCTCTTCATCACGTGCAATGTCAACATCCTCAGCTTGCAGAAAAGCTCAGGCAGAAAAGGCTGCTCTTATGGAACAGGTTGCCGCTCTGCAGAAAAAGCATGGCCTTGAGGCACAGGAAGAACGACTAAAAAGGAAGAAAGAACAACTGGAACTAGAGACTGAACTGGCAGCAACCAATGCAACAATCATTGTACTTGAATCAATGGAATCAAGAAACAGTTCAAGAGTATCTGATGGGATGAATTCGTATTTGAAAAAAGGAACTGCGCAAAGGAAAAGGTCAGTCAAATTAAATCCACATGCAAACACCTACTTACCTGATCAAGTGCAACAAAGACAGAAGGTGTGGACTGGAATTGAATCTTCTTCCCAGGAACAGGTTGTTCGACCAAAGGAAAGTGCTGATGGACCATTCTTCAGAGCTCAGGATACGACTCATCTAACACAACAACCTGTATTTAATGATGCTAATCAATGTGATATATATCACATAATTCAGAGGCAGAGCGATATCACAGCTCTTCTAGCTCAGCAAAATCTCTCTTCTACTTTACCATCAAGAGACATTCCTGTTTATGATGGTGATCCATTGCAATATGGAGTTTTCATCAAGGCATTTGAGAGAGGAGTGGAAAGAAAGACAAATGACTACAGCGACTGTCTGTATTTCTTAGAGCAATACACCAGAGGGCAACCAAAAGATTTAGTGCCAACATTTGTCTTCAGCTGAGGGCTATAAAAGAGCAAAAGATCTACTTAAAGAACATTTTGGAAATGAACATAAGATTTCCACAGCATACATGGACAAAGTATTTGCCTGGCCAGCAATTAAGCCAGAGGATGTGAAAGCATTGCAAGCGTTTTCATTATTCCTGAGAGGTTGTTGTAATGCAATGGAACAGCTCACCTATATGGAAGAGTTGAATGTTGCTTCCAGTATGAAGACCATTCTTCTGAAACTGCCTTACAAGCTCAGAGACAAGTGGAGGAATAGGGCATGTCAGCTACAGGAACAACATGGACGTCGAGCTAGTTTCTCGGACTTGGTAGACTTCATGGAGAGACAAGTGAAGATATTGTCGGATTCATTTTTTTGGAAACATACAGGATGCTAGGACAAATACATCTGTCAAAAGCTCCACCTTTGTTAAAGCAAGAGAAAATTTGAGACCAAGGGGAAGCAGTTTTGTAACTACTGTAACACCTGTAGAAACACCAAAACAAGAAATACCAACAAAAATTGGAATGAAAAATTTATCTGCCACTAAATCTCAAAATGCCTGTTTGTTCTGTGATAGAGATGGTCACACATTGGTGTGGTGTCCACAAATCAGGAAAAGGATGCACAAGGAAAAAATTGACTTCTTAAAGAAAAGCGTTGTTTCGGATGTTTAAAGGTAGGACACATGAGCAAAGACTGCAAAAGTCGGTTGACTTGTGACATATGCAGCAAAAATCATCCGGAAATACTTCACATTGAACAAAAGAAGGGAAAGAAAACAGAACTGAGTGAGAAATCAATTGAGAGCAATACTGTTGGGGCCGGTGAAGAAGCTCTTCTCTATTGTTCCGGTACAAGTAAAGATCACCAAGGGTGACACAGTATTGCAAACGTATGCATTTTTGGATCATGGAAGCTCAGCTACCTTCTGCACAGAAAGAATGATGAGAAGACTGAATATCACAGGACAAAAGGCTAGTATTCTTTTGCGTACAATGAACCAAGTGAAAATTGTAACCAGTCATCATATCACAGGTTTAGAGATATCAAGTCTTGACAGAAATTAATTCATACAACTTTCCAATGTATTTACACATAAGATCATGCCTGTCTCCAAGCTCAACATTCCCAGACAAGAAAACCTGAATCAATGGCCTTACTTGAAGGATGTCAAGATTCATGAAATCAATGCTGACATTGACCTGCTCATCGGCACAAATTCGTCTAAAGTATTGGAACCTTGGGAGGTGGTCAATAGCCAAGGGGATGGACCATACGCGGTGAGGACCCTACTGGGGTGGGTCATCTATGGTCCCTTGAGAGGAGACTGCGACATCAGGGATGAGAATGGATGCCCTGTTGCAGCTGTCAATCGAATGTCTATAGTGAATCTAGAGGAGCTACTGGTCAAACAATACAATCATGACTTCAATGAAGTAACCAGCAAGGAAACAGAGGAAATGTCCAGAGAAGAAATAAAATTCTTGGATATGGTGAAAAACTCCACAAAAATGACAGATGGTCACTACTGCCTAGACTTACCTTTCAAGCAAGAAAATCCTAGTATGCCAAATAACTGTTGCATAGCAGAGCAACGTATCCAAAGCCTGAAACGCAAGTTTAGTAAAAATGAGATGTTTCATAATGAATATACAACTTTTCTCAAAGAAATGATTGACAACGGCTATGCTGAAATAATACCAGTGGATCAACTGAATCGTAATGATGGGGAAGTCTGGTACATCCCACATCACGGGGTGTATCACTCGAGGAAAGGAACCTTAAGAGTGGTCTTCGACTGCGTGCTAGCTTCAAGGAACATCACTCAACGAACAATTGCTACAGGGTCCAGATCTTACCAATTCACTCATCGGAGTACTCATCAGATTCAGACAAGAGCCGGTTGCCCTGATGGCTGACATCAAAGCGATGTTTCACCAGGTCAAAGTGTCAGAAAAACATATAGACTATCTACGATTCCTATGGTGGCCTGATGGTGATGTGCAGCAGGATCTTGTCGAATACCGTATGAAAGTACACCTCTTCGGAGCGGTGTCATCACCAAGTTGTGCAAACTTTGCACTAAAAAGAACCGCTGAAGATAACAAAACTCACTTTCCAGCAGAGGTTATAGACACCGTAAAGAACAACTTCTATGTAGATGATTGTTTGAAATCCATGTCCTTCGAAGAGGATGCTGTTATTATGGTGAAAGACCTGACTGCTCTCTGCCAGAAGGGAGGATTCCTACTGTCAAAGTGGATCAGCAACAGACGTAAAGTATTGGCATCCATTCCACAAGAAAACCGAACCAAAGAGACAAAAGAGTTAGACTTGGACAGGGATAACCTGCCGATGGAAAGAGCACTAGGATTGAAACAGATGTGTTCATGTTCAGAATTATGGCGCAGCCACGAGCATACACCAGACGTGGCATCTTGTCCGTTGTTGGCTCTATATACGATCCTTTAGGATTCCTTGCACCATTTATTCTGCCAGCCAAACTGATTAAGCAGGAACTCTGTAAAAAGAACCTTGGATGGGATGAAAACATACCCCAAACTGTTTTTCATCAGTGGACATGATGGATGGCAGATCTAAACCAGATGACAGATTTTAAAGTGGACCGTTGCATGAAGCCCACAAACTTTGGTCAAATCAGAAATGCACAGTTACACTACTTCTCAGATGCCAGTGAGAGTGGATACGGTACGGTTACATACCAAAGACTGGAAAACAACGATAAGGAGGTGCATGTTGCCTTTATGATCGGGAAAGCAAGAGTATCACCATTAAAGCAAGTAACGATTCCCAGAATGGAGCTCACAGCTGCAGTTCTATCCGTCAAAGTTGACATAATGCTTTAGAAGGAATTACAGGAAAATCCGGCAGATGAAGCCTCTAGGGGGCTAACAGCAAACCGACCAAATTTTCTCTGTCAACCAGACAGAGAATGGCAGAAACCTCATTTGGAAAATACAATCTCTGCCAATGATCCGGAAATCAAACAAGACATCACAAGCAACCTCATTGTTAAAGGTCCATTGAACCCAACCAGCTCTCTATTAAGTTATTTCTCTTCATGGAGAAGTCTGGTGACAGCTGTAGCTTGGCTGCTTAAGGTAAAAGCAACTATGTTACTGCTGACTAGAAAAAGAAAGGAGATTCAGACTTCAAGTAGTAGCTTTAAAGATGAGTCCAGCCAATTGAAAGAGATGCAAGTTTTTAAAGCAACACTCCAAAGACAGTGTTTAAATCCTGAGGACCTGAAGCAAGCAGAACGTGCAGTTATTTCTTTCAGTCAAAGACAAAGTTTTGAAGAAGAACTATCTGCTCTAGAGGCTGGTAACAATGGTGTTAAAAGAAGCAGTCATCTGTACAAACTGGACCCGGTGTTGGATGATGGACTTCTGGGAGTAGGTGGCCGCCTGAGTAGACTAGCGATGCCTGAAGAGGCCAAGCATCCAGTTATTCTCTCGAAAGACCTGCACATATCCACACTATTGGCGTAATCTTCACCTGCATGGCAAGCAGGACAGTACATCTGGAAGTTGCATATACTCTTGACACAGACTCCTGCATCCATACATTACGAAGATTTATTTGTAGACGAGGTCAAGTGTTGTCTTTAAGATCAGACAATGGCACAAACTTTATTGGAGCTGAACGAGAATTGATTGAGAGAAGCACTCAATGCCTTGAATCAAGACAAAATCCAGACTGCTATGCTTCAAAAGGGAATAAATGGTATTTTAACCCCCCAGCAGCATCTCATCACGGTGGGGTATGGGAGCGTTTGATCCGCATGGTTCGGAACGTGCTGCGCTCTGTTCTTAGCCAACAAGTCTTGGATGATGAAGGATTGCAAACTTTAATTTGCGAAGTTGAAGCAATTTTAAATGATCGACCCATTACAAAGCTTTCAGAGGACCCAATGGACCTAGAAGCACTCACCCCAAACCACCTTCTTCTGTTGAAGACCAAGCCAATACTACCACCGGGACTATTCGTAAAAGATGACTTATATCTAAGACGCAGATGGAGACAAGTACAATACATGGCAGACCTCTTCTGGAAAAGGTGGACACAGGAGTACTTGCCTTTAATCCAAGAACGACAGCGGTGGTCAAAAGTAAAAAGGAACTTTGCTCCAGGTGACATAGTTGTGGTAGTTGACTCCACTGCACCACGAGGCTCCTGGTTAATGGGCAGAATACTGGAGACGAAAACAGACACACAAGGCCTTGTGCGTACCGTTCGACTTCAGACAAAAAAACAATATATTGGAAAGACCAATAACAAAGATATGTCTGATAAAAGAGACTGAGATTTAGCAAGGACTGGTAGTAAAGACCAGATCCCACCAGGTGCCATGTTCTGGAACCTCTGGCCCTAAGAAGGACAATTTTGAAAAAAATAAATAAATAAATAAATAAAAGGGAAGACAGAAGAATCACTAAAGAGGATTAAATGCCAACACACACATTATAGTAATTGTTATAAGACAATTAGGGGCCGGTGTGTAGGAGCCATTTTATGTTTATTGTTGGCATGATATTTTATATTGTTTGAATATATTTAAATTCTTGTTTTGGACACTAGGTGGCAGTGATTAGATGCACATGGTTGTATATAGGGGGGCATAGGTTACAGGAAGTGAAAAAAACATAGGGAAGGGGAGCACAGACAGTTCTCACCAGACCAAAGAACACATGGCCCAGATCAAAGACAATGGATAAAAATTAACTGGTATGTTCATCTGTTTTTGTACTCGGTTACTTGCAATAAACGACAAACCTCAACTGCAATAATCTTGGAAAGGCTTTTTGTGCCTGCGTACAACTTCACTCCTACCTGTGCATGATGGCAAAGATATATGAAAGGCTAAAGGTACAGCAAAGTAAAGATTGCCAATAACAGTGGTTTATGTGTTAACGTGTTGCTGTTGCAATGACCAAAAATGCTATTTAAAGCCAATAGTCACTTTGTTGTTGTTCATGGATGAAATTTGGCACATACATCCTCATGTCTCCCTGACCAAGAAACTCCACTGGACCAATGAGCTAAATCAAACTGTGTTGCCATGCGCCAGCTGCATAAAATAAAAATATCAGCCTTGTACAAAGCCTGTTGAGTACTTTGTTATAAATTTCTTAAATTTGGTAAAACACATTCACATTCAGCAATAAATGCAATTGTCTCCAGTGATTATTATCTCTGTGTCACACAATTAGACTTAAATAAAAATGTAAAACATTTATTTCATAAGATTTTTTTTCTAGCGCAAATAATCAACATGTGATCAATAAAAGTCTGTAGGAACAATTACTTAAGTCGCACATTGAAAAAGGTGAAAAGAGGCGCGACAGTGCCCTAGGGGATGAAATTGAACTCATTGGCTTGTGAACTGGGTGCGACAACGGCCCCTATCAAAACACTGCTTTGTAAACATGTTAACAGAATGCAAACAGCAACCCATAGAAAAACAACAACTTCGTAAGTTTGGGACCAGGGTCCGTTCAGAACAAAAAAATTACTATTCTATGTCTAAAGTCTTCATAAACAATTTCTTTTTTGCAATTGACTTGACACTCGCCACCAGAACCGAAATACATGGATATCCATACCAACATTTGGCTGGCTTCTTAAAGGTCCCCAACTGAGATAGCAAAACGGGTCAACCCCGGCAACAGCACCATGTTGCTATGGCGAGGGCCGATCATGCGGCTATATTTATTTATTTATTTTTATAGTTCCCTAAGCCAGCAGAGGACTGGTCTAATCCCACTTCTCCCCCTTAGGCCTGTCCCTTGTATAAGTATATAACGCTATATATAAAATAATATTATTATCAGCCATTGTGTCGGTGAACACACTGGCTGCTGTGACTTTTTGTACCCCTTCGTTTCAAGTGTGGTCCCCAAAAATCATTGTTTGGGGGTTTGTGTAGCCCTTCCCCTTGATCCAAAAGTCTCACTATCTTATACAAATATGTATTAAATAAGGTGAGACCAGAAGCAACTGAGCCTAACATTTTCTACACAAGAGTTTAAAATAAATGAGGTATGTTTATGGACACATCACTGTGAAGCCCTGTGTTGGGTCCTGGCTGTATTCTCTGATTCTTGATGTGGATGGAGTTTGAATGTAGTTTTAATCAGAGGTGGGTAGTTACATTTACTGGAGTTACTTTTTGAAAAAAAAAATACTTCTAAGAGTAGTTTAACTGCACAATACTTTTGACTTTTACTTGAGCAGAGTACCCAATCCCACACCGTGTTGAGGTCCTCTGGGAGGACCTCAACACTCTCTTCTCCATGTTTAGTCTCAACCCCCGGCTCTAAAATAAAGCCAAGGACGACATCTCAATGCCGCCCTGCCAATTTCTCGAGACTGGGTCCAAATGAGACAGTCATCGATATAATTCAGTACACGGATGCCCCGGAGTTTGAATGGAGCCAGGACTGCATCCATACACCTGGTGAACATGCGAGGGGAGAGAGCTAGGCCGAATGGAGGAACCCGATACTGGAATGCTTCGCCCTGAAAGCAAAACCTCAGGAACTTCCTGTAAAAAGGACTAGAAATGTGGAGGTATGCGTCTTTCAGATCTATCGTGGCAAACCCTTTCTCAGACCGATTTTGGTTCACGATAATAGGTATTGCTTCCCAGCATTTTGAACCTGAACCTCCTCAGAGACAACTTCAAATACCTCAGATCTAGTTTCAGACGCGGACTCTTGTCCTTTTTTGGGAATTATAAAGTACCGGCTGTAGAGCCCCACCTCCCCTTCTGACGGAGGAACCCATGCCTCCTGTACCAGAAGGAAGTGTACTTCCTGCTCCCTAACCCGAGCCTGCCCAATGAACTCAGCCTCTCGGGGCTGACCTTGGGTGTTTGAATACAGTTTTTGACCCCCCCGGCCCGTCTCCTGGTGACCCAGAGAGACAAGTCCGTTGCTCTGCGGAGCTCAGCCACATCCTCAGGTGTGACTGTCTCACCCTCATCCCAGACTTTACCCGGTCGGCCTGGCATGCCTGCAATATAACCACGCATGCAGACATGCCCCTGCCCGACTCTGCCGCTACCTATGCCCTACCCACCCTCACCCACGCCTCTCACGAAGTTTGGTGGGCAGCACCGGGTTTTTAGTGAAGACCCCGCAGCGGGAGGGAAGTCACTGGCCTTCCAAACACCTCCTCCCGCGGCCTCCCCACAGTTGCCTCTCTTTTATTTTTGATTAGAGAGGCGGGAGGAGTGTGGTCTATCTAGCTCTCTTTATATTTGTTTTGTCGTGCTTCTGTTGTTGCAGAAAGCACCGCCTCAATGAGCTCCTCCTAAGCGAGCACGTGAGGTGACGAGTAAACCTCCGCGTCATCCGCCACGATGCTGAGAATTTTCTTCTCTATCTCGCTCAAGCACCGGCCCCCTCCTTCATGCAAGAAGCGTCATCACAGGCTTCTGCAGTGGAGAAAGGGCATCAGAAATGTCTGATGATGATTGGGGAAATTGCCTCAGCAGTCCCAATCTCATCAACTAGTTCCAGCTGTGATCCCCGCGCACTACGCCGCCTCGCTGCCTCGGCGGACGCGTGGCCTGCCCCGTGGGGAGCACAAGCCTGGCCTGCCCCTTCAAACACGGCCAGGCAGGAGCGCAGCACTCTGACGGGGAGTGCTTCACAGTGCTCACAGTCAGCTGTGAAAAATGGCAAACCCCGCTTGACGCGTGAGCTTTTCCTCTGCGTCACAGATGTGGACAGCTCAAGCCCCAGACCCTTTCCTCGTGCAGAAGAAGCCTCATCGCGGGCTTCTGCACGAGGAGAATGGGCCTCAGATTTCTTTTTCTTTTTTTTCTTCTCGTATTTAGCGAGCAAATGAGGGAACGAGTGAGCCTCAGCATCACCCGCCTCGGTGCTGAGCACATCCACTTCCTCAGATGAGGATAGCTCCAGCTCCGGCCCCTTTTCTCGTGCAGAAGAAGTCTCATTGCGGGCTTCTGCACAAGGAGAACGGGCCTCAGATTTCTTCTTTCTCTCTGCTTATTTAGCGGGCAAATGAGGGGACGAGTTGCACCAATCAGGATTGAGCTAGTTTCATTCATACTTCAGAGCAGTCCCGCTGAGGGCGTATAACATAGTGTCGGTTTCGAGGGAATTCGAAAGGGAACTGTCTTTTACCTTCCTGTCTCTCTCCCTTCTTTGAACAGCATCACATCTGGCAGGCTGGGAACAGGGTCGCTCAGTAGGCTAAAAGCGCAAGATATGGGTCTTTTGTTTTCTTTAGCATTCTTTTTACTGTTTGTACATGGCGTCACTGTTGTTTTGTGTGAACCTAGGACTGCTGGTAACATGTCTAAAACCATTTGATGCTGCAAAGTCTTTAAATTTCTTGCTTGTGAACTGCGGTCCATTATCACTTTAGAAAAGTTCTGGAATAACATGTCTAGAGAAGAGTGATTCCAGATGTACAATAACATTTTCTGATAGAGGGGTTAATTTTGCAATTGCCACAAATCTTGAATATTAATCCACCAAAAGCAAGAAGTCACTGTTGTTAAGTGTAAACAGATCTGCTCCGACTTTTTGCCATCAATCTCAATTTTGATTGACAGGTGATCGCCACAGTAGCAGAGGTCGCATTAACCAAATATTTTCTGTCATTGATGTTTTTTTATTTTGACGGATTATTCTGAAGGTGATCTATTGTAATTCCTACTCCTGACCAGTTTGTGGCAAATATACATATCAATTAGCAATTATCTTGAATTGTGTCATCTTTGTCACACTGCATTCAGTTGCAAAAAGGTCACGGCAGCAGTTTTTTCAAACTGCCAAATATTTCTGATATTGTTAAAAAAAAAAGTGAAAAAAGAGAACATGATGCAGTGGAGGATGAAGAAGGACACACGGGAAACACTGAACAGTCACCGTCAACTGTTACGGGACAATCAGGCAGCAAACAGGAGGTGGAGAAGAGGGAGTATTGTGTTCAGTGGGAACAGGAGTTTATGTGGCTGAGGTGGGAAGAAAGAAAAATGTTCTGCGACATCTTTAGAAAAGCTAAGACAAGTAACAGAGTTCGGGGGGTGCACAACAACAGCAATGGAATTAAGTTATACTGTGTGCTCTAGAGTTCAATCACAAAATATCCTTTCACTTTTTGTGTAACGTAATCTGTTGTACTTAAATAAAACAAATAATCTATGCTCGTCTTGAAATTTCTTAAAATGTGAGTAAAACAAAAAGCCATTATAGGTATTATTAAAGTATGAAAATTAAAAATGACAGGTAATAATAAATGGAAATTTTACGACTCCGTCCGTAAAATGACGGAGAGTGAGAAAGTCTAGTGCGACCTCTGATCGGCAGTAAAAAAGCTTTGCCTGGCGTGTGAGATAGTGTACGTAGCTTTACATCATAAGTCTGAGACGAAACCGCTGGATCCTGGGTGGAAGCTCGGTTAAGGCCCGATGGCCAGTCTCTAGAGAGAAGTGTCTCCCTAGCAGGAAGTCTCGTTAGTTCAGGCGTCTCTTTCTCCACTTGCGCATACCTCTTATCTGTGTCCACCAAAGAGCCCGATACATTTGCTACAGGTCTCCACTGCTCACCCTCCATTTGGAAAAGGACTGCACCTAATTGGTAGGATGAAGCATTTGTAGACAGTTTCCGCTCTTTGTTTGGGTCATACAGTATGGGAACTGGTGTCGATGCGAGATCATTTTTCAACTTATCAAGCGCTCTTTGTTGTGCGCTCCGCCATACCCATTGTTTTTCTTTGATAAATGGTTTCTTAGGGGTTTGTTTCTCCGCCAGTCCTAAGATGAATTTGCCTAACTGTATTCCCATCCCAAGAAAGCTGCAGACTTGGCTCGCTTTAACAAACTTTTCAGGGCCTTAACTGCGCTTATTTAGTTTGGGTCGGTTGGACTCCGTCAGCGGAGAAAATATGACCAAGGAACTTTACTTCCTGTTTGTTTAGTTCACCTTTCTGCATGTTGAGTGTGCAAACCAGGGATCTGAACCTATATCTACAGAACCTAGAAACATGGGTGTGTCTCTACAGTTGTCAGTGCTCCGCTTCTGACACCATGTAGTGTTATTGGGTGTATGGATTCTGAAAAGCAACCAGCAGGCTTTAATACAGGTTGTACACAGGCTTAAACTTTATTATTCAACTCCCTGTTCACATAGAAATTTTTGTTACACACATTGTAAACCTTTTTACAATAAAAGCATACTGCTGAAATGGATTACACCTAGCGTTGCTGTTTTCTGAATCAAATAATTTTTTGGTAGCGAAGCTATTTTATTTAAGTAGTGCAGTTGTGTCCAAGCTACATTTTAAATACAAAAATATTTTTCCTGTACCGGAACATATCATCACCAGTCTAGCCATAGGTCATAGGTAATTTTTATAAATATCTGCATAAACCACAGTTAATTAAAATACACTGCTCTAGACCCACAGCCTCTCATACCTGACTTACATTGTTCTTTGTTAATGCGGCTGCTGGAAAACTCTACTTTGTGCACATTTGTTACATTTGTGAGAAACTAAACCTAAGCCGCGTTGCTCGTTTGAACTAACACTACCCTTACCTGAGTAAAATCTTTGGCTACTCTAACCACCTGGTTTTAATATTGTTTTTATTGAGATTTATTTGTAAAGGAAAAGTATGAAGTAAATTTTATGTAAAATAATTTAAAAATAAATAAATAAAAAAAGAATTTTGCAAAATAAAAAAAAAGTTTTGCAAAAAAAGAGTTTCAAAGCCACACGTTTAAGGATTGCAAACAAAAAACAATGTTGCAAGCACTTTCTCCTTTGCAATACCCACTAATTCATTGCAGCGCTCCATTAGTCTTACGTGGCAGAGGATATAGCACACAACGGTAAGATAAAATTATTGCTGTTGTTGTGACACAAAAACAAGTTTTGGGATATTTTTAGGTAATAGAAATGTATAGTTTTAACTTGAATTCTGGGGTCGTAATGTCAAGATAGCGCCTACTTGAGATTTTGATTTTAAGGTTTTTGGACATTCGGCAGTCAGCGCTGATGTTCCCATGCTGTGTTGTTTTGGGATTTACTGCTGGCTCTGATGGACCATGTACAAACCCAATTCCCAAAAAGTTGTGACACTGTATAAATTGTGAATAAAAACAGAATGCAATGATGTGGAAAATTCAAATTTTTATATTTTATTTAGAAAACAACATAGATGATATATCAAATATTTAAACTGAGAAAATGTATAATTTTAAGGTAAAAATAATTTGATTTTAAATTCCATGGTTTACAGTGGTAAACACATGTTTACCACTGTGTGACATCCCCTCTTCTTTTCATAACAGTCTGCAAAAGTCTGGGACATTTTATGATGTTTTCTGTGGGTGAAAGATCTGGCTATTTCAGGTCCTTCTTCTACGCAGCCATGTTGTAATTGATGCTGTATGTGGTCTGGCATTGTCATGTTTGATTGATTTAAATGAGCCTTGGCTCCAAAGAAAACACCTGCACTTCTGGATCATGTTTAGATATGGCTTCTTTTTTGACCTATGGAACTTAAGTAGGCAACGGTGAATGGCCTGGTGGCCTGTGTTCATCGACAATCATCGACAATACTTTCTGGAAGTATTTCTGAGCCCATGTTATGATTTCCATTACAGTAACATTCCTGTTTGTGACGCAGTGCCGTCTAAGGGCCTAAAGATCACAGGCATCCAGTCTGGTTTTCCTGCCTTGAGCGTTACGCACAGAGATTGTTCCAGATTATCTGAATCTTTGGATGATATTATGCACTGTAGATGATGATAAATTCAAACTCTTTGCATTTTTTCTCTGAGAAACATCTTTCTGATATTGATCCAGTATTTTTTGCTGCAGCATTTGGGGAATGCCCATCTTGACTTCTGAGAGACACTGTCACTCTGAGAGGCTCTTTTTATACCAAGCATGTTGTTAAATGAACTAATAAGTTTTAATTGGTCCTCCAGCTGTTCCTTATGTGTACATTTAACTTATGTTATGCTACCTGTCCCAACTTTTTGTAAATTGGTTTTATAGTTTATAAGTTTAACAAATTTGAAAACAGACTCTTTATCTGTGGAGTCTGTTTTTTGTTTTTTATTCTTTAGCTGTCTGAGAGCTACCTTAACTATTCACTGAGATATTTAAGCATTTTTGAAGCACCACCAGTGAAAAGGTTGTAAATAAATGTGTAAATCTGACTGAGGTTGGTTTCAGGATGCATGCTTGTAATTTTATCAGGAGGGGAAAAAATACTCTTATTATAATATTTTGATTATAATCATCACTTAGTTACATTCTATAGAAGAAAAAACTAATCAAAATAACAATATTGTACAAATGAATAGTTAACATGTAAACACAAACAAAAACAATACCAGTTTTATTTTACGTATGAATGATGATCCTTTATTTAAATTTACAGTCCAGCATGTCTGAGTGAACATGATCACATATTTATAATATAAAGCTCCCTGTGGTCAGCGTCATCATCGTCCAGGTTATCATCATGTCTGTCCCGTCCTGGTGCTTAATCCCCTTCATCCAACAAATGTTGTGGAGGATGCAGCAGGCCCCTGTTACCTTTGATTATATATATATTTGGTTATATATATATTTTTGACATAGTGTGACCAGAGGGGCTCCGTAGTAACCACTTCAAATAAGAGTTAAGCTTTATTTGTCGATGCACAGTGAAATGTTTTTGTTTTTTTAACCTGCAGCCAGTATAAAAAAAAAAACAAAGCACTCAGGAAAAATAAAATAAAATAAAGATGTATGTAAAAATAAAAACACAGCACTCAAAATATATATATAAAATATGGGTCTATAAGATATAAATTAATAACCCTAATGCTTAAACAGTAAGTCAAAATGTTTATTGAAGTCCAGTTTAAAGCTCAGAGTTGAGCAGACGGTAGCTTGTGGATAAAAACTCTTTTTCAACCTCTCTGTTCTATTCCTCAAGCGGTAGAAACGCTGACCTGACGGTAACAGGTGGGTGAGCTGTTTGATGTTCTTGGCCCTTAACCTGCTGCTGTGTCCTGCAGGTTTGTGAGGTGGTTCTGACGGTCCGCTCAGCTGAACAAACCACCCTTTTTAGGGCCAAGAAGTCCTGCCTGGTGCAGTGTCCCATCCAGGTGGTGATGCTTTCTGGGCTGATACCTGCTCCTTCAGACCTGCCTGTATGTCTGAGTGAAAATAAACACATCTAGGACATCATACGTGTGGTCATGTTTACTCAGACATGATGGGCATATCTTTGTCCTGTAAATTTAAATAAGAGATCATGGTTCAAATGTAAAATAAAACCGGTTTTGTTTTTGTTTGTGTTTACATGTTAACTATTCATTTGTAGAATATTACAGATTCAGACATTTACTCAATACCTTTTCACTACTAGTAGTTCAAAAAGGCTTAAATATCTCAGAGAATAGTTACGGTAGCTCTCAGACAGCGAAAGCCTGGATTGGTTGGAGGAAGCCAATATGAATTTGTGCAACTTTAAAAACTATAGAGACCATCAGAGCCAGCGGTAAATCTCAAAACAACCAGATGAGATAAGGCTGTTCCGGTGTTACCCTGCTAGTGAGGGTGCCTCAAAATCAAGTAGGCACTATCTTGAAATTACGACCCCAGAATTCTAGTTAAAACTATACATTTCTTGCCTGAAAATATCTAAAAAATTGTTTTTGTGTCACAACAGCAATATTTTTATCTCAGCGTTGTGCGCTATATCCTCTCCCACTGTGGAGTCCAGTCTGGGACACAAGCTGATGACCTACGAGGAGGGACGCTCGTAGTGACGTCGTACCTGCCATTCGCCTGACTCCTCCTGCACGTCAAATCAGTATCACATTGAAGCGCAAAGGTAAATGAGTATTAGAAAACCACAGCAGACTGACACGCAGGACTAATGGAGCGCTGCAATGAATTAGTGGGTATTGCAAAGGAGAAAGTGCTTGCAACATTGTTTTTTGTTTAAAATCCTAAAATTTCTTGTTAGGAAACTTTTTATATTTTTTTTTGCAAAACTTTATTTATTTTTATTTTCTTTTTGTTTTGCAGATATATGTGACATTGAATTGACTCCATAGAGAAGGCTTGTGTGTGGGCGTAACCTGATCCCGTCCTGTGCAGACATACCTTACTGAATCCCTCTGTGCTGATGGTGTCCACGTTCCAGGGCTGCCTCTTCTCCTCTTGTCTGTAATCTTCTATCATTTTCTCAAAGCTCTTCTGGTCCTTCTTCAATTTCTTCAGCTCAGCCAGGACCTTTTTCAGCTCGGCCGCGCTCTCCTCATCCTCCTCTGCATCCTTCAGTCCCTCCTCCAGCTCTCGCAGTCTTCCCTGGGCCTCTTCTATACGTCTCTTACACTCAGTGTAGTTAATCTCCAGGTCTTCCCCTCGCTGCTGAAACTCAGCCATTTTCTCCAGACGAGTCTGTGGAGGGGGCACAGAGAAATGTCAAGAAACACTTGAAATCTAGAGCCAAGGTACCATGGAAGAACTGCGTTTTCTTAGTGAGGGCCTCACTAGGGCTGCACAATATCTGGAAAAAATATGATAAGATAAAGACATACGCAAAAACTATGTGGAATATAGATAAGATGATATGGCCAGTCATATTTCAGATGTAAGCTGTCACATCTTACATCTCTTTTATGTATATATTTTTCACTGTTTTTCTGATGAGTGCAGAGGCATAGTTTAATGTTTAATTGATAAAAAAATATATATATAATAAAAAAATTTAAAAAATCATCACAAGTTTTTATGGTAATTGTGGACGTAATAATAATCTTGTCTTTTAGCTCAGATTTCTAAGACCAAGCTGTGTGAGGTTCTTTTGTCTCACTGTCTGAGCTTGTTACAGGAACAGACCGGGAGTTTCCTTTCATCAGTGATTCATCTACGTCTGCACTGACCACACACCCACATGTAAGATATGATCTAACAAAAGCAAATGACATGAAATCTCTGCACTGGTGTCCCAAATTCAGTTAGATTTTTTATTTTATTTTAGTTCAAATAAGACCCTTTTATATAGATGTAAAATGTGTACATGAGGAAGACAGAAATATGATTTATTGTTAAAATAGTGTTCCGCTCAATGTGTATTCCAATGGAAGGACTCTAGTTCTAATTTGTGGAGCCTCTGAAGATCACTGAAACTGTGGCGCTCAGGAAGATTATCATTTCCACTTATTTTGGTCCGGCCCATTCACAAATAGCCTACATTTAGGTGAAAATGCATTTGGGCTTTCCCCTACATTTGTTTTCAGTGACTAATAGGCTTGGACCTTATATGTTAAAAGGACACAGAAAAAAAGAACATGGCATGACTTTCACAAGAGTAAATTCCTAGCCTACACAGGGAAGTGAAAGTTATTGTGAAGCTCAAAGGGGCAGATGTTTCCATCACTAAAAAGAACCAGGACAGAAAGCAGTTTGTTACTTCCATAATAAGCCTAGAGCTCTCATCCTTTTCAGTTTGACAGACTGTTCTAGAAGCTGATGCCCTGATAAAGCCCTGACAGTAAAGATAGAGCAGTGAACGGACAGACAGCTAGCCTACAGTGGAGGGGCCTGACCCGGTGTCGCATCCTAAACAGGCTCGCTGTGTCCACGAACGGGCTGGTCACGTCCTCGTCATCCGACACGTAGATGTGGTCCCACGCGCTGTAGTCAATTCCCGCCGCGGAACTCATCGTGAAAAGCGTAACTTTCTCTGGTCTTTCTCGTCGACCGCCGCTCAGGAAACATGCCATGCCAATCGGCTTAGAGACAAGCCGTTTACACTAATAACCCGTGTCAGCGCTCCACTCGCACACTCACAGCGGGTCAATAGGACGCGCGTGCTGCTGCTCTGATTTGTGCGGCCTACATCTAACTCTGTTTAATTAAGCGGAGAATGCGGAAGCCGTAAGCGGCCATTGATAAATAACATTTTTAAGAAACAAATTGAGTGTTTAGATTTCACCAGACACAGCTCACAGAAAAAAAGGAAAATGCTACAAAACTAGACTAAACTAAAACTGAAAGGACTGAAAGGATTAGGCTCAGGACCAGGTCTGTTTATTAACATCAGCCTAAAATCCTTCACATTATGCCTTTAATGCTTCTTTATAAATGTGTCACAACATGTTAAATACAAAACCACCAATTCAAGCCAAAATAATATTTGTTAAACAAATATGACAAAGGTGCAATACTAATTTCTCTTATCCTATTGTCTTTACTCTGAGGACAACAGGCACAAGGAAAAATGCACTGAGCATTTATTTCTAGCATTAGTTGTTGCAAATAACTAAAAAATGTAAAAGTTCAATAGCTCTAGGTTTATCTTAAAAATGTTCAAAATCAGAATATAAAGATTTTTTTCTGTGTTTTTACCATCTGGGGTAACAGTTTAATTACAATACTTCTGATTAGTTCTGTAACAGCATTTGGGATTCCCACAGAAACTGACACTGAACTTAAGGCAGACTCTTTAGTTTAATGTGTTATCAATACAGACTCATCTCTCATCTCCAACACTCCTTCACACCTTTTCAGATTTTTAATGTCCCACGTTTACATATGTTAGGTTCAAATGAATACGAAAAGGTGTGAGCTTATTACTCAAATATATATGCGACAAATGGATCCAGCAACGTACTACAGAATAAAGTGGATAACAGAGAAACTGTCAGATGGCATCTGCTCCACCTCTCCACTCTCCTTCATCTCATCACTGCCACCTGTTCCAAGCACCTGCAGCCTATTGCCATCAGTGAGGCTTTTAAATATCTCCTGTCCACCACTTCTCTGCCAGATCGTTCAGCATGCCTTGTGTCAACATCCAGCCTCAGAACGGCTTTGTTGGTTGCTCACCTTTCTTGTTGCCTGATCCGTGGATTACTTACCTGCTCAGTTCCAGCCCTTGGTCCATCCCTCTGGCTCGACCCCAGTCCTCTCCAGCTTCCTGTCCATGTCTTTGTCTGGTTTCTTTAATAAAGAGACACTTACCCTCACCGTCTTAGAGTCCTCAGTCCTTCCTTACAGAAACTCACCACATTATTAGACGTCCACACAAGATGAGTCGGCATTGATTAATTGTCTCTGGCCTCCTCCCAGTAAGGGGTAGTGATGAACAGTATAGCAGATTAGTTTCCATGAACCGGTGGCTGGCCCGGCATTGTTGTCAGAAAGGTTATGGTTTCGTGGATAACTGGCCTTCTTTCTGGGGCCGCCCAGGCCTGCTGAGGGCAGACGGCCTGCATCCTACTGGACATGGTGCTGCCATTTTGTCTAGTAATATAGACAGGTGCATTCGGTGCATTTGACACAAGGAATCTCAGCAGGTCGCAGGAATTAGAGAACCTGCTAGTCATGATAGTGCGGGTGTGGAACTGGATAATGTAGAAGCTTTTAGTTGTCTGGTTAGGCCGTGTTATCCTGATGTCTACTGCCTAAATCTGTTATTTAGTCCTCAAACACATCTGAAAACTCACAGAGTCAGTGACCCAAAAGCATCCTGTCCTCATGTTATTATAACTCAGAGGCAATCTTTTAAACCCAGCAGAACTGTTGAACTCGACAGCTTGTTCCTGTTACTATCTCTCCACTGGACCAGCCTTCAAATGTCTGCTCTACATCAAGACTGAAGATCGGTCTCCTGAATGTGCGGTCTCTATCCTCCAAAGCACTCTTAATTAATGATCTTATTGCTTCTCATTGCTTGGATTTACTTTGTCTTTGTGAAACGTGGCTTAGGCCCAATGTTTTTCTGCCACTAAATGAAGCCTCTCCCCTGATTATGCGTATGCACAGGTAGGTCGCACGTCGAAACAGGGTGGTAGTGTTGCAGCCGAAATTTAACTCATTCGAAGTGTTACTCATTAAACATATTTCTTCTCAAATAAACAGAAGGAAGCCATTTTATTTAGCTGTAATCTATCGCCCTCCGGGTCCCTACTCTTCTTTCTTGGATGAGTTTGGAGTTTACCTCTTGGACTTAATAACCCACGCTGATAACATCCTTCTAGTTGGAGACTTTAATATTCATTTAAATAAGGAGTGTGATCCTCTGGCCAGAGCATTTCAATCACTGCTTGCGACCATGTCTTTCAACCAGTTTGTTCATGAGCCCACACACATTAGTGGAAACTATCTTGATCTTGTTTTGGCTCGGGGAATAGATGTTTCCAGTCTCTTTGTCTCCTCTCTTTCATCTGCTGTCTCAGATCACTCACTGGTGGAGTTCGAGATAAGTTACACATTTCCCTCAAATTCAGACAAATGCGTAGTGTCTTCATTAAATTTTAGCGCAGCTGCAACGGAAATGTTTGCCACACGGCTGACAGATGTTCTTCCTAATTTAACTACACATGGAAACTCAGTAGAGGCCTACACAGAGGAGGTCCATGCTACCCTCTCAGCCATCAACCGACTCAGTGGCACCCCTCAGGACAAAGCCCAGACCAACCAGACGACCTACGCCATGGTATAATGAGGAAACCCGAGCTTTGAAACAGGCCTGCAGGAGTTTTGAACGCAAATGGCGCAAGTCAAAAACAAATCTAAATTATCAAAAGTGGTGTTTGTGTGTAAACACCTATAAGCACGCCCTCAGCACTGCAAAGACTGCCTATTTCTCATCTCTAATCAGAGAAAACCAGCATAACCCCAGGTTTCTCTTTGGAACAGTTGCTAAACTTATCCAACCAAAAACAACTGAAGACTCCTCTCCCTTTACTGCACAAGAATTTTTAGATTTTTTTAATCATAAAATTGAAGATATCAGGGATAATATTTTGTTTTTGTCTTCTTTGGCTCCGGGTCCCATTCACTTGAATCCACCGACCTCTCGTCTCTCAGTCTTAGATTCTGTTTCCCTCGATGAGCTGACAAAGCTGGTCATGTACAGCAACTACGTGTCTCCTGGATATCCTGCCAGCAAAACAGCTTAAAGAACTGTGGCCCTATGTGGGGCAAATTATATTAAACATTATAAACTTGTCCCTGTCTACTGGCACCGTTCTTTCCCTTTTCAAACAGGCTGTGGTCAAACCCCTGCTCAAAAAACCTACTCTGGATCCTGGATGCCTAATTAATTTCCATCCTGTCTCCAATTTACCTTTTCTATCTAAAGTCCTCGAAAAAGTTGTGTTAAAACAAAATGACCTCCTCGAGCCGTTTCAGTCTGCATTTAGTTCTCTTATTCCACTGAAACAGCTTTAGTTAAAGTGACTAATGATCTCCTCCTTCAGATGGACGAGGACTCATCGGCTCTACTGTTATTGCTGGATCTCAGTGCTGCATTTGATACGATTGATCATGCAGTGCTAATCAACAAAAAAAATATGTTTTTGGCATTTCTGTGGAAGGCGCCCCTGGATGGGGGACACCACAGCAGGGGGAAGCCCTATACTCATCAGCCTCCCCCTCTCAACCTCCGAACTAGGAGTCTGTGGACAGGGAAAGACTCTTCCCCCTCGGCCTGCAGCAGTGAGTTGGGCCGGTCAGGGTTGGGTCCATCACCATCGCCATTTGCATTAGGTCCAGGTGCCACCCGGGCACAGGACTGTCCAGAGCCACCACCAGGATGTGAAGGTCCTACAGCCTCACTCTGTGAAGGGGCCAAGAGTTGTAGTGGTAGGAAGGCATAGAGGAGGCCCATGGGCTGCGTAGAGTGCCACCTCAAGACATTCTCTCGAGTGTCCCGAGCTGAAGTGCTGTAAAAAGACAGCAATTTATTTTGTATGCTATTGTTATTTAGCATTAGACAACTGAAAACAAAACACCACACGCTCACTGTTATGGCAGCTATGCTGGGAAGTCAGAGATGTTCCATTATGCTAAACTAATTCCTCTTTGTGGCTGCTCTGTGGGCGGGACTAAGATACGAGGAGAGGAAGGGACTGGAGTGTGCACATTTTATTTTTTTCCACCACTTAGTCCCGGTAGGGGTTGTGGGTGACTGGAGCCTATATCAGCAGCTTTGGGGCATGGGCAGGGTACACTGGCCAGTTAATCAGAGGGAGATTTGGGGACATTTAAAGACAGAAAATGTCAGACAACCATTTATCACTAGGCACACTTTAGAGTTGTCTTTGGACGGTGGGAGGAAACCGGAGTACCCCGAGAGAACCCACAGTTCAGACTCCACACAGAAAGACCAAAGTAGACCGAGAATGTTTTTATGATTTTGAGTCGGCTGTGTCTTGAACCCACAACCTTCTTGCTGTGAGGTAGGAGTGCTAACCACTCTGCCACGTGCATCACTAGACACACTGGACAACACTGGACAAAACAACAGAAACAAAACCAGACTGGCCTATGAATCGAAAAAAAACTAGACTGAATCATGACACTTATGCCTTTATTTAGTATACACTTTATAAACTTTATTTAGTATACACTATTCTATTTAGTTTCTTCGGAAATCTGTACAAATATTCTGATAATTCCTCAGTTTATGCTCCAAGAAATACTGTATACATTTCTAGACAGTTTAGTTTAGATACAGTGGAAGATAGTCTATTTCTTCAGTTGACCTTTACTGTGTCAAAGAGAATACAAATATTGCAGTTCAATGTTAATGTAATGTTCAATATTATTATTTTTTGTCACTTAACATCTTTTCCCAATAGCCTTGTGTTCTCACTCATAGTTTACCTCTGAGCTGCTGGCAGACTGGTTTTGTTTCTGACTCTAACCCATAGTCCTTGTGTGACCTGAAGTTAGACATTCCTGGTAATCTTAACATGATCTTTGTAGTCATTACCATGTGGTTATTTCTCCAGGGTGGCATGGGTGTAGTGGAAGTGGTCTTTGATGTGAATGTTTGCTTTACAAAGAACTGCCGATTGTCCCCGTCTCACCCTAATTATACACAATCTGTGGTCTTACCTCATTAAACTAAAGTCAGTGTATTCCAATAAGACTGCCTTCATAACCCACTACAACATACATCGTAAGAGAATCAAAGCGGGAGTAGATTTGTTTGTGGAAAGTCCTTACAGCTCCACCCGACAGCGTCTCTTCTGGGGAGTTCCCCTCAGGTCTCAGTGGGGCTGATCCATGAAGCTCTGCAGCAGGATAATCAGTAAACAGGACTCTCCACAATTACCTTCTCTTGCTCTACTGACACTTTCCAGGGGTTGTGGTTTTGGACATACAGTGTAGTGTAGTGTAGAGTGAGATTTCTTAATTAATATATACAAAAACATTCTATTACATGTCTGATTTCTGCTTGGAATGTTTCATCACCAATACTCACCAACAAAAAATCAAATTCACAGCAATTTTAACACAAGAAGAAAAGGTTTAAGTAAAAGCATCTGGTTTTTAAGGTGAAGTCGTTCTGTCTCAAATTCCAAGAGACTTTATCAATGGGAATTGATAAAGTCCATGCTTTGTGTCAGGATGAGGGAACAATGGCAGTTGTTCAGAGGAGGAGAGGCTGAAGGTAACTCTGAAGTGAGCTCTCAGCTTCAAGAGCTACAGGAACACATGAGGCTGGGTCTGTATAGTACAGGCTGGAGAAAGAAAGTCTAGCACATTTCTTAGTTATAGCAGTGAGAGGGTGAGAACACTTAAAGTTTAGATTTTCATTTTTTAAACCCAAATGTTTAAGACAAATTTAAATGACAGTTCACAGAGTGTGTGTCGTGCAAGGTAAAATCGTAATGAACATTTAAATTTTATAATCATGTTAGTGTCTAATTCCACAAGACTGTTTTTAGCCTAACATAATGGTAAACTTAATTTCTGCAAATACATGGTTTATTTTAAGTAAAGCTGTCCTGGCTGACACCAGCTGCAGGGAGTGGCTCCTGTCAAAGTCTTATGACACCTGTTCTCCTGTTGAGTAGAAAAAGGAACCAATAAACCAGCATCAAATTATAATACTCTGACAGATGTACAGTTTCACAGATGGTGTGATATACATAGGCTTGAACTGTCATATAGTATATTATAGTGGTGGGGGTATACTATTCCATAATGGTATATTATGTTGGTAAACCGGAGTACCAGGAGGAAACCCACCCAAGCCAAGAGAGAACATGACATCCATTAAGAAAGGCTCAGTCAGACCCTAGACCTTCTTATGTGCAGTATGTCAAAATAATAAAACATTTGCTGAATAACACATACAGTTGTGCTCATAAGTTACCCAGGCAGAATTTGTGATTTTTTTTTCATCTCAGTCTCCTGACCTCAATATCAATGAGCCACTCTGGGGAGATCTCAAATGTGCAGTTCATTCAAGATATCGCAAGAATTTACAGGAACTGGAGGCTTTTTGTCAAGAAGAATGGCTGGCTTAACCATCTGAGAAAATAAAGAGCCTCATCCACAACTACCACAAAAGACTTCAGGCTGTCATTGATGTTAAAGGTGGCAATATTGATCAGGGTCATTTGTATAGTTTTCACTGTCATTATAATTTAAGATATAAGAGTAAACACAATTGTTTGACAATAAATGGCTTCATCCAACCACTAACTTTTAGTCAAAGAAAAGTTTATTGAGTTATCATTCATATAAAAAATGGCCCCCCCAAAAAAATCACAAATTCTGCCAAGGTATAACGTATGAGCCCAACCGTACATATGGCATGAATGGAAGAATGGTTTGATTTCGGTAGGCAGTCTTTAAAACGGTGTCTTCCCGGGCTCCACAGAATATATTATACACAATTAATTAAAAAAAAAAGGAAGGCAACATTCACAGTATAATGTGCTTATTTATTTCTTAAAAAATTTCTATGAAACGCCAGAAATAACAGTATGAAATGAAGTGTTAAGTTTTTTTTTTCAGCTGAGGACTCAGCTAATTACTAAATCAAACAATTTGAGGAGGGCCAGCAAGGAGAAATCAGCTGAGCTCAAGAATATTGAGGAGGAGATTCTACTCAAAGGAGAAGGGCTGAGATTAGTAGCGCACACTCACAGACCCACAGACTCATGTCAAGATGTTTGTACTTTAATTATCTACAGTTCTACAATGCATCTAACCTGTCTTAGTATCATGTTCTTAAAAAAAAAAAGGTCTTAAAAAGTCTTAAATTTGACTTGGTAAAACTTAAAACCTGTCTAAGGCAATGTTTCAATTAAATTAGCTAAATACTTAATGACAAGAATTAAAGCATGGTTACAACACATAACTACAGCATTAGATGTTATTGAAAATATTTCTCAGTAGCACCTCCATGTGATTACTTAATACTTAATATCACCTTGAACTGCTTTTTAGGTATGAAACAGGTCGCTTCTGTTCACACGTGATCCACAACATACATCCAGACAGTCAGTGTGCACTTGAATGTGCCTTTTTCTCCACTGAGGGCACCTTCTCGTGTAACACATTCCTCAGGTTGTACACGCCCATGCGCCTGTGTCTGCAGTACTGGAAGTACACTATGGAGATGCCAACAGCTGCCAGAGTAAGGACTATTGCCACCACAAAAACATTAACCTTGAAGTAGTTCACTGGAAGACACAGAAAAGAAGAGACATGTCAGAAAACACAAAAGGGAAGAATATAAGTCCCGATGCCACCAATCAGTTCAACATAGGGGGTGGGAGACATAGCAAAAATGTTATATTATGATTTTCCTATTCCAAAATCAGGATTTGGATTGTATCACAATTTACATTTATTTTGTATTTATGGCCCATATTATCTCATAAAGAAGACTACTATTTTACTGAATCTAGTAACACACACATTACAAGTTACAAGTTACTGGCAATAAACTATAATTTACATATTATGACATAAAGAAAAAATACTAGTAGTACTTGTAAATTAAAATGTGTTTTTTTCTAATTATCTTGTTATTGACTTTATATTTTTATTAGAATAAACAGCAAACACCTCCCACCTCCCACTATACCAGAGAATCCGTCACAGGCAGATATAGATTATACAAAGACACAAATGGATACAAGACAAAATAAAAAAAATAAAATTTATATAAATAAAAAAACACATCAAGGTAATACTACAGATCTATAATATTTACCAGAAAAGAAGAAAATATAAATATAAATAAATATAATTAAAATAAGAATTATAGTCACACAAGAGTCTGAGTCCATTTTTGCCAGGTAGTAAAAAAAGTGATTAATTGAATAGCAAATTTGTTCCAATACTGTTCAAGTATTGCATCAGATCATTAATCCAAAACTTGAATGTAGGTGGAAGCGCATTGTAAAAACTATCATAGTTTTATCCAAAGCATTAATGCTTAGCCCTGAAGGATCTACAGTGGACTCGTCCATCACCCAAGCTGTAGTCACCAAAGTAGTTGAGAAGCTCCTCGGTGGCAAGGCACCAGGGTTGAATGAGATACAGGTCCACAACTTTGGATGTGGGCCTGTTGCCTGTCTTGGTTGACACGCCTCTGCAACTTTGCATGGCGGTTGGGGACAGTACCTCTGGACTGGCAGACCAGGGTGATGTGTTCCAACTACAGGGGAATCATACTCCTCAGCCTCACCGGGAAAGTCTATGCCAGGGTACAGGAGAGGAGAATGCAGCCGATAGTCGAACCTCTGATTCAGGAGGAATAATGCGTTTTATGTCCCGGTCATTGAACACTGGACCAGCTCTATACCCTCTCCAGGGTGCTGGAGGATTTATGGGTTTTCCCAACCAGTCCATATGTGCTTTGTGGATCTGGAGAAGGCATTCGACTGTGTCCCTCGTGGTGCCCTGTGGGGGGTGCTCTGGGAGTATGGGGTCCGGAGCCCTTTGCTAAGGACTGTCCAGTCCCTGTATGACCGAAGCAGAAGCTTGGTCCGCATTGCCGACAGTAAGTCAGACTTGTTCCCAATGCATGTTGGACTCCGGCAGGCTGCCCTTTCACCGGTCCCACAGGATCTCATTTCTGCTGTTTGCAGATGGTGTTGTCCTGTTGGCTCCATCAAGCCAGGACCTTCAGCCGAGTGTGAAGCTGCTGCAAAGCGAAGCTCTCGATTTACCGGTCGATCTACGTTCCTTCTCTCACCTGCTGCCCTTCGACCCAGTAGCAGCAGAAGATGGATGGAAGGATGCACAAAAAAAAATTAAAAATTTACAAAATGACCCAATACACCCAGCCTTCCCAATTATAGTCCAAGTATTATTGTCCTGTAGGTACCCTATAAATATTGAGGAATTCCTTGAGTAATTACACCTCTTGTTATCTAGTACTAACGTGGTAAGTACTGGTCTGCAATCTAAAGCGTTACCACAATTTTCTTTTCCCATGATTATGATTCGGGCTCATGTAGTATCAGTATCGTAATACTCAAGCCAGGTAATGAACCAAACTCATAATTGTAGTATTGTGACAACACTATTCTGTGCTTACTTTACTTGACCAGTGTAAATGGTGGACAGCTTTCGATGGCTCTGCTTTGTGGGCGACATGGAGGAGGGCTCTTGCGGCACTTTGTTTGTTTTCTCCTCTTTGGTTATTGTTTAGTCATTGTCTGCCAGCAGTGGACTCAATGGACAATATATGTGCTGATGAATATAGGACGCACATTTTTGGACAGTGTACAGGGAGTGAAAGGGAGGAAGGCAGAGCTGGTACTACTAACATGGCTAATTCTAGCTAGCACAGTTTCTCAATGCCTTGCCAGTGAGTCTTCCACCTTTGGACTGCCAGCAGGAATATGTTGCTGGGCTATCGGGACTGGGGAGTTCCATCACCAGACCTTATGAAGGATGTACCGACAGAGTTGCTTCAACGACACAGACCGGACCCTTTCAGAGGAAGCGAGTCCGGAGGGCTAACAAGCTACCGCTGCAACTCACACTCACTTAAAAACAAACTGGACAAACTGCGCTCACAAGTTGGAGCAAGCTATGAATACCATGACTCTAGCTTGATGGCCTTCACCGAGACTTGGCTTCATGAGGAGGTACAGGACAGCTTCATACATGTCGAGGGCTTCACACATATACGACTCGACAGGGATGCAAACTCCGGTAAAACCAGATGAGGGGGGTTTGTATTTACGTTAAAGACAGTTGGTGCCGTAATATTGCTGTGCGAGAAAGAATATGTAATCCAGACCTTGAGCTGCTGTGCATTACCTTGCGCCCATACTACCTTCCAATGGAATTTACCAATGTCTTTGTGTGTGTAGTGTATATTCCACCAAGTGGAAATGCTGCGAAGGCAGCCAGCACTATTTCAGACTGTGTCCACCAACATCTTCAGAATAAACCCGACGCCCCAATGTTCATTCTTGGTGATTTTAACCACTGCAGCCTCAATAAATCTCTGCCTGGGTTTTTTTCAATATATCGAGTGCAGTACCAGAGACAATGACATCCTGAATAAATGTTATGGCAACATCAAGGATGCATATACAGCCAGGGCTGAACCACCCCTGGGTAACTCTGATCACAATGTAGTCCATCTTCTTCCCACTTACAGGTCAGTTTTTAAGTCCAGCAAACCACAACAACAAACGGTAAAAGTTTGGTCCAGCGATAAAAGAGAGGAGCTGAAGGGATGCTTTCTTTGCACGGACTGGGACATCTTTTATGAGGATGTGGATATAAATACTGCCACTGAATCAATTACGGCTTATATCTCCTTCTGTGTTGATTCAATCATACCTCAGAAAACTGTTAAAAGGTTTCCGAACAATAAACCTTATATTACAAGGGAAATAAAGGAATGCATTAAAATAAAAAACAAGCCTTTAAATAAGGAGATGGGGCTGGAGTCAGAGCTGCACAGAAGGGCCTAAACCAGGAACTAAGAACAGCAGGGCTGCAGCACAGGGACCGGGCAGAACAGGAGCTGTCCAGCTCTGATTCAAAGAGGCTGTGGGACTATATTAGAGGCATGACCAATATGGCCGGAGGTAGGAAGGCTTTGTCTGCCTACAACGAGAGGGAAAAAGCTAACGAACTAAACAATTTTTATCTGAGATTTTAAACTGATAATTATAGTGAATGCTGTGAAATCCTGGATATGGTAGACTATAATGAACATGAGAACAGAATTGTAATTCACCCTCAGTCTGTCACCAAAGTTTTTAAAAGCATAAATACAAAAAAAGCAACCGGGCTGGATAATATGTCCACTTTTCTTCTAAAAAATCCATCAAATTTCCAGTTCCAAAAAACAGTGAACAATGACTATCGTCCTGTGGCTCTCACCTCTAATGTTATGAGAGCGCAGGAGACTTTTAATACAGGTACTTCGAAGACCTGTAGCACAAACAATGCAATTTCAACATTAATCCATCTGGCTTTGAAACATATAGAAAATCCTGCTGCATATGCTAGGTTGCTTTTTATTGATTTAAGTTCTGCTTTTAACTCCATCCAACCGAACATTCTTCTGAATAAATTAGTTCAGCTGAATGTGAACCCTTTTCTAATCAAATGGTACCATTCTTTTCTTTCAAATCGATCCCAACAAGTGAAATTTAACTCTGTCCTCCAGCATAACTGTAAGCAGTACAGGGGCCCCTCAAGGGTGCGTCAGTTCACCATTCCTTTTCACTCAGTATACTAATGACTGTGTCAGTTCTCAGCCTAACCAATATGTAATCAAGTTTTCAGATGATATCGTTATCCTCAGTCTGCTCACAAAAAACTTAAATAACCTTAAATAAAACTGCTGTGGATGTATTTGTGGACTGGTGCAATACCAATAGACTGCTCATCAACACAAGTAAAACTGTGGAGACGCTGCTCAACCCCAGATCAGTGGGGGATTGGTGCCCAGTGACTATTCATGGAAACACCATCAAACAGGTCATGTCCTTCAAAAACATGGGCGTACACATCAACAGCGACCTCAGCTGGCACACGCAGGTGGCAAGTGTTTGTGTCAGAGTCCACCAGCGCCTCCAGTATTTAAGACGTCTCCAACTGTTTGGTGTCTGTAAAAACATCATGACCATCTTCTACAGAACAACTATAGAGTCTATATTTAGGTACGGTATCACCTGCTGGTTTGTAAATCTCATAGTTAAATCCAAAGCTCAAATTCACAATCTAGTTAAAACAGCAAGTAAGATAATGGGTACTCCTGCCCCACTGACCCCAGGAGATGTTCGAGCAGGCTGTCTTCAGACAGGCCAACAATATTCTGGCTGACACATCTCACGTACTGTTTGAAGAATATGTTTTAAGGAATTCAGGGAGGTGGTACAGTGTTCCACTCTGCACTCGGCACTCAAGGTTGAGATAACTGTGATTTCAGATGTTTTCGCACTGTACATGGGGGGATGGTATAAATTAAGGTTTAAGGGATAGGTCATGGTCGTGTATGGCTGTCCCGGAGACTTGTTGATGGTGCTGGCACATCAGGAGGTGACATTGCTCATGCTGTTTTTAAAATGTCCTTATTGTTATTTATGTATTTATCATCTGTGTGTGACTGTGTTTTATGTATTGCTGCAGTACTGCCTTTTTGTCCAAGACAAATTTCTCCTATAGGAGACAATTAAAGAATTTTGAACTTGAACTTTGAGCTTTAAACTGAATGACTTTATGTTGCTGGCAGATTGTTGAAGAGTGTATTCCATCAATAGCAGACTGCCAGGCTTCATCTGTGATTTCTGTAACAAGTTCCTCTTCACATCCAATTATTTAAACATATTTAGGGGTTCCAGATTCTCTAAACTGAGTAAAGAATATACATTACCAATGGTCTCTTTGAGCCAGGGTTGCATTTTTTTACTATAATCCAATATGGATTCTGGTTGTAGTGATGGAAAACACAGAGCTGATCGTAGCGCGCCTGTTGGTGCAGACTGGACCTTGAAGTTACGGGGAAAAGGCAAGGAGGCAAGGTATGTGTGTACATCAATAAGAGGTACTGTACATGACAGCGAGAGCACTTGATATTGCGTTCCCCATACAGTTTCTATGAGTTGTCTACATACACCCAAAAGCTAATGCAACATCTGCATGCATGCACGGTTTTCAACATTGTACAAAAGATGATGTCCAACTCCCCTGACTCGCCGATGCTTGTAATGGGACACGTCAACCGTGTGTCATTGAAGAAGAACCTGCCAAACTTCTCCCAGTATGTTTCCTGTCCTACCAGGTGGGTTAGGACACTGGACTTCTGTTAAGGGTCAATTAGGGAAGTGTATAAATCCGTCCCACTTTCCTCACTTGGCCCAGCGGATCATAATGTGCATTAACTTCCAACATACAAGACTATGTTAAGAAAGAAAAAAGATGATTGTTCCTGCAAAGACTATAAGAATGTTTCCTAACAACAAAACCTAGATCACTGGAGCAGTTAAATGTGCTCTGGACACTAGGAAGCCTGCTTTTAAAGAAGGAAGCCCCATGGACCAAAAAGAGGCCATCAGAGAGCTGAAAGCTGAAATTTTCAGCTTGAGGAGAGTATTGCAGCTAGACTGGTCTAGCAGGAAAACTATTGACGTGGATCAGAACAATAAAACTAACAGCTAGCCAGTGGTTTTAAAATTTTTTACAACTGTTTTAAAACTGATAATTTTTTCCTAATATTGTAATAATAAAATAAGACTGAAAGGTTAACTGGTGGACACACATTACCTTAACACTGAGTACAGGGAAGTAGAAAAAGCATTTCAAAAATTTTAAGTGAACAAAAGTCCTGGTCCTGACATAGTGTTCGGGCACTTTTGGGAACAAACTATACCACAGATATAGAAAGACACCATTGTAGTCCTTGTTCCTAAAGGCACTCAATGATTTTAGACCATGAAAATCTTTGAAAATCTAGTTTAAGGAGAAATTTTAAGGGTGTGTCCTGTCACCTTTGCCTTTTATTTTATACTCAAACATGTGTGCAAGCCAGTATAAAGACAGATTCATCCTAAAATGTGTATATGACTGTCATTGTAAGCCCGCTCTGGGATGATGAAAGAAGTCCTGGACCAATTGTGGATTACTTCGATTAAATGGTGTGCGGACTCTCACCAAACGCTAACTAAGCCAACTATCATATCTCTGTTTTACTGCGCTTTTATTGAGTTTATCTTATCATTTTAATTGTTGTCTTGGCTTGGATCTGTGACAGTCAAAAATTAGAACTCTCTAAACCAGATTGGGTAACAGGCAAGTAGGCTGATTGGCCAACAACAGCTGAGCATGGACTCGCTGTATATGAGGCAGTTACAGCGGTTGGGCTCTACTGTCAGTCAGGACCTCTCCCACCCTTTAAACAGCCTGTTCCAGCTGCTGCTGCCATAACGATAGGCAGAGATGATCTGTCCCCAAATGTACCACTAATAGTTACTAAACAGTTTTGTTCCTCAGCTATAACTCTTTTAAATATGAATCTATGTCACTAAGGACAATTAAAACTAAGCATTTTTTTCTATTATTTATACTGTATTTATGTGATGTGTGTATGAGGAGGCTCCTTTCTCTCTTGTTTTGCAAAACCAATTTACCTACGAGTTTGAATAAAGACACCTGAAACTAAATCTGAACCTGATACAGTGATTTTTCCAAATTTCCAAATCATCAACAGTTCATATTGTAACATGATATATTATCATCATATCGCCCACCCCTAGTTCAGCACATTGTGGTTGGTATACACTTGAATACTACTAACCTTTAACCTTGACTTTGAATGTCATCATCAGAGATCCTTCTTTGTTAGTGGCGTTGCAGTGGTACTGGCCTTCATGTTTGGACGTGGCAGAGTCTATGAAAAGACTGTGTCTGAGGAGAGTGTGCTGGGCCGATGGGGCAGTCCAGCTGTAGTGAGGGCTGGGGTTCCCCTTAGTGCTACAGTTCAGCTGCACAGAGTGGCCTTGGGTCACCCTGATTTCAATTACCTCACTTGGGCCTTCATGATATGGCCTATCTGGGAGACAGAAAGAGACACAATTTAAGGAATATACCTGGAAGTATGGGGTAAAACATTAACAATTTGCAGATATAGTTAACATTTATAACAGGAAAATAACAGTCACATAAAAAATAAAAGACACATTTAGGCAGGAAATATGGTGATGAGTGAATCCAGATCATCTGGGGGAATACTGAGGCGTTCCCAGGGCAGCCAAGAGACATACAGTCATCTAAAGGATTATTAGGAACACCATACTAATACTGTGTTTGACCCCCTTTCGCCTTCAGAACTGCCTTAATTCTATGTGGCATTGATTCAACAAGGTGTTGAAAGCATTCTTTAGACATGTTGGCCCATATTGATAGGATAGCATCTTGCAGTTGATGGAGATTTGTGGGATGCACATCCAGGGCATGAAGCTCCCGTTCCACCACATCCCAAAGATGCTCCATTGGGTTGAGATCTGGTGACTGTGGGGGACATTTTAGTTCAGTGAACTCATCGTCACGTTCAAGAAACCAATTTGAAAAGATTTGAGCTTTGTGACATGGAGCATTATCCTGCTGGAAGTAGCCATCAGAGGATGGATACATGGTGGTCATAAAGGGATGGACATTGTCAGAAACAATGCTCAGGTACACAACCACCAGCCTGCACAGTGGTAACAAGGCATGATGGATCCATGTTCTCATTCTGTTTAACCCAAATTCTGACTCTACCATCTGAATGTCTCAACAGAAATCGAGACTCATCAGACCAGGCAACATTTTTCCAGTCTTCAACTGTCCAATTTTGGTGAGCTCGTGTAAAATTGTAGACTCTTTTTCCTATTTGTAGTGGAGATGAGTGGTACCCAGTGGTCCTCTATAATATCCCAAGTTGAAATTAACCAAATATAAAGGTTAAAAGCTCTTAAAACCAAAGTTATAATCAACAGAGCAGCTTAATAATAGCTTAATATATATATTAAAAAAAACATTAAACTATTACGCTGTACATGTAATGACATAACATTTGTAATTATGTAGGTTACAACTGTAGTATGGGACACAAACTCACAAAGCACAGTGGCCGTCATGTTGTGTGACCTGACCACTGCAGGGGGTGTGGTCCTGCAGGGCCCAGCTCTAGTCTGGCCTCACACCAGAACTGGGCTCCATGGTCCTCTCTGCTGGCCCTGTAGTCCATTCTGAAGCTCTCAGTTACTGGACTCTTCCAACTGCTGTTACTGCTCTGTTCCTGCAGAACAACCTGGTCTTTATAAAAGACCACAGTCAGATTCTGAACCGGAGCCACCTCTTTCACTTCACACTGTACAGAGTACAGCTGGTCCTCCTTTAGGGGCCCCGAGTGGTTCCAGAAGCTCACAGACACACTCTCTGGAGGCTCTGTGGAGCAGAGGGATTATGGGAGTCTCTTTAACAAATTCTGGCTTTTATTAACTCAGAATAAAGCAAAGGTACTTACTGTAAACAATTACAGCCAGAGTCTGTTCACACTGCTTTCCAGCTTTTGAGGTATAAAAACAAATTGCAAATGCATCCCACTGATCCATGCGAGGAACTTTCCAGATAACGTCACTCCCATTTTTAAATTCAGCTAAAAAGGGTTCTTCTAGACGTAGATTATAATCACAAGAGCCGTTGCAGACGGAGCATGTGGCAGTGGCTGGGTCACCGTACTTCACCACCAGCAGAGACGGAGTGAACACAGGGCCTTCACACTCTGCAAACAACATCACAGACATTACAACCTGCACATCCCATCATTCCCCTTAGCATCTTCAAATCAGCTGTTTAGATACTTACTAAGGACATAACCGAGGGTGAGAACCAAACAAACAAGAAACACTTTGGCTTAAATATAAATCAATAGAATTTCTCTGAACACAGGGTTCACAGGTCTGTTACCTGTGTGTATATACTGTATTTATAGGCCTATATATTTTAATATAAGGCTAAAATCATTCATCAATCAGGATGAAAATACTCACAAATTAACAAATGAACTTTCACACCTGCTCTGTTTGGTCTGAACTTTTGGACTTTCCCCTTTGTTTCAAACCAAATCTTTAGGTGTGAAAGCTCCAGCGTACCATGGTTCAGACCAAACAGCTGCTCTCTGGTCTCAGTCCGGACTAATGTGAACCAAGGTCTGTTTTGTTAGTATAAAAGTACATTTGGACATGCAAAAAGTCACGGCCAATTGAACACACCAAGAAGGGCAAACGAAGAGGGTAAACAAGGAAAACAGATATTGGTCAGGTTTAGAAACACACATAACGCATAGATTATATTGTTTAATTATGTATGGATCTAAATAACTACACTAAGACAAATGCCTCTAACATTTCCTAATGACTCTTATAGAGATTCAAATCATGTCTAAAACAGTGCATCTGAAAATTCTTGTTTGTATTCTATACTTATAATATATATATATATATATATATATATATATTTATATATAGAATGACGTGTTGACCTTACTCCAGTCTGATTATTGTTTTTCTCCAGTTAAAACTGTAAAATGAGCCTCTGCAGGACAGAGATATTCACCACAGTAAAAGGGGCTACAGAAGCCCCGGTAAACTAAACGTGCCCTAGAGAAAAAAAAAATGACTTTGTCAGGTTGGATTGGAAACAGAAAACAATTTGACACTCTTAGGACAGCTATGATAGCTATAAGAGGGAGCGTTTATTTGATCAGAAAACTAAAGCTTCTAAGCTCTGTGTCAAAGTTGAATGAGAGCACTTTATCCTCCACTCCGGGCTGCTGTTATAAGCAGTAGGAATCCAGGACTGACCCAGGACTGGACCGTTATCATGTCAGGATTAAAAATACTTTGATCAGAGGGAAGTGAGGACGTCTAATAATGTGCTGAGTTGTGCATTTGTCTGTCAACTTCTTTATTGTGTTGCTGTTGTGATGCAAGTAATGAACCTGCAAATCAATCATTTTAATTATTGGCAACAACTAATGCTGTGTGTATTTGTCCTTGTGCCTGTTGTTTTCAGAGGAATGACAATAGAAAGAGAATTATGACTGCATCCTTGTCATATTTGTTTAACAAATGTGTTTTAGCTTGAGTTGATGTTTTGAGTTATGATGGAGTATATGCATAATATGCAGGATTCCAGGTTGTTTTCAATAAACAACCAGTTCCTGAGCCTCTTTTGATTTTGTAGCATTTTCCCTTTGTTTGTAAGCTGTGTTGGTGAAAGCCAAAACTCAAAAATCCATCATTCATCTCCATAATGTTCATAAATGAGACTTTATAAGAAGTATCTTTAAACACATTTCCTTTTTTGGGCGCAGTAGCTCTCAGTTAAATATTAAATACTGTCACTACATTGAGCAGCCAATAAGGCTTTTTTTGAATTTGGAATACCTTTCTGTTTAGCTGAAATTATGAATGACTAAGTCCTGATGTAGCCTAACTAAGATACTGACGCGATAGGGCGATACGTTTTAGATCAACTCAGATCTGAAGACACTGCCAGAGAGAGCATTGAGACAGAAAATAAACTTACCGCTGGATGCTTGGACGGTCTTAAGAGTAATGAAGAAGATAGCCAAGATAATGTCACGGAGAAACATTGTTTTATCGTAAAAAGACTGTCTGGTTTAATTCCAAGTCCTAAACAAAGGAAGAAGAGGTTATTTCTCGTAACCTAGTAGCACAGCGGTGAGACGAGTCCGTAATGGTCAGGACACCCAGCTCGTGACGCTACAGTGGAACAAACTGATTTGAAGAATACTTATCCAGCCACAGCACGCGCTCATTAAAGGGTCACACAGAGTCAAGGGAAAGGACAGTCCTTTTTGAATGTATTTTATCAACTCAGCTTCTATAGAGTTCAGTCCTGTTATAATTTTAGGAAAAAAAAAAAGTTTTTCAATTAGTATTTGCATTTGTTGCATATAGACTATTTATCCCCAATCTGGTTCCACCCTCAGTTCAGCCTTTGGGACAGAGGACGTGTGGCTTTGGAACTGAACACGTTTCTGCAGTAGCCTACAAAGTAATGTTCATTTAGTCGGCTATTACCCTTTGTTTCCTAGATCTTAGGGAGCAGAAGAGACAAAACTCTATTGTCCCACAGTTTAACCTGTACAAGCTTTTTATGGATCTATAGACCTTATGATTTTGCTAATGAACTACTGATCAAAAAATAAACCATTTATTCTGTATTTATTCTCCTGTATTGGTTCATAGGCATGTAAGAATGAACTGAAATTTGAACATTCATAACACCCTGATCTATCAGAAATACCTAATAATTATTTTAATACCTGGGTATGGCTGACATAATTTTTTTTTTTTTTTTTTTGCCTGTGAAAGACAGTTTCAGATTTGGAATGATCTTGTTATTGTTCCTGTGTTTTTATGTTTTTTATGAAGAAACCTCAGAGTTCACTGTAGCAAGTTCATTTTTGTCTCACGGTGCTTATTTGTGCATTTATTAGCACATGTTTATTAGAATATAAGTGTCAAAATAGGTTTTACATTTTCCGTGAAGTTTGTAGTACTAGGATATTTTTAAGTGTCCTAGTAAGGATATAAAAAGGCACATTTTCAGAAAGATAAGGCCTACCATTGACCAATACAAAGTGAGACAACCAGATTGCTTATAAGAATAAGTAACAGCTTTATTGTAGCATAAAAGAAGAGTAATAGCTAAGTTGTGAGAGACAGAATTTTGTTTAACAAACACAAGAAAGAATGAAACAAATATTTTCTCAAGTAAATATTTCTGAACTCAATCATCTTTATTGACAACTTTATGACTATCTCATTAGTCACACATTTCTTCTTTGGGACTTTTTGGGAAGTTGACTCTTGAATTAGCTTTTGGGTGTAGCAACAGAGAAGTGAGCTAAAGGTTACAGAAGAATGCGGGAAGTAGTGTGTGTTTGAGAGAGACGTCATGGAGCACAACCCCTTCTATTTTCGATCGTTCAGTTACAACTCCACAAAAGCAGCATGTCATATCAATGCCTCGAAATTGAATGGCCAAAGTAAATTAGCAGGTGCTAGAGTGATCAGCAGCCCCGTCACAAAGTCAGAAGGCTAAGGGTTTGCGTTCCAGTGTAAAAATAAATTAAAGATTGTCCACAGTGCATCCTGCGTCCAGCCCAAAGCAGCTGTGATAGGCTCTAGCCCCTTATGATCCATAATAAGGAAATTAGAGGGAAATAATATAGTGACAATAAGCTGAGAAAAGCATGATAATGCAGTAATTAAGCTGCGGTTCAGTGGCACAGTCGTGCTGACTGGGAGAACGTCTCTGGATCGTTCAGGATATGGGAATGTATTAATTAATGTAGCTGTGTCAGCTGTAATTCTAGTAGGTTTATGGGCAACAAAGTGGAAAAAGATTATTACTATACATTGCTGTAATAAAATCAGTTGTTTTCTGGCTTAAGTTGAGGGTTAACATATTAATATTGAAGTAACCACACATAATATGCACTTTATTTATTATTTATATGGCTAAACAGTGTGTCTATTGAATGTGTCCAAACACGATCCAGGTGCTCTATACAAACAGCTTACAGTTACAATTTCAACTGAGAAGCACTCTAGAACACCATCGATGGCAGTAGGCCTATAATTATTCATGGTACATCTCAAATCTCTGTCTACATACAATACAACTCCCCCGCTTTTTTTACTAGTCCTATTTATTGTAAACAGCTCATATACTGCATTACATCACAAACCTTCTCAGCATCTGACCATGTCTCAGAAACTGCAATGACATGGTTTTTGTTTGTTAAAATGGCTCAGATATATTCAGATATCTAATTTTACAATAGTTTTTGTGCAAACTCCTACTACTCCACTTCTAGTGTATTATTGAAAAAGCACCCTTCTTTTTAACACATCTGAATTGCTCATCAGTATAGTATTTACAGATGATTTTTGTGCTGTTGTAGAAATGATCAGGATCTATATTCTATATCAATTCCAAAGTCATTAGTCCTGTAATCTATAAAATCTTAATTTAAATTAATATGTTCATACTTTGTGAAGTTTGTGAAGAAATAAGGGTGACCATCCCACTGTCGTAGGGCTTTAGCTTGTGCTTGTAGGTGGTTGAGGTGAGAAAGTAGTTAAAATGTCCAGACTTACAAATATAGTAACGGTGGTGGATTTAATAAAGAAAATGGGCACAGGCAATTTGACGCTATAATAGAAATCCACTTGTAATGGTAAAGCCACACAAAAGGAACAGAGGAATAGAATCAAAAACTGTTAGGCCTGAGGCCCTGACCGACTTCCACAGGTTTCTACTGAATACCTAGCTACCACACATGTCTTCTTTAAAAGCATCGCTCCATCCAGAAGCACCACATGACACACCCAACTAATATCATCTGACTAAACAGAAAAATATAACCCAAATAAATTTACCCAAAATAGAACAATTATTTTTATGGTAATTCAACTAAATTAAAATATATGCACTTTTGAGAGTGAACTTAAATAGGCCTCTACAATACCGGCCCCTAATAATAAGCTGCAATCTTATAAGTATTACACAATAATAAAAAAAAATATATTTATTATTTTTTTCTTACTATTATTAATAAGTAATTAATTAATTATTAGTACTTATATTGATTATAGGACTTTGTATAACGTATAATGTATTTTAGAAACAGAAATAGAAGCATAAGTTGTGTTTGACAGATCCTTTTACCTAAACCTGTTCCTGCCCGGGCCCTGGATGGTCATCTCCTGGACACTGTAACTCACCAGACCAGCTACTGTCCCGTCGGTCCAGGCATTCCTTATCTGCAGAAGAGACTGGAACTGGGCTCACTCTGCTCTCTTGCAGGCTTCTACACGGTACTCAGAGGCAGCCAATCGTCAATGCTCTTGTTGGAAATAAGCTCTGGCTCTCCAAATGGAAATTCCACTCAAGATGGCTCCTAGAAGATGGCTCTGCGTTTCATCAGGCCTTTTGCAGTGAATAGGATCATCAATCCAACAGCTGTCAGGGTGAAGCCACTACATACATACTACAGAGTCCATTGGTTCCCTCCTACAGACCACTGTTAATTTTGACAAAGAAATTTTAATTTAGTTTTTATCTTAGTCTTTTGACCAAAATAAATTTTAGTTTTAGTGGCATCATTAACATCAAATGCAAATATTGAATAACTTTGATTCATTTCCAGGAAAGCGCTTCATGCTAATCAATGCGTTCCTCACCTGTGATACTGAATACTCTTTCTGCAAAAGCTTGAGAAACTCACATTGCCAAAAGATCTAATGCTAATGGTTTGTTGCACCGCCGCGTAACTATGATTGGCTTTCTTGACTCATCCAGTCCTTTATCTGACTGGTTTCCCTCAAAAGTTGTTTCCGTCTCGTCTTTTATTCGTTGACAAAAATGTCAGTCTATTTAGTTATCGTTTTGGTCATTATGAAGTTTTTTGTATTTAGTTTTTGTTTCGTTTTCATCTGCAAAAAAACATTTGTTGAGAAAATATTTTCGTCATAGTTTTTTGTCATAATTTTTGTGAATGAAATTAACACTGCTCCAGACCACCTCCACTTGCCGGGCATATTGATGGAGCTCTTGCTTATTCTGTGCTTTCTACTTCTCATGTCCAGAAGTTGTGGTCGTGGTCTTCAGTACCTTGTATGTGGTATGTGCCTGAAGAATGCTCCTGGGTCCCTCCCCGACCCATTTTGGATCTGGAGCTCAACAGGGACATTTATGCATCGCACCCTGACTAGCCTGTGGGACGTCCAGGGCTGTCCCTTGAAAGGGGGGTCTTGTCACGATCCATGTAGTCTAGCCCAGCTTTTCTCTCCATTAGTTTTACCTGTCTCAAAGCCTGCACCTCATCACAATCAGACCAGTATTTAAGCAGTCACCACACAACTCTTCTCTGACAGATTGTTCAACTGACGAATTGAGAGAACGTCCAGCATTTCCAGGCCTGTTAGTTTCTGCTACCTGCTCCTTCCAGGGAAGTCCATTATGTACAGTATTGTTCAAAAATAATAGCAGTACAATGTGACAAACCAGATTTTTTTTATTATTTACCTAATTTTTTTCCTTTTTCTTATTTTAAAAATAAATATTTTCTCTTCCCTCAGATGCTGTGAAGTGAACTTGAGATTGATGCAGAAATGGCAGAACACCTGAAGCACGCTCCAGAGACAGCTGAGGTGGTGGTAACGAAAAATGAGCCAAACAGCTTTAATGTGTTTAGCTCACCCATTTACTCACCCTCATATTTCAAACCTGTATACATTTCTATCTTCTGCTGTTTGTGAGGAAAGCATATCTCACAAATCTATAAACTACCCTTAAAATAATAAAAAATATTATGGTAAATGGATGTGGAATGACCCATTAATGTGTCTTATAAACATTCAGGTTTGACTTCAGCAATTCTTAACCTTTTTAAAACTTTTGTCAAGATGCGTAAACATCAAGACATAATTGATGGCCTTTCACAATGTTACACAAGGGGTGTGTGATTATTTTTAACGTCACGTTTATTTTAAGGAGGCTTTAATTTTGTAATGCTACATCAGATTGTCCTGAAATTATTTGGAGGGCATATGCATTTATATACTGATGCATAAACAGTGACCAGACCCTACATTATTGTCGGACTTAAGTGGCATAAATGGAACAACTTTCCAGATGAAGAAGAAGAAAATATTTGAGTAGACCTCCGTAAATTGTGCTTGTGTTGGGCCATGCTCATGGAGCACCATTTCAGATAGCTCCTTTAATTAACAAAAGTCCTGATCAAATGTAAATGTATATCATTAGTCATTGTATTCTAATTTTAAAAGTATTAGATAGATAGATAGATAGATAGATAGATAGATAGATAGATAGATAGATAGATAGATAGATAGATAGATAGATAGATAGATGGATGGATGGATGGATGGATGGATGGATGGATGGATGGATGGATGGATGGATGGATGGATGGATGGATGGATGGATGGATGGATGGATGGATGGATGGATGGATGGATGGATGGATGGATGGATGGATGGATGGATGGATGGATGGATAGATAGATAGATAGATAGATAGATAGATAGATAGATAGATAGATAGATAGATAGATAGATAGATAGATAGATAGACTTTACTGCAGACTCAAGGTTCAATATAAAAAATATAAAAAAGACAAACAAACACAGTAACATATGTAACTTGGTAACATAAGGTACAAAGTAAAACAAACAATAGACTTCTATACCTTTAAAAGGCAGGCGTATCAGTGTTTCCATAGCACTGATGTACAATGCAAGTTACTATATTCAATATTAGTTAAAAATAAAACATATTTATTTTCAGAATAATTCAGCCAACAAATACATTTATACATGACATTTCTTAAAACAGCTGACAATGTGCTGACTCGAGATGATACAAACAGTTCACTGGAACTAAGCCTTTTTAATAATAGTCTTAGGGCATCGTTGTAAGCCACTGTCAGTTTCTGAAGACTGCCTTTTTTAACTAGACCACAGATGTGCAGTGTGGGCTCTAAACAAAGCCAGTTTTACTCCTTCCGTGCTTGTGCGTACAGCATACGGCACTGCCGATACATGTCCTCATCATCAGACAGACGATCATTTATGATGTGACCCAAATACCTGATTTCATGACATACAGTTAAAATATTGCCAGACAACTTAAAAAGAGGGAATACAAGCAATCAATCCTCTTATGTATGACATATCATAATAACACTTTTTGTAGCATTGTACCTGACCTCATGTGGATCTCCAAACACAGAACACATTCAGGAGTTGCTGGAGACCTGCTAAAAACCACAAGGTTGTCTGCGTACATTAAATGATTCACCGCTTTGCCTCCAACCATACACATATTTAGCTCTTTAGAGAGATCATTCATGGAAAAATTAAACAAAATTGGGGACGTGTCTCTGAAGGGTCTCAGTCATCCAGAACTCCTCCCTCTAGTGATATAAGCTCAGCTCTCTTACTCAAAACTGGGGACAGTAGAGTACCTTGTCTGACCCCATTACAGGTCTGAAAGGGTGCAGATATACAGTTCTCCCATTTGACCAGCATAGTCTGGTGAGTATACCAGTATGATAGACCTCTCACTCTATATTTAGGCACACGTGCTTTACACAATTTCTGGAATAGTTTACTATGATTGACATCTGGTCGAAAGCCTTAGAGGCATCTAAAAAACACATAAATATTCTTATTTTTATAGTTTCTTACTAATTCTTTTAATACAAATATGCACATGTCAGTGCCATGTTTGACTTTAAACCAAAATTGGTTCTTGGTAGAGCTTATAAGATTTTGGAATCTACTCAAGAGTATTTCTTCAACAACTTTAGAAAGTGCATTTGCAAGTGCAATTGGTCTATAATTATTAGAGCTGCCCACTTTTCCTTCTTTATCCTTTACCACAGGAACTAGCAGCTCTTTCTTCAAGGAGTCAGGCATAAACCCATGCAAAACAAAAGATTTAAAGCATATGGCAAGAAGGGGGGCCAACCTCATACTGGCAAACTAAAGATGTTCTGCAGAGATGTGGTCCATCCTTGTAGACTTGTTTCCTGAGAGATTTTTTATTGCTTGAAAAACTACCTAGGGAGAAACCTTCACTTGGGACACAGTTAAATAGAACACAATAGTGACGCTCAGCGATCTTATTTGGACCAGAGATACCATCCATAGTATGGAGTACAGAGGGTCTACAGTTATTGATCCGCCTCTTTCCAAAATGTATTATTGCCTTTGAGTTTTTTAGCCATAGAATCAGCCCTCATTGTTTGCTCATTTTTGGTGATAAAGAGTATAGCATATTTATAATTTGCACTTATTTGAATGCTCAAATAAAGGCCCATGTCTAGGTTTACCCGCTAGAGCCCAGGAGGATTCAACCACATAAGTGCTCCACCCAGGCACTACTTTACATTTCATTTGACATTTATAATAAGGCATACTTGCTTCAAACAACACTCTGATAATATTATAGTACATAAAAGAGATATCTGCCTTGTGGTTAGCGTTAGTACAGTTATAGTCTTTACACAAAACTGCGTCTCTAGGCAGAGTAATAATACTCAGCAGCAGGAGAGGTCCTCTGTGGAGAGTTTTTTTTTTATGTTAGACTGGGTTGTAGCTGGTATATGATCAAATGTAATACTCATCTTGACAGGAATGTGATCAACAATAGACATATTATATAGAACGTTAATGTCTGTCAAAGCAGCATGTGAGTCGGCTGTAGAGATGCAGTGGTCCAGCCACGAAGTAGTGTGCCATGCTTCACTTATGTATAGCTCTGACTTGGCAAGAGCTCTTTGCTAGACAAAATCAAATTATTATTGTCACAAAGATGAGATATTTGCATTCATTTCACCAATTATATACACACTAGTAAACCTTTCACATTGTATAAAAGAACTGATAAAAGCGAGTTTGTTCAAATACTCCTCTATATTTTGGTTACATTCATAAGGGGTAAATACACTCACCTAAAGGATTATTATGAACACCATACTAATACTGTGTTTGACCCTCTTTCACCTTAATTCTACGTGGCATTGATTCAACAAGGTGCTGAAAGCATTCTTTAGAAATTTTGGCCCATATTGAGAGGATAGCATCTTGCAGTTGATGGAGATTTGTGGGATGCACATCCAGGGCACAAAGCTCCCGTTCCACCACATCCCAAAGAGGCTCTATTGGGCTGAGATCTGGTGACTGTGGGGGCCATTTTAGTTCAGTGAACTCATCGTCATGTTCAAGAAACCAATTTGAAATGATTGGAGCTTTGTGACATGGTGCATTATCCTGCTGGAAGTAGCCATCAGAGGATGGATACATGGTGGTCATAAAGGGATGGACATGGTCAGAAACAATGCTCAGGTAGTCATTTGGCATTTAAACGATGCCCAATTGGCACTAGGGGGCTTAAAGTGTGCCAAGAAAACATCCCCCACACCATTACACCACCACCACCAGCCTGCACAGTGGTAACAAGGCATGATGGATCCATGTTCTCATTCTGTTTATGACTCTACCATCTGAATGTCTCAACAGAAATCGAGACTCATCAGACCAGACAACATTTTTCCAGTCTTCAACTGTCCAATTTTGGTGAGCTCGTGCAAATTGTAGACTCTTTTTCCTATTTGTAGTGGAGATGAGTGGTACCCAGTGGGGTCTTCTGCTGTTGTAGCCCATCCACCTCAAGGTTGTGTGTGTTGTGGCTTCACAAATGCTTTGCTGCATACCTTGGTTGTAACGAGTGGTTATTTCAGTCAAAGTTTCTCTTCTACAAGGCATTTTCGCCCATAGAACTGCTGCATACTGGATGTTTTTCCCTTTTCACGTCATCCTTTGTAAACCCTAGAAATGGTTGTGCGTAAAAATCCTAGTAACTGAGCAGATTGTGAAATACTCAGAGCTTAAATCACCTTTCTTTGCCATTCTGACATTCAGTTTGGAGTTCAGGAGATTGTCTTGACCAGGACCACACCCCTAAATGCACTGAACCAACTGCCATGTGATTGGTTGATTAGATTTTTGCATTAATGAGAAATTGAACAGGTGTTCCTAATAATCCTTTAGGTGTGTGTACATTTAAATTCCTTATCAGTCCGCATCAAGCGTATTGCAATACACCAGTCAACACCAAGCCTGATCACACATATCACTCAGTCCAACCGTTTATTCCACAGAATAGCCACACCTCCAGGTATTCTTCCTTGCTTTATTCCACAACTTAGGTCAGTAGTTGACTCTCCCACACCCAGAGTACTGTCATTAATGAAGTTGAGAACCCTTAGGTCCTGCTTAGCAAGAAAGGTTTCTTGTAGGCACAGAATGTCAGTGTTCCAACAACTGATCGACAACAATGCGACGAGCGCACTCTGGCTCAAGCGCAGGCCACAACAGTTGTATGATATTATTTTAATGTTCATAGTAGTTATTTGCTTGTGCTTACGCCGGCACTAAGCAAAAGAGTTGCCCCAGTAGGAGCGACATTAGCACTCACTGCAGTTTTACGCGGCTCATAATAATGCCTCACAAAAGTACCCTCAGGCTACAGTTCTGGATTATACATGACGTCTACTTCATTGCATTCAGCGGATACTTTGAATGAAGCATACCTGGTGTTAACAGCAGTAATTCAATGACACGTGACAGCTTGACCAAGTCTGTCTTTAAGATGAGCACATAAAGTTTCAGCTTCAAAATCTGGAGAGAATTTTAATGCAAAGACGCTAACCATTTTAGTTTTGATCATTTTGATGTTCCCCGCTGCTCCTGTGCCAACGACAGCTTTGCCAGCTTTCCTCTGGTCAGATGTAGTGAAACCCACACGAGAATTGGCCTTAGCAGCCCCCTGCTCCTTTCCCCTGGTGCGCACCGCTAGAGTGTCCCTCTGCATTCATCTGCTCACAGGTGTTGGCGTTGTTAGCCTCCACTGTGGCCAATGTATTCAGGCCCGCGGCACCACCATGGTCCGCCCGCATTTAGAACCTTGGCAAACACAGGAGCTCCAGAAGCGTGTGCGACCTCACGTCAGCCACGGTCAATAGCAAAAATATAATCCATAATCCAAAACAAGGAGGGTCATCATATTAAAGAGTCATTAAGGTGGTTGTGAACCAGGGAAGACTTATTTTTAGTCTGGGAATTTTATGTGTTAAAAGATTGAGGATACCAATAAAAAAATTAAAAGCATTATATTGTAGTTGTAGATACACCTATGACAAAATTTATAATCATTTACATTTATGTTAAATTTATAGAACATAATAAAGCATTATTGGGTGCACGTGGCAGAGTGGTTAGCACTCCTGCCTTACAGCAAGAAGGTCGTGAGTTCAAAACCCGGCCGACCCAAACATTCTCGGCCGACTCTGGTCTTTCTGTGAGGAGTCTGCATGTCCTCCACGTGTTACCGTGGGTTCTCTCCGGGTACTCCGGCTTCCTCCCACCGTCCAAAGACATGCATGTAAAGGTTAATCGGCAACTCTAAAGTGTCCCTAGTGAATGAATGTGAATGTGAGAGTGAATGGTTGTCTGTCAATGTCTGTCTCTAAATGTCAGCCCTGCGACTAACTGGCCACTGTCCAGGGTGTACCCCGCCTCAGGCCCAAAGCTGCTGGGATAGGCTCCAGTCACCCGCGACCCCTAACGGGACAAAGCGGTAGAAAATGAATGAAAAAAAAAATGAATGAATAAAGCATTATATAGTATAATGTCAGTGAAGGTTCTCAGTCATCCAGAACATCTTGAAGAAAATGTTAAAGTAAAAGCATCTGGACTAAGTTTTCAAAGCGAAGACGTTTTGTCTCTAATTCCCAAGAGATTTATCAATTCTGAGCTCAACTGTAAGAGAGTTGAGCTTACATCTCTATAGGGAGGAGTTTCCCCTGAAACCAAACCTGATGGACCAGGTTGTTCTGTTCTCACCGTCGTTAGTCATGAAAGAGAAGTGTGACTCCTGATGTGAGAGTCGTTAAGGCTCAGGAGAGTTGTTAGTGTCACTGTACCATTCAGGTGTCGTTGTTGTTCTAGAGTGTTAAAATAATTATTGGGTTCGGATCACAAACAAGACGACAGAGACCGTACATGGTAAATTTAGGAATGGAAGACCGGTTTAATTCTTGCAAGAATGAAACAATTCAGACACATGTAACAATGGTACATGGTGATTTGCTTAACATGTTTACAACACATGAAGCTTTTATAGGTGTACATTATGCCTTCTCTCTGCTCCAGGGTCGTGGATGGACGTGTATTGAGCTGACGTGTCAGATGTGAATAAGTTTACGTGTATATGTCACTAAGTGAACAGGACAGAGTGTCCCTGACAGTGATTAGATGTAGTGCAAAGTCCTGTCTTTGTCTTGTTTGGATTAGCATTGCGCCATCAGGAGATACAGATAAAGACATTAAGTCACTTGTTTGTGGATAAGCATATGAACTGGAGCAGCAGTGAGAGCATAATATATAATATACAATTACTATGAGTAATTGTATGAGTAATTACTTGAGTTATACTGTTTTGGTCCACTTGGTTTTGTTGTAACTGTTAGTTACAACAAACTGCCAGTTACAACAAAATTATACTCACCATGCCCAAATAAAAAATTTCAGGAGTTGCATCAGTTTTAGTGGTAATTGGCTTGGATTTTATACAGAGCTTTTCCACCTACTAGGCACTTAAAGGGCTTTACATCAAGCTTCCATTCACCCATTCACACACACATTCATACACCAGTACCATAGACACTGGAGACAAGGTGGGTCTTGCCCAAGGACACAACGACAGTATGAACTGGAAAAAGCGGGAATTGAACCACCAACTTTCTGGTTATTGGACAACTGCTCTACAACTGAGCCCCTCAATATAATTAACTTAACCATTACACTCTTCTATAAATATCTGCTTAAGCCACAGTTTATAAAAGACACTCTATACCTGACTTTAATTGTTCACTGTTAGCTCCTCTGAGATAACTTGAAAGAGCGAGTACTTTTACCCTCAAGAAGATTCAAGAAGAGCTGGCTTGGCTAGATGTCCTGCAAAGTGTGTGCGATGCAGGAGCGGGATTACTGTCTCCCACCCATTGAGGACGATGTCTGCACACATCATCCACTCCCTGGCAAAGTGGGAATCTGGCTCTGCCGTGTAGAAAGACAAGCTGATGTGAATGCCTACTCTTGGAAGAGGTGGGCCTGCATTGCTCCTCCTTTTTATCCCGCGCCAATCATTTGTGAGCCTGTCCAGCTGGGAGTGCATTTATCTCCCACAGCCTTCGCTACGTTGGGCAGAGCACACGCTAAGTAGAAATTATAGTTACGTGATGTAACTACAGTTCTACGAGTGTGTGCGTAGCCCACATACTCCCAGGCCCAGCTGGACTGCTTCCCTCTTTTGAGCTGGTTTGAAGGAGGGAGAGCGTTGGGTGAGGGGGGTTTATATCGCCCTTGAGCTGTGCCAGGATGTAGGAATGATTGACACGGTGAATGACTAGATCTGTCTCGGAGGTGTTGGCCGGCACCAGAGAGGTAACCAGTAGCAAAACCCGTAGGTGGGCAGAGCACATACTTGTAGAACTGTAGTTACATCAGGTAACTATAATTTTGCTGCAGTAAAACTCCCTTTGTGATTATTTGTTTACATTTGTGAGAAATAAAACTTAAGCTGTGTGGCTCATTAGCATAAATCCACAACAACATTCATTATGTGTCATTAACGCTAATTAATAAATGGAATGGACGTGATTTTGGTGGATTATTTGACCAGATC